>CM060281.1:1852982-2425085 GCA_030684275.1 Acipenser oxyrinchus oxyrinchus | reverse complement strand
AAGCAGAAAGGGCAGAGATTAGTTGCAGACTGGTATGAAATCACGTCTTTCGACTACCAAGGTAAAAGGAAAATTACAGTTTGGAAGTAATCTTTTATATATATATATATATATATATATATATATATATATATATATATATATATATATATATATATATATATATATATATATATACACAGTACTGTGCAAAAAGTTTTAGGCAGGTGTGAAAAATGCTGTAAATTAAGAATGCTTTCAAAAATAGACATGTTAATAGATTATATTTATCAATTAACTAAATGCAAAGTGAGTGAACAGAAGAAAAATCTAAATCAAATCCATATTTGGTGTGACAACCCTTTGCCTCAATTCTTCTAGGTACACTTGCACAAAGTCAGGGATTTTGTAGGCATACAGTCAGGTGTATGATTAAACAATTATACCAAACAGGTGCTAATGATCATCAATTCAATATGTAGGTTGAAACACAATCATTAACTGAAACAGAAACAGCTGTGTAGGAGTGTGGCAAAGTGCCCCCCCTGTGTATGTTATATGTTACGTGTTGTGTGTAAATGTTGGTGTATAGTCATCGGTACACGGGATATAAACGGGTCTGTGTTTCACGTGTGATTTAAAAATGTAGATTTGTATTTAGGCACGAGGAGGGCACAAATCACTTCACGTGCTGGTTAAAATGTAATGTGTGGTCACGGGAGTGCACTTAATTAATTCACGTGCAGTTGTACCGAGATTCCAATTGAATGATTGACTAGCAATCGAGTCTCGGTACAACTGCATAAAAACAGCATGTTTTCACACACTCGGGGTTGTGTGTTCGGTGAGTGGAGAACGGGTGTGGAGAGGAGAAAAGTAAAGTTACTTGTTTGTTTAAAACTCACCGTGTTCGTTTGTCTGTCCGTCCACTATTTTGTTTACTGTTTAGTCCGTTTTGTTTACCTGTTTATTTTGGCCGCAAGTGCCGTGTCCTGTGTTTTGTGTGTTTTTGTTACAACCGTTTATTTTCTGTCTGTTTATTTATTAAATGCTGAGCGAAACCATTCGCTCAGCTCCACCAAACTCCACCTCTCTGTTGTTTATTTTCTGCTTCTGCCGTGACGTCACCGCCCAGTCATTTTGTCACAAGGAGGAATAAAACTGGGTGAGGAACAGCCAAACTCAGCTAACAAGGTGAGGTTGCTGAAGACAGTTTACTGTCAAAAGTCATACACCATGGCAAGACTGAGCACAGCAACAAGACACAAGGTAGTCATACTGCATCAGCAAGGTCTCTCCCAGGCAGAAATTTCAAGGCAGACAGGGGTTTCCAGATGTGCTGTCCAAGCTCTTTTGAAGAAGCACAAAGAAACGGGCAACGTTGAGGACCGTAGACACAGTGGTCGGCCAAGGAAAATTACTGCAGCAGATGAAAGACACATCATGCTTACTTCCCTTCGCAATCGGAAGATGTCCAGCAATGCCATCAGCTCAGAACTGGCAGAAAACAGTGGGACCCTGGTACACCCATCTACTGTCCGGAGAAGTCTGGTCAGAAGTGGCCTTCATGGAAGACTTGCGGCCAAAAAGCCATACCTCTGACGTGGAAACCAGGCCAAGCGACTCAACTATGCATGAAAACACAGGAACTGGGGTGCAGAAAAATGGCAGCAGGTGCTCTGGACTGATGAGTCAAAATTTGAAATATTTGGCTGTAGCAGAAGGCAGTTTGTTCGCGAAGGGCTGGAGAGCGGTACACGAATGAGTGTCTGCAGGCAACAGTGAAGCATGGTGGAGGTTCCTTGCAAGTTTGGGGCTGCATTTCTGCAAATGGAGTTGGGGATTTGGTCAGAATTAATGGTCTCCTCAATGCTGAGAAGTACAGGCAGATACTTATCCATCATGCAATACCATCAGGGAGGCATCTGATTGGCCCCAAATTTATTCTGCAGCATGACAACGACCCCAAACATACAGCGAAAGTCATTAAGAACTATCTTCAGCGTAAAGAAGAACAAGGAGTCCTGGAAGTGATGGTATGGCTCCCACAGAGCCCTGATCTCAACATCGAGTCTGTCTGGGATTACATGAAGAGAGAGAAGCAACTGAGGCTGCCTAAATCCACAGAAGAACTGTGGTTAGTTCTCCAAGATGTTTGGGCCAACCTACCTGCCGAGTTCCTTCAAAAACTGTGTGCAAGTGAACCTAGAAGAATTGATGCTTGATGCTGTTTTGAAGGCAAAGGGTGGTCACACCAAATATGGATTTGATTTAGATTTTTCTTCTGTTCACTCACTTTGCATTTAGTTAATTGATAAATATAATCTATTAACATGTCTATTTTTGAAAGCATTCTTACTTTACAGCATTTTTTCACACCTGCCTAAATTTATCAGGCTGCCGTTATTTATCAGGCTTACTATCAAATGTCCTTGACTGTGAGTTAGTAAATGGAAAATCTCTATACGAAACCAGAACTGCAACTATATGGTTTAAAAGGGGCATTTATTTGCTGGGATACTGAGTAACACACACGCACACACACACAATAGGATATTAAACATGTAAGAAGATAAATCTTATAGAGACAGTAGCTTCACTTTAATTGTTCTTACTTAGTTGTACTATTGTGTTACAGTGTTTCCCTCTTGTTCTAGTTGCCGGTCACAGATGTATGTAACATAGCCCAAGTCAGTGTTGTTACAGTGATCTGCCACTTCGACTGAAGTTTCCTTTAGTTTTGCTGACCATATAACACAATGCTCTAGATGGGGCTGGCACTTACAAAATTAAAGACTGTTTGGCTGATCTAGCCTATGTCAGTGGTATTCAACTGGAACTGAAGAGTAGCATTTCAGTAATTGCAATTAGAGCCACTCAACATGTCTGCAAACACCATAACAAGGTAGAGAATATGAGAATACAAGTAGTCTTATTCTCTTGGTCTCTGTTTTTGAGACTGCTTACAAATGTTTATTATGCAGTTTGATTTCCATTCCTGCACACTGAAAGGTGAGCTCAACAAACTCATTGAGAGAGTGCCATAACTCCAATGCAATCAAAGGCCTCCAAAGGCGTAACTGTTGTGCATTTATCTGTTTCACCATTTCTTTCTTTTATTAAAATAAAATCAAAATCTCTGCAAACCTAGGCTTGTATTGTGGCCAGTGGGAATTGAATCAAGCTGCTTGGGCACAATGCTGGGTTTAAAATTGCCCTAAACTAAACTACTGTCAATAAAGTGGTAATGCAATGGCAGTATTTTAGAAGCAGAGGCATTAAAATGGTTCCGTGTTTACTGCCCAGTTTTGACA
Organism: Acipenser oxyrinchus oxyrinchus; assembly: GCA_030684275.1. NCBI lineage: Eukaryota > Metazoa > Chordata > Actinopteri > Acipenseriformes > Acipenseridae > Acipenser > Acipenser oxyrinchus. The sequence continues at coordinate 2,421,792 of CM060281.1, read as the reverse complement.
GAGCTGTTTGTCAGTGGTATTATTCTGGGCTTGTAATAAATAACTGGATCGTAAAAACAGCTGTAAACTGGAGCACTGGTAGCACAACTTTTAAAGTGAAAGCTGTGGAATTTTCCAAACACATTGCAGTACCATATACTGTAGCCTACTGTAACATGTTAATGGTCTAGAAACCAGTGCATTGTATTTGACTGAGCAGCTGTAATGATGGCATCATTTTAACCTCTTTTTAAACCAGTGCATGCATGTAAAGAGGATCTTCATAATCACAAAATTATCGCTCCATGTAAAGTTGAATGTTTATCGGATTACAGCTAAATGCAATCCACAACGTCTATTGGAGGCTGGGAGTTTAAGATAAAGCTTGGTGAAGACTTATCGTGTTTACCATGTGGTTTTGCGAGACAGACAGACATATGATCTGGACCAAGAACCCTGCATATGGCAATTAACAAACATGATTATGACTGTTTGAAATTATTTATGATAACACTGCACAGAATGTAAAACCTATCCTTAACACAATTGTTTGCTATGTTGTTCTGTACTTTTAAAAAGCCATCTGATCAACCTATACATTAATAGTTGACCTTTTTTTTACCTTCCCCACATCTACTGCCCTCCAATCAGGATTTAATTGCTCAAGTAATGACATTATGAGGCAAACACAGACGCAGACCTGGGTGTCAATGATGATTCTAATTACAATTACAGCAGAATTTGAATTCCATTTTCTGAATCGGGACCAATGCTTCCTCTGTTCTAACCTAAGGATCTTTTTTTTAAATACTGGTATATAACTGGGTACTTTCAGCAGTGCAAGACATATAAATGCCAGCAGTACCATAGAGAGCTCACAGCTATTATTGACACACAGTACTCTCTAGGGTGCACCCAACGCCATAGCCTCGTTGCGCTGCATTGAAAACAGAAGACTGTGTCCTGAGGCCAGCCTGATTGATCTGATTGCGTGTTGTTTGCTTGTGGTCACATTGCTGGCTGCTCAACTTGGCAGCTCTCAATCTGTGAGACTAAACTGCCTCTAAGGGCTTCAGTTTCTAATCCAGCAGCCCCCATTCCAGTGTTTCCAATTGCTGCGTATTTGCGTAGTAGTACATGTGTACTTACACAATTAAAATATTATTATGCATAGTTATAATGTACTTAATGCGCAAATCTTTTTGCATGATATAACCCTAACTCTAAACCTAATACTAACCCTCACTCTTTTTTGATACAATTGTGTAGTTGCATATATCGTGCAGAACGATTTACACATTAAGTACATTGTAACTCTGCATAATAACATTGTGATTATTTGCCCTGAGTATCATACAACTATTCAGCCTCTGTTGCTTTGGAAAGCAAGATCACCACATTATAAATCCCTTGACGAATGCTCCTGTTTTGGATCTCAATGCTTTCCTCACCTCTTGTTTGAGACCAGAGGTTTTTATCTAATGGGGTGTCTTGGGATTGCAGATTTGGTTAAAGCTTCACAGAAACGGCCAAACTTAAGCCTCACCGAATGCATCAGGAGGTTATGTCAATGCTGCAGTGCTATTTAAAGGCTCATTATGAGTTTTAGGGATATCATAATGCACCCCTGGCAGACTTGGATTAAACTAATGGAGCCTCTGAGAACTAGGAACATGGCTCTATAAGAACCGACTAGCAGGAAACCTCCTTCACCACAAAAGTATTACAGAGTACTCAACAGGTTTTAAAACGTCACTAGTAACACTTTAAAATTATGACTGCAAATTCATAAAAAAAAATCTGGCTGAATACCACAGGAATAACACCTGCATATCTAAATTAATTCCTTCTTCATTGGTAACAAATGATGTTGATCACATGTATAAGGCTTGCATTCATGCATGAATGAACTCTTCACACAATCCCCTGCTGGATGAGTAAGAGGGTATGAACTAGTAAAGAATAAACAGTGAATTCATTAGGAATGGGTGGAGGAGAAAGAGGAAACTAAATGTTTTAAAATCATGATGAACTAACAGGGCTGAATTCAAAATGAATTACTTCAGAATAAAGTACATAAGATATGCAGGTGTTGTTCCTGTGGTATTCAGCCAGAATTCATTATGCACCTGCGGTCATTATTTTAAAATGTCACCACGTCACTGATTTGATTTGAAGGTTATGGAGATTAGTAAAAAGGAAAAGGGAAGTCAAACAATGTAAAGCCCCCAGCCCCGCTGGGTGGTCCGTACCCTTTAATTGAGGAGGTGTTTTCACAATCGATTTGCAATCAACAGGGAACTTGTGTTGATTTCTTCCTTATTAATGCGGGGAGTTTATCTCCCTGCTCTAATAGGTAGTTGGAGCAGACAGTGTGAAAGGAAATCTGAAAGACATCTAAACTAACGAGATAATTAGCAGTAGCAGGGCTAATAATAGCGATGCAGAGTCATGTGATTAAAAAAGGCAATGCTGAACTATAGAATAGAAGGAGAAATATGAAAAGACTGTAACCAATCAAAAAAAAGTTACCAGAATGCATCGCGATGCGAGTTAAAAAGCCTGAACTGTCCCAAACTGTCCTGGTGTACATGAGTCATATGGTATTTGTGTTACACTGCCTACTGTAGCGTTATAGTTAACTCCAGTTTGTGTTTTACTTGTACGTTTACAGAGTGTTTGTGTTTTCTTCTAAAAGCCTCAAACATGGCTGCATTATTCATACTTCCACTACTACTACTACTACTACTACTAACAGTATATGTTGTGATTTGTATAAACTAAAGCTGTATGACTTTAATTAAAATACTGCAAAGTGTCCTCTGTATGACTTTAGTTTCGGAAAAGCTTTTACTTAGTGATCCACTGTGGACACTCAGTAACAAGTGCGATTGGAGTTTCTAATCTAGTTTCTACATATTTCTTCCCTGCAATGTCTGTGTGGAATAGTCGTTTGGGGCTGCAGTGAGGTGTATTGTACAAATCTTCAATCGTCTGATCAGTGGCTTTGCTTCTCCATTATTCAAGGGTGAAGGTCCATGCTTACCTTATAGAGCAGAAAGAGAAATGCTAGCCATCGCTCTCCCTTTAAGACTCTGTGTGTTCTTGTCACAAGACGACAGTCTAATCCATCATTAATCGAGCTGCTGGCTACCTGGGGACCCCCGCTTAGAGATGAGACATGAAGTGAGGCCCTGGTTCATTTGAGATAAATTGGGTTGAGGGCTAACTGTAAATTTCTAATTTATTGGCAGCCACAAAGGGCAAGGTGTCCTTCCCTTTAAAGTTTGAAAGTGACTTTCTCTAGTAGCCGGTTCATCTCTCCATGTTTTGTTCAGCCATTGGATTGGATGCTACTCAATCTCAACCAATCACAATATAGGAGCTCCCAGGTGGACACGACAGGCAGCACATTTGATACCTGCATCCAGCTCTAGCCAATAGCCATAGTTGGTAGATGCTTTTATTGTGTAGTTGTGCTTAATGCTTAGAGGAAAACAGTGCACTATTATGGTCACTAAAACTCACTAAAATGCCAGTAAAGTCTAAAACTTCACCAGTAAAGTACTGCTACAGTAAGTACAAGAAAGGTTACAAACGACAGGAGGCCATTCAGCCCATCTTGCTTGTTTGGTTGTTAGTAGCTTATTAATCCTAGAATCTCATCAAGCAGCATCTTGAAGGATCCCAGGGTGCCAGCTTCAACAACATTACTGGGGAGATGGTTCCAGACTCCCACAATTCTCTGTGTAGAAAAGTGCTTGCTATTTTCTGTTCTGAATACCCCTTTATCTAATCTCCATTTGTGACCCCTGGTCCTTGTTTCATTTTTCAGGTCGAAAAAGTCCCCTGGGTCGACATTGTCAATACCTTTTAGAATTTTGAATGCTTGAATCAGATCGCCACATAGTCTTCTTTGTTCAAGACTGAATAGATTCAATTCTTTTAGCCTTTCTGCATATGACATGCCTTTTAAACCAGGAATAATTCTGGTCGCTCTGCTTTGCACTCTTTCTAGCGCAGCAATATCCTTTTTGTAGCGAGGTGACCACAACTGAACACAATACTAGAGATAAAAAAGTTACTCAGGGGTGATTTAATCAAAGAAATACAACACATGGTGACACTGAATCAGACTTTTCAGAGGTGCATAGGCGTTTTAAATGCAAGTCAAATTTTATTTAAATTGATATTCTACATTTTCCTTACTATCTTAGGATGGTTGTATGCATTCTAAGCGGTTTTGGGTTCCCTTGCTCCAATCTTGAGTTTAACCTTTAACCTGATTTGAAAGATCACAGGTGTTTTATTTGAATGGATTTAGGCCTCAGTGCTGGCACTTAGGATTCTCCAGACAATTCAATACCAGATAGAGAAAATGATAATCACTCATTATTGGAGCAACAAACCCAGAACGATTCAGAAGGTTTGCAAATATTTGAAGCTACTTACTCTTAAAGAGCTTAAAGAGTGTTAACACAAGTTGTTGACTTTTTATTGAATCCATGCCTTTGCTATAAAACTGGACAAGTGCAAGTCTTTGTTATAAGCCGCAAAACCATGCCATTATAAGTACATACATTACACGGTACAGTAATGTGAAATCATCATTTCTGGAGCTTCTTTGAATCTCTCTCCCTGTCTTTCTCTGTGCATAAAAATAGAACAACGAAATTGCCTTTAATGCTCTGGGCCAGTCTGCAAAACAGTGCATTAAGTAATATAATTGATAATTGATAAACGTAGCCTTGTGCATAAAAAAGCACCTGTCTTCAAAATGTTAGACTTAATGGCCCTTTGTGTGGTTGATTTATGAGCTGAGACACATGGGTGGTTTTGATTTGATTTGCTAAATAAACAAGGCAGGCAAGGGTTTGAGGAAAGAAAACATGAAAAAAAAAATTGTTTTGTGGAGGACGTCATTTGAAGAAACGTTTGTTTGCTACGCTCCATGGATTTGCAGCATCTGGTTTTCCTGTCACACAGGGCACTAGTTTACAGCTCCCTCTGCAGAAAACATCCTGAGCAGGAGTTCTGCTAATAAGAGCATGACAGGTGTCTGCATTTTTTTTTAATAAGATTTAAACATATTCATTATGACATGCTGAAACATTGGCCCCAATTCAAAGCTTTTAATTCCAGATTATGTTTTTATAAGGTTTTATAAAAATAACTTAGGTGGACCTCTGAAATCGTTTGTTGAAGTGCCAGTTATATTTTTAAACAAAAAAATATTTTGTAAACATGAAATGGAGGCGGATGGCTCATATTTACCTTCCTGATACAACATGGCATAAACTCCATAAGGAAGTTGACAGCTTTCCCTTTGCTTTGCCATTGTTGATACACTCATGAGGACTAATGTCTTGGAGATGCCTACTAACATGACTGCCCTTGCTGCTGTGGCATCTGCTTGATGAGCAACCACTACCCTGCCTCTTCTGAATGCTGTCAGATCTTTGCCTTTACCCATTTCTGATAGACTGCCCTAATAAAAGCTTACCATAGTAAATTTGCATGGTAATTTTGCAGTTATCCCATGGATACAATGCATTATAATAGTTCACCATAGTTTGCCATGCTTTTAATATGCTTTACTAAACCTTGCAATGCTTTATCATGCTTTGCAATACTTTTACTATGGTAAACTTTTATAAGGGTGTTTGCAATTGTGCCCCTCAAACAACATATGATTAACCTAATTTGCATCTCTAATTCAGGGAAACGTAACATCCAACTATCATTAACGAAAACCCCCTTGACTATTATAGACAATAATTTTCATAAACCACAATGTTGCTAATATTTTGTCTTTTTCCTCCTTCAGTTTCACAGACTGGCTGTACCATGGAGAGGCTGATCCTGTACCTGCTGATGCTCAGCATATCAGTGAGGGCGCAGGTGTGCCCCAAGCGGTGCATGTGCCAGAACCTTTCCCCCTCCCTCGCTATCCTCTGTGCCCGGACTGGGCTTCTCTTCGTGCCCACGGTCATCGACAGACGGACAGTAGAGCTGAGACTCACCGACAACTTCATAACGGTGATCCGGAGGAAAGACTTTGCCAATATGACTAGCCTGCTGCACTTGACACTCTCCAGGAATACCATTAGCCTGATTATGCCTTATACCTTCTCCGACCTAAAAGGGCTTCGGGCTCTCCACTTGGACAGCAACCGGATAACCGTTGTTGGAGATGACCACTTCCGAGGACTGACCAATTTGAGGCACCTCATCCTCAGCAACAACCAGCTGGTTGACATCTCGCCCAATGCCTTTGATGATTTCCTAGGTACTTTAGAAGACCTGGACCTTTCCTACAACAATCTGGTCCACATCCCTTGGGAGACCATTGGGAGGCTTAACAATGTCAATACCCTAAACATGGACCACAATTTGATAGACTATGTGCCCGAGGGGATCTTCGCCAACTTGCACAAGCTTGCCCGGTTGGATATGACCTCCAACAAACTAAAAAAAATCCCACCGGATCCTCTCTTCCTGAGGATCCCTGTCTATGCCAAATCTAAAGGTTCTCCTTTTACGTCTTTGGTTCTCAGTTTCGGTGGGAACCCACTGCACTGTAACTGTGAGCTCCTCTGGCTCCGAAGACTAACTAGGGAGGACGATTTGGAGACGTGTGCCTCCCCTCCTGATCTGATTGCTAAATACTTCTGGACCATCCCCGAAGAGGAGTTCATTTGTGACCCTCCAGTGATCACAAGGAAATCCCCTAAAACCTTCGTCATGGAAGGGCAGGCTATCAGCCTGAAATGCAAAGCCAACGGTGACCCCGATCCCTCCATCCACTGGGTGTCCCCTGAAGGTAAACTCATTTCCAATACCTCCAGGACGGTTTCCTATGATAACGGGAGTTTGGATATCAATATCGCCACTGTGAAGGACACTGGAGTTTTCACCTGCATCGCTTCCAATGCTGCTGGGGAATCAACAGCCCCTGTGGAGCTAGTTGTGAACCCTCTTCCTCATCTCGCCAATAGTACTAGCCGGGTTCGGGAGACAGAACCAGGGCCTTCGGATATTCTCACCTCGGCCAAGTCCACCTCCACCTCCAGCAACGACACCATGGTTCAGCAGGACCGGAAGGTAGTGCTGGTGGAACTTACCACCAACTCAGCACTCATAAAATGGCCCTCACAGCGCCAGGTCCCAGGGATAAGGATGTACCAGGTTCAGTACAACAGCTCCACGGACGACACTCTTGTATACAGGTAAGAGCAATCAGGTTTATCAGGATATTTCTGAAAGTGTGATATGGTCCTGGCAGGATGACCTGTTAAAGAAAATTCCTCAGAATCCTTGACAGGAAACACAGGCAAGGACATACACATGGTCTGTTCTTTACACTGATCGATATCAGGCTAATGGAACCATTAATTTGGTGCTGGGTAATGCAGGTCAGATTGTGAAAAAGGGCTTGTAAGTAATCTGATACGGATGACTTGCAATGGAGTGGCCCATTCATTATTAGGGCTCTAAACACCCAGCACTGTATTTCCATGTATAGTATAACTGAATAGTTGAATAAGAACAATTAACCAGTACAGTGTAGCAAATTTTATTGTGATGTAATTTCCATCTGATTTGAAGAAATGTCAGGGTCTACTGTACATCATAAACCATTCTATCAAACGTGCATTTTAAATTACTTTGTGCTTCTCCCTTAAACAACCCTTTCTAGCTAATATACACACTATTGGTATATGTATATATATAAAGCATGTATGGTTCTTTCATGTGAGATTGTGTGCTTTCATCTAACCTTCATTGCACAGCAGCAGCCCCCCACCCATAGCCCTGAACTATATAGATGTTTTCTAGCTGCAGTGTTTTAAGCAATTCCTTTGCGTAATATCACATCAGCATTTGTCGTCCCCGTGTGCAGACATAACAATGCAGTCCTATAAATATGACAGATCCTTATATCAGTGTGTTACAGCAGCAAGTTAAAATGAGTTCCCGTTCCCTGGCGCTGGCTATATCAACCTCTACACTAACCCAAGAGCATTGTGATCAATACCATTGATGCAGTCTTACAGTGTGCCACACTATATCATTCCAAGCGGCGAGTCCAGCGCTTTTCACTTTAACTTACTCTAGGGATTTGATGAAGGCTGGTTTTATAACAGGAAAGAAGCCGTTGAAGGGGTGGGGGAAATTTCACCCTCCAAGTGAAATGACCAAGGACGTGCAACACTATCTAAAATGATAGCATGGGAGCAGAGATGTCTCTAATCATATATATATATATATATATATATATATATATATATATATATATATATATATATATAGTGTACTGTAACATGTGTTTCTTTCAAAACTGCACATTTGAGACCTATATAACGGAAGTGTTAAACATGATTTAGGGAATTGTTATGTTAATAGCAAATCACTTTTAGCAAGTTTCAGAGGTGTATTATTATTTTACCGTACTTGTAATTACGGAGTTTACCAATGCAGTAACCTAAAAAGCTCAACTTGACTGCCACCTGCTGGCGCAAGGCAGTCAAGTAGATTTGGGTGGCTGTTTTTATATTAAATTGATGAGAAGGAGAGGCGGATAAGCAACCCATTTCAAATTGAAATTGCCTTTGCAGAATGCATCCCCTGTCCAGTCCTCACATCCCAACACAGTCGCTTACATCACAAGTAATTGGCTCCTATACTGTAGGCATACCTTTCTAATAAGCAAGAGGTATGCCTAAGTGGCTTAGCGAAAGAAGATTGGAAATTGGATTGGCTTGGACTGCCGTTTCCCTTAGAAGCAAGGGGAGATTTTGGGAATCAGAAGGGACTTAGAGTGTGTAGACAACAGATATCTGGCTGTGTTTTGAAATTAGAAAGCTGTAGATTAGTCCTAAGAGGACAGTTGTCCACAACAAACCTCTCAGATCAGTGCTACAATAGGCAGGCCGGTATCACAAGATGAGTCTTCCCTGTTTTCCGAGAAGTTCTGCCCTTCAGACAGCTTAAGTATGTCACGCAGGCTCCTCGTTCTCAGCTCTGGCGTTTTTTCTCCTGTTTCCAAGAGCTTTCAAAGTTCACACAGCAGGAAGGGATGGCATCAACCTGCTAGCCCTTTGAAACTGACAAACGCATCAGAGACAAGACCACTGGGAGGATATCCAAGCTCAGCAGGGACAGAAGCCTTGTTATACAACAAGTGTTTAATGATCTAGACTTTATTACGTTTTTTTTTTTTTTCGTATTCCGTGCTGCTGAGTGAATATTATTGCTCTCTCCTTTTGGAATCTTGCATTCACTGTTGCAAATTACGTCACAGGGCTAGGCATCTGCCTAGCTTGATCTAAGGAAAGTGATTCTCTGAATTCAGCTGTTCACTGTAGCAAAGTTTAACAAAGGTAAAGAACATGGAAGATGATACATGATGGTAAATGCATAGTATAAATCATGGGAAAAGTGTGGCAAAGCTGCCTAATTACTCCATGAAGGATCACAGATTGTGGTGGTTATTTTACTCATGAAGAACCAACAGCGTGTACTGGTTCATACAATTGTGACACAATGTAGGACCATTCTATCAATGACATACTTTTGTAGCTTTGCATCCTATGATCTGCTTATGCTTCTAGTGGGTCTTATAAGATCTATATCTACAGTACGGTACACAATAATGGAAAAGCTAAGGATGTAGTGACCATTCATTCACCTATGATAAGGTCATGTCCAACATCAAAATCAGCATAATACAGTCGTTTGCAAATGTATTAGAACACCCCATTGCTGATGCTTGTCTTGAATCAAACCACTGGAGCTGAAAATCTTGGAACATTGTCAAAATAGGCAAATTAGTGATTGTCTGATTTATTCGATGACTTTAATTGGCCACACATGCAATTCATGTAAAACAGGAAGAGAATAGGGACACATAGCCACACATGTTAAACGCAGGAGACTTTTTAGAAGTTTTTTTAAGAAGCCTAAATACCTTTTTCATGCACGAGTGCCTATTGTTTCTACTGATCACTGATTACTGAGTGAAAATTGACACTCTCACACCCAGAGGTTTTCATGCAGGTAGGCATATAAAGGATATACATGACCAAATTTGAGGTGTTGTAATAGGTTTGCACACTACTGTATACAAGGTCATTTCTTGATTCAATTTTAAATAAATATATTCAGCTATTTTGGATTTAACCTCTGCTAGTACTGCTTTGGCGTTAGTGTTTCCTTTTAACTGGAAACTTTTTAGATTCATGAGTCTGGTACCTTAGACTATGGTATAAGTCAAACAAGGTCGATCTTGTATGAATGACTACCAAACACAATTTTCCTTAACTAGAAAAGGGTTTAATGTTCATGTATAACCTCCTACTGCTGGAAGTAAAGGCAAGAGTTTGGGTCGCAGAAAGGAAAAAGCGTGTCACTAAAAAAATACTGGGTAATGTAGACCATCTGGAATGCTTTCTGTTTGTGTACTACACAGATGCTACATATTTAGATTTGAGAGTATACTAAGAGAACACAGAGATTAACTTCAGTTCAGTAAAAGTCAAATAGTTCCATTTTTGACATTGAGGTCTTTCTTGTTAATGTCAGGATAATGCAAGATGCAATACTAACACAGTCAAGTTTGCTGGCGGTGTATTGTCAGGTTCCTCTAACAGTGCTAGACAGGTTTCCCCAGGTTGTTTAAGTGCACAGAAAAATGCTTTCTGTACTATGTCAGGTTTGATTTGGCAACAAACATCTAAGTTTGTATTATTCTATTGTTGTATGCAGTGAAACAATTAAACTGACAATTTTTTTTTTTTTTTTTTTTATACAAGAAGATATACCTCCAATACAATCATATAAGCATGAGGTTCAAACTGACTTTGGACAGCTCAGTGCATATGTTTGTATCAGAAAGCACGGATATCCATGGACTCTAATCGAAAGAGATGAAAAGACTGACAAAAAGTGTCTGAATGTTTGATATTTATACCTTTGTAAACAATTGTTGACTCCCCTTCAACCCAACTGGTTTCTGTCCAATAATTGAGGTAGTCGTTCTCTCATCACACACAGAGAGCCTATCACATACTTCCTCTGTGTGAAAGGGGCGGTGCTCTCTGACCTTATGGTCCACCATGTGCTACATTGAGCAGGGCACATCCATTTTGTCTTTTAATGCACCTTCCCCCTGTCTCAGGGTCAGCCACGTGTAATGTGATATGGTGCGTCCAACATATCTCTGCTAGTCTCCTGCCTTTTGGCGTTTAGCTCAGACACCTATCTGTGACTTTGAGTCATGTTAGGCTATGCAAAACTGCATGTAGCTGGCTTTGCCGATGGGAAATGAAAGAACCCGAAACCTACACAATACTGTATAGAAACTTAATATAAAAGCATATTAAAGCAACTGAATTAATAAGCACATTAAAACAACTCAACAGCACATTCGCACACAAATTAAACAAAATGATTAAAAACGTAACTATAAAAAGACACGCACATACACATAATAATAATTAATAACATAATTAATACCTCATGCAGAAAGCCATTACTACATTGCATTCTCAATCACTACATTAATACACTTGGAACAATTCAAATTGGTAATCTATGGTGTGTAAAGCTAAGGGAGCACAAAACCACTTTGTGGCTTGGGACTTGTTTCGGAGACTAGGTTAGGGTTTTATACAGCAATGTTGCCTCAAACTAGGTCTCCCAGTCTCCTGGAAACAGGTTTCAAAAGCTACTGTTCCTGAAAAAGTGACTTCGTGTTCCCAGGGCTTTAGATTCTGCAAGCATGACTTTCAAACAGAGATTTCTTTCACCTAATGTAGTACCAGATATGTTTTAAAAAAAAAAAAGTTATTTTTTTTCTTTCATAACCTATGTAGATAATGGAAGTGCAAAACAAGATTTATGGAATTATTTTGTTAGCTACAATCGCTTTCAAAAAGCCGGCACACATTTACTTACATGCGACCCACCAAGCCCATGTTCCCATTATTCAGTACCTTGCCTCATTTTAGCGGACTAGTGGCTTCTCTTAACAGATGCCAGATGAAGATTGCCAGCACACTTGTCTTTAATTAAATCAATTCTCAAAGAGGTTGCTGTAGCAGCTTAATTATCGTTCTTCCTTCACAATTAAGCAAATGATCAATATGCCCGTAGCTATGCCAGTACTTGAATCTCTGAAGTGGCAGCCTTGCTTATCTAGAGCCTAACATAGGGTGGAGGGAGTTATAGACTGCCCAGGTCTCCTCGCAAATGTAAAGGATGCAATATTTGAAGCACCTGTGTTATATAGCAAATACTGTTTAATATTCACAGTGCTCTGTCACTATAAGAGTATATTCATAAGCACACTTCATCCCTTTGGTTATAACAGTATGCCTCTTACCCAGTCCTAGCCGATGCTAGGGGTTATATACAAAGTGCATCTCCCTACTGCAAGGCTGTTTCTTTCAAGGTACAATTTAACCAGTGCACACATGTGCCTGAATGTACATGTAAACAAAACTAATATATTTATCTATCTATCAATATCTATCTATATACACACACCTATGAAGTCATCCATTTATTGGATTATTTATTGGCAAAGGTGTTCACCATAGAGACTGTGACAGACAGACAGACAGACAGACAGACAGACAGACAGACACAATCAATGCATAACACCACATTTGAAATCAGTAAACTACAGAAAGGCCCCACTTTTGTGACACATTTTCTCAACAATATTATTTGAGGAGAACGGATGCAGCAATAGTTATGTACAGCAAGAAATTGTCTCAGAAATCTGGGGATCAAAAAACTGAAAGAATGAAAAGGTTTAAAGGAAATTAAAAGGTACAGAGACAACAGCCCTGCAGCAATAATGTTCCCCCAATAACTGGATATTTGACCTGCTATCTGCAGAACTGTGAATCAGCGTTCTTCTGTTTGCCACGTTTGTATCCCTTTCAATACCTCCAAGGACTTTTTATCGATCGACTTTTACAATGTTTATTGACTTCTGCAGGCTAGTTTGCTGCGTTTGCTCTTGGTTATACTGCACATAAAGTGAGCATTAGGCACCATTAAAAACTATTTGATCACGTGACAGGCAAGGGGTGGCAAGAGTCAGTCCTGTCTTATGCAGGTCTTAAAGTTAAATAACATCTATAGCATACTGACATTTAAAATAGATTATGCAAACGTACACAAACAGTAATTAAAAATACTAACAATGTACAGTAGCAGTTATTTTGAAAAATGCAAATGTTACTAAATGTATCTACAGCATAACAATACCCTTTTGGCTTTCTTATTTAGCAGAATTGCAGCTTGTTTGCCATACTTCACATGTTTACTCAGTTTAACACCAAGGTACTTAGAGTAAGTAGCGGGGTTCCAAAAAATATAACATTATACATCCCCACATGTTTAAATAATGTACCTGTCACTTTTTTTTCATTATTAACAGCTTTTTCCACTTATAACTTTAAACTGTGTTTCAAAGCTCTTTTCAAAATGGCCGCTCTAGTGCACTGATAGTGTTAGGATTATTGTCCACATTGTCATGTAAGTAGCACAGCAATAATGATCCATGATACGGAACAGAAAAGCCAGAGCACTTATGTGTTTTTTTTTTGCTCTTCCTGCAGTGATCTGGAGGCCATTTTAAAAAGACTTTTGAAACAGAGTTTAAAGTGGCAAGGGTAAAAAGTTGTCAGGATGTTAACTATGAAAAGAAAAATGACAGGTACATTGTTTAAACAGTTGTAGCAACACGCGGAATGTACAACCCTATGTTATTTGGAACCCTGCTACTTAGTCTTTAAGTACAGTATGAATGTTTAATTAGACACCCCTCCTGGACATAGATCTGAAAAACTCAGCAGCAACACTGGCTATCTCTCTCACTGCTGGACAGTATTTCAACCTGATCAATATCATTAAAGCACTGCCTGGACTAGAATGGGCTATTTCATTAAAAGCTGATAATGCTGACCACTGAAACCCTAGCTGCTTGGGCGATTCCGGAATAGGACCACTTGATCACTTGTAGCATTTGTTCACGGAGCTAGAACCCAAACTAATTTGATGCGCAAGAGGAAATTACTTTTACTTCTTGAACCGATGCTGTAAAATCAGTACTTTAACTTACTAAAAAAAAAAATATATATATATATATATATATATATATATATATATATATATATATATATATATATATATATATATATATATATATATTTTTGTAAACATTTAGTTTCATACTAAAAGGGCAAACCTATATTTAAACAGCAAAACTGGATACGCACACTTTGGTTGCCTTTAGGTTTTCTTACCTGTCATTTATTAAACCTTAACTAAGCACTTCAAATGATTGCCCTTTCAGAGGTTTACCATGGTAAAAGCATAATGTAATGAAGCACGGTGAAAGCATGGTACGGGATTGGTTAGCATTGTAAAGCACAGAGAGGTGGGGTAAACCACATTTAAAACCATAGCAAACAATGGTACACTATGGTAAATGCATAGTAAATTCATTGAAAGCATGGGGTAACTGCAAGTTTACTATGGTAAACTTTTATATGGGAAGCAGTAGCAACATTCCCCTCCCTTTGTCTCGAATTACTGTGTATTTACATAGTAGTTACTTAGCAAATGCATGTGTATTTATACAATAACAATATTATTATGCACAGTTACAGTACACCAAATGTGTATTACTTTGTAATCAACAATCTCAGCTCAAACATAATTACCAACCTTAAACTACAGATGGTCTGGGCTCAGGAAAGGGGGAAGGGAAAAATACCTTTAAAATGGCTTTTGAAGCTTAGTAGACAGCTTAAGATATCCGAGCCAGGACTTGATTCTACATTTAAACCCATCTTGTTCAGGAGCCTGTTCAGTTAAAGGCATGTCTGCGAAAGAAGGAGTTCTGGTCTACGAGTATGTGGGACAGCAGGAAGTACGATTGAAGATCACAAGCTTGGATGCTGCTGGAGGGAATTTAAACATGCATTGAAACTGTGGCATGGAGAGTGGGGGGCACAGCGTGGTAATTTGAAAAGCATCATTCTGTGTAGAGTATGGATGGTGCAGAGCCTAAAGGAGCAGTGTGGTTAGTCTTGCTCTGTTACACAGCTTTGCAGATAATTTTGCATTTAATTGATTCGCAGTAGAATGTTTCCCTTTTACCATCGACTGTGCAGGTGGTAGTATAATTCCAGTTGATTTTGAAACAAATTGAAACACAGTGGAGGGACTGTTTCAAGGTAACAGTTTTGTACTCATGAAATAACTGCTCCGTGAGACTGGGTGCCAGCATGCTAAATCCGTATTCCCATTTACGACCACATGGCATGAAACAGGGCTGTCCAACACATGACTCTTGATGTTCTGCCTATTGATGTTCCCCACGATCAGCGGTGAGGAGTCTTTTCAGAAGCACTGCTGTAGTGCAGGAGTAAGCACGGCAAAAATGAGAAACCATAGAGAGTGATGCACAACACACATAAGATATTAAACATGTACAGTAATTGATTACATATTAGGGAACGTCGATTGTAGAATATATGAACAGTTCACTATCTGACACTGAAGCTATTAGTTTTTGCATGTATGATGCCATGTGCTTCTTTCGTTTCCAGATCATATCATTTTGATATGTGCTATGATTGCGGCTTAATGTTTGCCCCCTGGAAAATTTAGTGCATTCTTTTCATACAGATTTAACGCTGTGATTGAAATGCACTGAAGTGACAGTGACTCTTTCCAACACTAAATCCCAACTCTCAAGAGTGATAAAAGCTTTGCAGAAAAGTCAGTCATCAAGATTTCCAAAAAAAACAGCAAGAGAACGAAGGCATAATACACACTGTGGATTCTCTAATATTTAATATGACTTTAAACCAAGGCAAAAAAAAAAACAAAAACAATTTGGCATCAGAATAGAAGCAATCCCAATGTATTGCATGACATATCTACCCCATCCCATAGTATCAATCCCATTCAGCCCCTGTATAACTATATAATCTATAACTTAAAACTATGGGTTAGATTAAATAAATCAAAATTGCAGCAACAGCATGTTTTCAATAACTGTAGCCTATGCGTGATATCATATAGAAAATGTGATTAAATATAATGACATAATAGTAGTACAGTATTTCATGTCAGATTTCGGAATGGCACATTTTGTTTTCAGTTTTTCATCAAGTATATGGAAAACTACAAAAGCGATATGTATTTCAATATGTTAACATAACATTATTCAGCAGGTTTCATTCGATTTTATGAAACAAAATGAGTTCATTCTATAGGGTGCTGCAAAACATTTGGCCAGAGCTGTATACTCAATAAAAGGACTTCATTCTACACCTCGTCAAAAATAATTCAGGACCGAAAGAGTTAAATACTAAAAGCAATGTACAAAAAAAATAAATTAAAATGACATTCAGTCTCAACATTGGGACAAAATTATCAGTTAACGGGAAAATAAAACA
Organism: Acipenser oxyrinchus oxyrinchus; assembly: GCA_030684275.1. Lineage (NCBI taxonomy): Eukaryota > Metazoa > Chordata > Actinopteri > Acipenseriformes > Acipenseridae > Acipenser > Acipenser oxyrinchus. The sequence goes on along the minus strand of CM060281.1, from coordinate 2,405,326 downwards.
CCTTCATTTATCCTTTAATGTCAACTTAACAGTACAGGAATGGTTCAGCTTGCGTTTCAGTTATGATGACAGCGTGGCTGTGTCTCCAGGCGTCCCCTGGTTATTTTAACTTCTGTATTTGAAATGCAAATTCCCCTTTTCCCAGGTGCTTGCTTTATATCATTCTGCCACGGAGATGCCCTACGCTTGATCGATATCAATAATGCAGAGTTTCTTCGCTCACCGCACTACACCACCAGGGTGGTGTTGCTCCCAGTTTGCTGGCTGATTAGCCTCAGAGCTGTGTTTTTTAAAAGCTGTGAGGAGAATACATAATGCCGTTTCAGTGACAAAGCACAGCCTTTATGGTTCTGTGCGCCTTTAGCTTTTAGAACACAAGCGTTTCATTATTCATGGGAAGCAACAGCGATTGACTTACTGGACAAGTCAATTGGGATACCCTCTATATAGAAGTTCAGAAAGCTTATATATGCAGTTTGTACTGATGTGGCTATTAGTGTAATTACTTAAATATCAGGATCCATGCAATTGATTTAAAAATCACCACCCTTTAAATCAGAGCAAGTCCAAGGTATGGCTCATGTTTCATATGGATCATTAAGCTACACAATATTGCTTTTTTGTTACCCCCATTTAAGGTTTTTATTGGGTTTGAAACTTATTTGAAAATAAATTGCAAATGTTGTTGTAACAATACAATAATAGATGCAGAGATGCACAGAGATGCAGAATGTCAATCATATGCAATTTAAAATTACAAGGAAGCACATCATTAAAGAGATATGTAAAACAGTTTGAATGAGCGTGAACAATCAATTGACGTCAGAGCATAACTCCAAACCACGTGTAGTTTTAGCTGTGCTGGGACAAAATGCATGGCTGTCATTTAAGCTTAGTCTTAAAGTGCACAGTGCTCTCTGCTGCTCTTTTGCCACCTGGTGGCAGGACTAATGAAGTGCAGCTGATTCAATGTCGGTCAGAAAAAAACAGGATTGCAAAGCAGAGACATTTTTTAATTATCGCATTGCGACACTCACGACAGGTGAATAGCTGGCTTTGGCTAGCACTATTTGTACAATGGCAGTTTTGTATTACATTGAGAATTTATTCAAGTGTTCACATGCCAGTTACACCTACACAGGATGTATATAAAAAAATGGTCTTACATCTACAGCAGCTGAGTTGGAAACTGACAAATGCCAACCAGTAACCCTACAAACACATTCTGAATTTGAGTCATGTACAAAATACCACTAATATCCTTGGGCTAGTGACTTTTACCTGTTGCCGTGCTCAATTACCAAGAAGTTCTACATAATTTCTCCACTGTTCATTACATTTACGTTAATCTCTGTTATTAATTTTAGCATAACTAATATACCTACGTTTCTTCAAGGTATGAAGACCAATCATCCGATTCTTAATGGAAATATGATTTGCGTTTAATTGAATCCACATTCACCCAAATTAAGGGCAATGATTACATTTGCATATTTGAAAAGGGCTGTTCGTTCTCATTAGTTTACATTACAATGCAAATGCCTTCCCAGATAGTACAGCATAGCTGCAGGCCTTCACTACAGGAGAAAATAACCCATAATGCTGTGGCTTGAAAAAAAAGTTTTAAAAAACAGTAATAAGTACAATCTTGACTAAAAACAGAAAAATAACTTGGCACCAACCTATTTAGGAGAACTGCTTACTCCATATATCCCCAATCGTAACCTTAGATCCCTACATATGGGATTGCTGGTAATCCCTAAAATTAAGTATGTTAAATGGGAAGGAAGGACTTTTTGTTTTAGAGCAAACTTTGGAATGAGCTACCAACACATGTGAGGGAAGCTGAGACTACCTGTTTTCAAATCCAGACTAAAAACATATTTGTTTGGGCTGGCATTTTTATAATTTTTATATATATATATATATATATATATATATTAGTTTTTTTTGTTGTATCTGTTTGTATTTGATCTGCATTATATATTTTTTAAATTTAGTTACTGGTGTTTACATTATATATTTCTTAAACTTTTTTCATCTGTTTGTTGGTTTTGTTTTTATAAATTTGACTATTTTTGTCCGGTAAAGTGCTTTGAGATACACCTGTATGAAGGGCACTATATAAATGAACTTTGATTGATTGATTGATTGATTGATTGATTGACAATATGCCATGTGCTACACACATCCATGTGTTATGCAAAAGCTCTGATATGTATAATGCATATCACATAAAACTAGTGAAGGCCCCAGCCCATATATTAAGGGCAGGTGAAGTTGATTAAAAGATTCAACAGTAATTAATCATTTGAAGCACAATTTAAAAACTATGTCATTTGTAATCAATAACAAAATGTCCATATGTCAAAAGTGATATATCAAAATGTGAAACTTCTATAAGAAAATAATCAGTAATATGTAATAGATTACATTTTGGAGCCAGAAATCAGTAGTATTGTACTTTTTCAAAGTAAGATTCATGCACCTGATCCCAATTTCCCACAATTTCCATTGGTTTCGTTCCAGAATGATCCCTTCTACGAGCAAAGACTTCCTAGTGAAGGACCTCATCTCGGGACGAGAGTACGAACTGTGTGTGTTGGCAGTCTACGATGACGGGATAACGACACTGACAGCCACGCGAGTTGTGGGCTGCCTGCAGTTCACCACAGAACAGGAATACAGCCATTGCCAGTCCATGCACACTCAGTTTCTTGGTGGGACCATGATCATCATCATTGGAGGCATCATAGTGGCTTCCGTCTTGGTCTTCATCATCATCCTGATGATCCGATACAAGGTGTACAACAACAATGGGGAACCCACAAAGGCTGGAGTCAGTAACGTCTGCTCCCAGACCAATGGAGGCCAAGCGGGGCAGGTCACCAGGTCTACCTCCAAAGGGACAGAGAGCCAGGACGAGCAAGTCCAAGCCTCCCCTGGAAACGTCAGTGGGGGAGTTGGAGGATGTGTCAGCGGTTCCACGGTGCGGGACTCAAATACCGTGGCCCTGGTAGTGGAATGCGAAAAGGTCACCCAAATCTCAGAAATGACCGCCGAGGACATAATAGTGCCCGCACAGAGACGCAAATCGAGGACTAGTGCAGAGCTAATTCGCCAGACCTCTTTGTCTTCAAAGGAAGTGAGGGGTACTAGTGAAGGATCAGGAGGTAAGTTTTACTAAATCTTGTGTGTGTTTTCCCCCCAGTTACAGGATGGTGATGAAGTGTGCCTCACAACACTGTACATGCAATCTTGCAGAAGCAAATGTGGGTTTTGTATTGTAAATTGAGATGGTTAGCGGTAGGCAGTAACACAAAGGGATTTGTAAAAGACTTGGTTGAATATTGTTTAGGGGGAATCGGAAACACTTTACATAAAGCATCTTTAATTACTTAGTATTTACATAATAATTAGTAAATACATGTGTACTTACACATAATTACAATGTTATTATGCATAGTTACAATGTACTTAATGTGTACATTTTTTTGGACTAATATAACCCTAGCCTTAACCTTTGATTTACAAAAGAGATACACAATATCTGCAATATCTGTTCTTTCTAAAGCAGCACAGCTAGAAGAAACCATACATTTTAATGAAATAATCATTTACTAATGCAGGCTTTGTAAATATTCCTTTGGTACCCAGGCATTGCTACTTAGTTATTTCAGATGTATTGTGGATATCCATATTAGAAGTAACAGAGAAAAACACAAGACTATATATATATGGGGTTAAAGAGAAATCAATGAGTGGTTACCATGGCATCAAAAAGCCTATAAATACCTCCAATGCTTCTTTTCAAAAACACTTTCCCTTGACACAGGCACGTTAAACATACCGAAATGCTGGGAAGTTGGCTCTTTGAGCAAAAAAAATAGATATATAAAAGTTACCCTACCAACAGAAAGATACAGACAATTGTGCAAAGAAATTTTACAGCAAGACCTACAGCGCCTATTTTCAAGACTCCCCCCCTTGATGTCTGTGGCAAAGTGGTTGCAGTACGCAGGTGTAGAGGTGATGCAGTGCTCAAGAGAATGACAGCAACAATGGTACGGGTTAAATGACAATAGTACAGGTAAATCTTAACTGGCAATACACAATGATGCATATTGCTCAGTAAAAAAACACAGGGTTCAGTCCTGAAACATGGTCTTTAATGCACCCACAATATGCAAACAGGGTCACATGTCCAATGTGAGTGCTGTAGTGCTTGTGGTGCAAATACAATTAATCGTGATACACTAAAAATCATTCTGTCTGTCACAATGTCATATAGAAGAGACAAGAATATAAGACAACATGTGGTACATAGTGATATTCGTCCTTCTGGGGAACATTTGAAAGGCACATATCCATTTAAAGACCAAGGTGCAATACCTGTTAATACATTCAAGCAAAGCAAAGATTAGAGGCATTAAATCTTCATTCAACATTCATGAACATTTTACATGTACCTCTAAAGGCATAGTCTACTGCATTAACTGCAAGAAATGCAACAAATTGTATATTTGGGAAACAAAGGCTTTTAGCAGACCTGTTTGTAAAACAAATATTCTAAGGGCATATTTCAGGGATTATATCCATTGAAGTATATATATATATATAAGACACACACAGACACACACACACTGAGCATCAAAAGAAACTTATCACTTATATTTGAGCATCAAAAGAAACTTATTTATATTTGGATCACTTTTTTAGAACAGGTAGAGTGACTTTTTATTGTGCTGATTAACAATTGACATCACAAAGATGCTGCAAAATGATCTGTCGATCCTGGGCAGGTGTTGTGACTCTTGGTCTCCCAGTTCGTGGTCTGTCATTGACAGTGTGTGTCTGGTTATAGCAGAGCACCCAAGACGACAAGCTACAGTACGTTTCCCCTAGTCCAGCCTCCAACATGCTGATTGCACGAAGATGCTGCTCTCTTGACAGACGTGGCATATTTTTTTTTCTGTGATTTTCTTAATTGCTTTTATTCAAGCTTGCAATTTAACAGCTGAAATCACTTCATATCCAGCGTCCAATCAACTGTCTCACTAATTAGGTGATTAAGTGCATATGCTTCTGTCATAGTCACTCAAGCATGTCATGGACAAGGATGAATTTGTGCTACCAGGGCCTGGAAGTGTCGTTATTCTAGCACAAACACCCTGGAATGTCTTATTGTGCTTATAAAATGGGTTACTCGTTTTTAGAAATAAAGATAGACACATTTTTATTTAAAAATTAACATAGATTTATTTTTTCCTAAATATATTACTATGCTAGGAAAAATAGTTCCAATAAATGTAATAGTTCCAATGAATTTAATAGATAAACAAATTATTTTAAATAATAAATTAAATAAATTCAAATACATTCAATGAATTATCAGAATATTTTCAGTATTTGTCTCATGAATTTGACTGTCCCAGGGAATGTTGTTTTCTAAATCAAATGGCTGGTTATAGAGTTGGATTGTGCAGTAGGTGGCACTGTTTGGTGAGTTGAGTTTGTTTCTGCCTTTGTGTTTATGAGTTGACGACGGTTCTCCAGAGAGGATGTAACTCCAGGACTTCCTGTCTTTCTCAGCTGGTGCCCAAAAGCTTCTTAAACTACCTTATAAAATAGGTTGGGAGATACCTGCATCCAGAGTACCAATGACTTAAGTTTGTTTAAGTCTGTTTGGGATACAGCAGGGTGATGTTGTGACTTGTCTTTTTGTTGTCGCATGTAAATGAAGACACTGTTTGCTGTTTTAAAGTGGGCATCTGAAATTAGGTTTATAGATCGTCCCACTGTGGAAGAATTTAAAACAACGATTCAGGCCAGCTCGCAAGCTTGTGTAGCTGCTAACTGAATGTCGTGCGCCAACTGATGTTATCACTTAAGCAAAGACACTTCTTAAAACTGTGTTTATTTCAGTCTTAGATGCAATTTTCCAGTCCGTATTTTTTGTGCTGACCAATCACTAAAAACTGATACAGCCCAAGCCCTTACGTTTTTATTGGCTTAAATTGCATTCATGTCAGCAGTACTTAGAGAGAGGTGTCTTGTAATACTCACAGTTTCATTTTTTCCTGTTTTTTTAAAAATATTATTACTGTCGGTTCTGTTACTGAACTGTTGCGGTCTAAATCCTCCAGGAATGTGTGGACATTGGAGTCACCAAACAAGTTAAAATTTACATGGAGGAAGTCTGACATTGTATTATTTTGTTTTTATTGGGGGGAAAAAATGACGGCCAATTCAAAATTATTTTTGTAAACGTTCTTAAAATGCTCGGCGCAATATCTGTTTGTAAAAAGTCTTAGATGCTGGGACTTGTTTTTTCCCGTTGGTTGTACTGTAATAATTCAATGGCTTGGAATGCCTATCAGCCAATCAGGACGCAGATACCTCCCAACCCATTTTATATATATATATATATATAGGACTATAGGACTCTGCAGATCTAACACATCTGTTCAACAGGCATGACTTTTTAAAATAGATCTATAATTTGTATTTCATGGACTTTTGGTCTCCCACAGATCCCCAGACGGTTCAGGTCAGGGAAGAAACGAAGAGTCCTCGGGACTGGAGTGATTTTAAAATTTGATGACTTCTTCTGCAACACCAGGAAAACAGCCATCGATATAAAGAGTAATATGCAATTTTTGTTTCCCTGTTTAGCTATTTTCGAGATGTTGATCAGAGAAAAAGCTTCTGTGATGACTGCTTATGAATCCAACCAGATAAACAGCTAGTAAAACGCAATGGATTAATTGATCCACAGTAGATCGGGCTACTGAGCAGGACAGCAACACACACTCACACAAAGTTTTTGTTACTGAGGCTATGCTCATAAACATTAGAGTTTGGAATAGCATCCTTTGTCTTCTATCACAAGTTACTTAAAGAAAACATTTACAAGTCAGCAGTTAAATTAACTAAAAGTTAGGGCCGGACAAAATCAAACCCCGATCGCTTTTGCGAAAGGGTGTTTATGTGATAATATCGCTAGTTTCCATATCGCATTTTCTTCATTCCGAAACCCAAACTAGCCATTTCCAATCCATGAAAGGGGCGGAGACGGATATCGCTTGTTTGAGAAGCAAAAGTAGGAAGGCACAAAACAGACGCTCTCGACCAATCACAGCTCACATTCCAGACCTTCGAAAAGAGGTGGAAACAGGAAAAACGCTACCAAAAACAAATGCTATTTTTTTTTTTTGATAGCCTATTTCAAAGTGCAATGTAAGGCTTAGGACATGTTGGAATGCAGGAATATACAGTATCATTTAATAATTATTCTTGCACAGTTTATGCATAACATATATTTGTATACAAACCTACATAAAATGTTGCTGGATGATTTTCAGGCATTTTCTTTGGCAGTGGGAATAGGCTCCCAGATCCTTCTCACCCTCAGACCCATCACCTCCTGCTCCCTCATCACCGGGATCATGCCGTTCCTCTGCAACTGGCTGTTCTTTTTGCTGGGGAATGTTGGCCTCTTGTGGCAGCATTACATCACGGGAGAATTGTGAAGTACACAAAATGCAATGATGATGCAAGCACACTTTGAGGGCTCCACCCGTGGACTTAAAAATAAATAGTTTGTCGTGGACACCACAAAGACACAAAATAAAAGAAAATATATCTGAAATGCTTTACCATCACTGAGAGACATTGCTCTGTGCAAAGCTATCCGTGAGTAGAATAGAGTTTATTGTTTGCACGTATTAAAGAAATAATACACATTGCTTTATTAAACATTTAACTCAAACTGGTACAAAAAAAGTAGTATAGAACAAAACACTCTTTTGCGTGTTTTGTTTAATGGTGCAACAAACACAACATATATTATGATAATAATTGGCCTAATACATTTAATATTTGATACTGTAAATTATTAATTTTAAATTATTCAGTTTTGTGTGCAAGTGTCCGAGGCATGCCCTTTTTTTTTTTTGCAAATATCAGGATGTTTAGTGATATTTTTTTACTATTTGCTTAATACGTGATAGTTTCGACAACTTCGAAGTTGATTATAAAATCCGGTCCTGTGAAAGTCTTGCGATGTGAATTATAGCTGGAATTGAGTCGATTTGGTCGGGCGATAGCAAACCACTCCCCCCTTCTCAACCCACTTGTAGTCAACAAGCGATAGCTGCTTTTTGAAGGGTGAAATGGGCTTGTTTTGGTTCTGCAAGATTTCACTTGGAATTTTTCTTGTGTTTTATTACATAAGCGGCTTTCGCGTCCTCGTTCGCTACGTGCTAACTTTGATTTGATCCGGCCCTTAGTTAGATATCCAGATTGGTTGCATAAACTAGGGGTGGCCAACCCTGGTCCTGGAGGGCCAAAATCCTGCAGGTTTTCTGGGTATCTTTAAACCCTCAATGGCTAAAGACCTGGACATTTCTTTTAGTGTTGACCCATTAAGAAATGAATTGGTTCAATTAAGTAATTGAGAACTCCGGTGGAATGAAAACCAGAAGACCTTCTTTGATACATCTTCTAATGTGGCTTATTTTCCCTGTTTCCCTTCCAGAACATTCCAAGTCGTCTTGTACTATTGGAATCAGCAAGCTGACTCGTAGGGAACGTTTTTATACCTCCAGCTGGACTTTCCATTCCTTTTCCCATATCCAAGAATTTTCCCAGCCTTGACTGAGAACTTCTTAAACGACTGCTTTCCCACGTAACTCATCTATCCTTTTTGTCATCACTGACCTTTAAAAACCAACAGGCTTTTATATTCGCTAAATAGGGTTCTGACTTGCTGTATACCCCACACTGCACAAGTGAAGAAGTTATTGCAGCCGGTGAGTCGACCAGGTTATTAAAGAAAATTTAACTAACCAGCTGTCCACACCACACATTGTTTTAATTAGCAAGGGACTCCACATTCCGCGGAGGTCTTTTCTCCATTTGTGGTTGATGAAACCAGTGTAAGTAACTTTGGTTTCGAAAGTTTCGGTGGGAGTTTCAGATTGGCGTCTCTTTGCAGTCGTGACTGGTCAAAAAGATGTATACATTAAGTACACTGTAACTTTGCATAATAACATAGTACTTATGTGTAAGTACATATGTATTACCTAAGTAAGTACTATGTAAATACACAGTAATTAAAGACACTTAATATAAAGTGTTACTCTGTTTTGTTGTAAGCGAGTCTGGCTATTTAACAAGGGAGTTGTCATTGGAGGAAATCTGCTCTTTGCTATTGGTGGCCTATATTTGAGTCTAATTTCGAAACGGAGGGCAAAGGAAGGAGAGTGGACTGTATATCTTTTATATCTTAGTTGCATATTTATCTCCCTGCTTGTATCCTGAGACAGGGTGTGTTAGCAGAGAAGAATTACAGTGTGTGAGCTCGGATGGTCGGGACAATAATACATGGATACAATGTGTTGAACAAGGGGATTACAAGGTGGTCCGGCAAGACTACACAATATCATTGGTCATGCTGCCTGCTTTAAAACAGAGCCATGGGTCTATTAATAATGTATAATTACTATAGCACTATAGTTTGGCTCAGGCATATTGCATACCACAGGACTGTCTGAGAACACTTCTGTTCCTCAAAGCCTTCACAAGTCAGAATTAAGGTTATGGTCTACTTTGAAAATGCACCAATCAGCATTGGTTTAAAACTCCTAATTAGCCAATCAGGGGTTCAAAATATGGTAGTAGAACCAGAGCAGAAAACAGAGAAAAATCACATTCTCACATGGTTTGAGTGGAAGAAGAGGTAACGTGATGCTAAATTCGGTAGAAACATATTCTAATTCAAAATTGGAGCAATCTAATGCTTAAATATTCAGTTATTCAACCTTTCCCCTATAGTGTCAGCCTTAGCCTGGCTTAGAGCTTATCTGGGGAATTATATGTGCCAACACTGCATACTTCTTAATTCCACACAAATCATGAGACAAGGTGACCTTTCAACCCTGCTGGCCAATATATTATATATATACAGTATATATATATATATATATATACAGTATATATATATATATATATATATATATATATATATATATATATATATATATATATATATATATATATATATATATATATATATATATATATATATATATATATATATATATATATATATATATATTCACAGCATAAGTGCTGATACAATAAAAAAGACACACATTTAAAATAAAATGACTTTTGAAGATGCTTGCTCTTTAAAAAAAAACAGCTTTGTGAATAACAATGGTGTGCCATATGTGCAGTTAATAGTTAAACAAAACGATCTGTCTTTCTAATTGTGCTGTGTATGTAGCTAAAGATTGCAAACAACCCTTCTGGGTTCATGTAATCTAATACCCCTGCAAGACAGTAGGATTTATCCTCTGCGCATTCTCAAACTAATGATACTTAATCAGTTACAGTATATTGTCATTTATAAATCATATCTAATAAGCTGACCACATGAACGTGCGATAAGAATTATGTGTATTTATCCAAAGTGCACATGTGTTTTTCACCGGGCTTGCTTATATGGAAACTCAGCCTGATATTAAACAGCTGCTGCCGAATCTCACTAACCCTGCAGAAGTATTTAAAGCTCCCAGACCTCAATATCCCCTTCCGATTTAATTAACTTTATCCATCAGTTGAAATGCCACAAGGGGGTTTTCTTTCACAGCAAATCCCATTGCTTTAATATAATTAATACAAGGTTTATTTTTAGAGCTATACAGTTCGTGAATTCTGCTCTTTTTCACAATTAGGAATTCAAAAGGGAACGCTAGCAGTCAGAAGCCCCAGCCCGAGTACTGAGAAAAAGTTCAAGAAGCGCTAATTACAGTATTGCATTGATGGCTTGGTGAGAAACTTTGTAATTAGGATCTCTTAACCTTGTACTGCTCCACAGATAACCAAGGCTTTCAAACCCACCCCCTTACCTAAGGGATATATAGGTTTTCCACCAGATTTATACGTTACTTCCTGTGTTGTAGGTTAGCCTCACTCCCATACTCTATGATTGCAATCAGACCACAGGAAGTGATCGGAAACAGCAGCTTGGTGGATCTAAACACTAAATCAGTTTAAGACTCCCACTGTGTATTCCCAAACTGGAATGGCTCAAATTACTATGCAACGTTAGCAGTAATTATACCCCTTAAATGTGTGGGGGGGGTGTGTGTGTAACCATTAGCTGCTGGATGCTAATTTCAGCAGCCTAAATGTTCCTTAAATGGGCACTCATAACAGCATATTACAGTATATGGAAAAGCAAACAGGAACGTCTTTTTCACTTTGTCTACATTTTTCCTTTGCTTCCCTGAGCTAAAATAGAAGACAATGTAGTTTTGAAGCCTTGCTTTGAGATTTTTGTCCATTCCTTGCATATAAGTAAAAATACAAAGCACTTCAAATAATCCGAATCTGTTCACACTGGTGACATACAACACCCTTGTCTATTATTTTGTTTACTGTTTTTAATATTTACACTTTTGTCAAAATCAGTAACAACCTCAAATGAATTAGCTCTACACAACTATATCATTTTGATGATTTTAGCTGCTATCAGCCTGCATTTCATTATGATTTTGGGGTAACATTTTACATTGTGTCTCTAATTACTGCGTATTTAACAAATACATGTGCATCTATGCATAAATACAATGTTATTATGCATAGTTATAATGTACTTAATATGTACATCTTTTTGCACGATATATGTAAGTATACAATTGTATCAGAAGAGAGTTAGGGTTAAACCGTGCAAAAAAATTACACATTAAGTACATTGTAACCATGCATAAGAACACTGAAATTATGTGGAAGCAAAACATGTCTTTACTAAGTAACTACTATGTTTTTATAGACACTTAATGTAAAGTGTTACCCAATTTAGATGGGGATAAGATTTGCGAGATTTAGCAATTTTTGTAGTCTCTACAAAGATAGTAACTATGGAATTTTCTTATTTTGGTTTCAGGTATGCTTCTTGCTTCATGAAAACAGAAAACATGGGTGCCAAATCTCTTCAAACACAAAAATGGACATTATTGCCACTCTGCTATCTTGACCCATGAAGAACTGATTCAAAGTGTGGACTGATTCCCACTGCACACAGACTAAAGCTCTCAGTAACCACTTCATTTCCCTCTTTAGCTTCCCCAAGTCATGATTTTTGTATCTGTACATACCGGTGTTTCAAATCTTATACTTTTGTACATGTAATTTTTTATGGTGTGTGAATTTTTTTTTATAATAAAAAAGTGGTCTAATAAATTCACAATGCCTCTTCTTTAAAGTTACAATGTACTTCTGGTGTTTTTGGCGGTGCTACCTGAGGTGAATGAAGACATTTAAGTTAAGGGCAGGCAGGGGGTGGTTCAGGTCAGGATTAAGGAGAGCTTGATCGCATCAGAGCTGTTAGGACACTGTGCCAAACTGTAAACAGCAACATGTCCACAAACACCAACATTTAAATTAAAAATTGGCCACTGATATACAAATGAGTATATCAGATTAGTTTACTGGTCTTCTCTTTTGAGTGGTTTCCTCTTTCATTGCAAGAATTAATTGTTTATAAAATTTGGTAACAGCAACACATTTGATACCTGTTTTAAACCAAATTCCCTTCCATCAGCTCCCACTAGATAGCAGTACCCAACATTATGCCTCCTTGAAGTCTATGAGTGTAGTTACCATGACATCAAACACCTATAAGTATCTCCTTTGTTTGTTTTCAAACATACTTTGCCTTGACAATGGTATGTTAAACGCTGTAGAGCAAAACCTTATATATATATATATATATATATATATATATATATATATATATATATATATATATATATATATATATATATAAATGTTTGTTTGTTTAATCAAAAATAATGCAAGGAATTGCTTTAACACCACAAGATTGAACCGATTTCACAGTGTTAGAAAAGTCAGATCAGGGATATCGCTGATGTAAGCACAACGATAACACCAATCTACTCATGTACTTAATGTGCTGTTACATATAATTGATTATCAGTCCCTTGCGAGCTGCTGTCACTGAATTATTTCATTTGTAAACGACCCTACCTCAGGCTAATTCTTTTCAGCAGATAATTTGATTATGAAAACTTGTACAGCCCCATTAATTAATATCTTCCCAACCTCATTCAGAAGTCAGATCATTCAATCATCATTTTCTTTGGCTGTCAAACAGTACCCCTGACTGCACTTATTTGACCTGTCTTTGTCCTTGATGTAATACCAAATAATATTCAGTGACAGTTCCTCTGCAGAATTACAACAGCCCTCTACATATTGCTGTAGAATTAAATTAAACCAGGGGTTATTACTTCATCACATAATCTGGAGAAAAGGGGGCTATATTTGTTAAATCTAGGTTCTTTTTTCATCATTTTCCCATATTACTAATTATAATAACCCAATTACAATTGCTCACAGTGCTAGAGATGCTCTGTAATGGTTCAATTGGTATCAATGTCAGACAGGCCCAACATACAACACAATCATAGGCGTAATTTACAAGGGGGGACACAGGGGACGTGTCCCCCCTCACTTTTTCATTGTTTCAGATAGAATAATCTTTATGCATGCATCAGCTCCAGAAACAGTCTGTCCCCCCACCCACTTTTGAAACCAAAGTTACCCCACTGAACACAATACCAGAAGTATTATTAGTATTATTAGAATTGTTGGTCTGTGGGAAAGAATACAAATCAAACAAAAGACACACCCAATAAATCAGGTTAAAAGGCAGCGGGAGCCAGTGAAACGTCCCCTATAATCCTCTGTATGGCTCTAATGGGGTGGAACATGTAATTGATTAGTTGTCACTTGTGATGTATAGTTAGCAAAATCATTCCATTAGTAACTGTACCTTCCGAAAATAGTGCTTTTCTGGGTAAGATCGGATTATTTCTTCTTCAATCAATTACTAAAGCCCCCTCCCCACCCCCTATTTTGAAATAACAACAGCAAAAAGTTTCAAAAGTTCAACTTATTGATCCAAACAGCTCAGATACCCAGTTTGTACAATGCCAAGTGCAGTCATAGTGTAAAGAGACAAATCAAACAGCAAACAGTGCTGTGTTAATGTATTATTTTCATGCTAACTGGTGGGTTTTTTTATGCCTTTTTCTGGAAGATTTCACAAGATGTATCTGTCACCGTGGTATGCTAGCAATCACAGTATGACAGCCCTTCAATATTCAGTATCGATCCAGTGAACAGATTTGTCTCAACTGGATTTTTTTGGTTATACATTAAAGTAAGTGTTTAAAAGAATCACAGAACACCCAGTAACTTTTAACATTTACCTTCTTCCTATGTACCGGTATTGTTGCAAATATATTTTTCTAACCCTTTCAGTCATTACATTTGCTGAAGAATAAACACCTTTGCTGAGTTTCCAGTAGTATGCAAATTTATTACAACACCTCAAGATTTATCATTTATATCCTTCATCTTCGTACCTGCATGAAAACCTCTGGGTGCGAGAATTTCAATTTTCGGTCAGTAATCAGTGATATAGAAACAATAGGCACTCATGTGGGAATGTTTGACTGCTTTGTGCTTTAATTAGACACCTTAAACAACTTCTAAAAAGTCTCATGCATTTTACCATTTGTGGCTGTGTGCTCCTTTTCTCTTACTATTTTAAATGAATTACATGTGTGGCCTTTTCAAATCATCAATTAAATTGACTAGTTTGACAATTTTCCAATATTGTCAGCTCCAGTGGTTTGATTTCATATGCACAACTAATCAAAACAGAAGCACTGTGGTGTTCTAAAATGTGCACACTGCTTTACATGAGAAAAGGACAAAAAAACAACAACATATATTTATACACCTCAGACTGGGTTCCAACATGATTGCTGACAGCATATGTTAACATACGACGTAAGGAAAGGCCTTGAGGTACCACGAGTACTGAAAGGGTTAAACACAATGGAAGCCATGGATCTGTCCTTGATAAGTCTTGCTTTTTGGCACCCAAGGCAGGTTTGTGTGATTGTAAAAGGGTTTAAATATGCCAAGACCTGCAATAGATTGAATTAATAAACACAGCAACTGTTGTAACTCCCTGTTCAATAGCAGAATGCAATCAAGCTTTCTAAAAATGTGTTTTTTCAATGAAGTGCAAATAGATTATAAGCTGATGTTGTTTGTTGTGCTAAGAGGTGTCCTCCTAAGACTGTAAAGATAAATAAATCATACCATAAAATGGCACTGAATGACACAGGTTATAAAATAGCAGTCTTAGCGCAGGGACAACGGGATGGGAGTGCAGATTTTGGCACAGTAAACGTCAGTTCTGTGATTATCAATTAAGTTGATAATATGTAAAATAGTTTGATACAAAATATACTGACACTCATTTGGGAAAAATATCCAGATTAAAAAAACAACAAAAAAACTAATGGAAAGCCTATACAGCATGTAATATTCATGAATCGGCAGTTCAACTTGAAAACTGTTGCTCTGCATGTTGGGATTTCAAAGCTCACCCACCCAATTTAGAATATATAATTATCTATCCTGTTGCAGCAATTCCACGCAGCAGCTCAGGAGAACTGAAGGTCAGAGGCCGTCTTATGATCCAATGATTTTGCCTCCCTAACCCACAGGAGCACAGAGCCAATGCACCGTGAGGAATCCCCAATGACGACAGGCAACTTTGCACAGCCAGAAACCTGTACTCCCGTGGCAATGCCTTTACCAGGAGAGCAATTCTGGGACTACAAGAATTTAGATGTTCTGTTAAACTCTGCTGAGCCAATGCCTAGCAATTCAAGGAGCTTCTAGGTGCAATGTGTAAGACAGCATTTATCAAGTCCTACCTCGTATTAGTGTTACAACACAAGCAGACTGGATGGCAGCCAGGGAAACCTCATCAATAACTTCAAAAGCACTCAACAGTAAGATATGTAGTCATACTCAAATGTTTTACTAGATGCCTTTAGTTTAACTACATGCTACCTGTCTTTATATGGATAGATAGCAAGATCACATTTCCATCAGCCTGGTTTTTATCTATGTGAATGCTCTGTGATGGAAGATTGGCAAGCTAAATAAAAAAAAGAAGATTCAATCTCAGATTAAATCAAGATGAAACCCAAGCTGAGCTGCTGTGTGACCTCACCGCTGAGAGACAATTTTCCTGACATGCCACGCACAGGCTGTCATCGATGTGGGAAGCTGTGTTCTCTGTTTAGCATTCATTTCCAGTAAAGGTATGATGCCAGGCCTGCTATTTACTGGCAATGCAGCCTAATAAAATCAGAGCTGTCGATGAATAATTTAACAGCCGATCAGTTCCAATTCCATCCTCCATCCACCTTTTCTGAATTTGAGATCCCCCACCCTTTCCCCACCACTCCTGTGGATCAGTATCATAGCAGATGACAACAGCAACTCAGGGGAAGATTCAGTCCTAAAATACTATGCTTTACGACCCACATTATTTCCCTATTCAACTTCCAGGCATAGAAGGACATAAGCAAATACACCTCTGCCTTAGCAAAAGAGTCAAAACGTATGCTCTTTCTATGACCCCTAGATTTAAATCCCCCTTTAATTCAATTTGATAGAACAGAGAAAAAGCATCATGTATATATGGACTAAATCTACCTTTAAAGTGGTTGTAGGTAACATAATTATTAATCTTATCTGACATAGACTGCTTAAATATGCAGTCAATGACATTTGGTTCTACACTTGGTTAAAGAAAGCTTGCCTTCTAGAACTTCATCCCCAAGTTAATTTAACGTCAGCAGTGTCCTCAGGGTCAAAGCTGGGTCTTGCAGGATATAGAGTATGTCAAGTCAGTAATGGAAGCATGAATGAATGCCCCCACCATTTCAGGGCCATTTCACTCCCCAGGCAAAATGACCACGGCTTGCAAAAAGTGTAGTGTAGTAAACAATATCATGTTTTAAAATGAAAATACATGTTTGCTAAAACATAGTTCTTATATAGTGAATTACTATGTATGGGGTGGAAAATCAATGGGATTATTTAGTTAGCCTCAACCTCTAAAAGTATAAACCCATTGCATTGCTATTGAAGATGGAAGAAAGCCAAAAATGTTTCTGTTCAATTCACTCCATAAAAACAACCAACATTGACCTTAGCTTGTGGTCCTTATCTTTCTCCCAACTCAAAAGATTTAGCACCAAAAGAGTGAAGTTAAAAAAAAAAAAACAGGGTTTCAAATTGTTTTCAAAACTCCTTGAGAACTCTGAACTTATCAACTTTTATCAAGAAGCTGTTATTTTGTATCTTTCTGTGGAAACAAGCCAAGCTGGTTAAATACAATGAGATGGAGTCACGTTATTTTGCAGGATTTTTGACAGGAGACAAGGTGAAGATTGTTAAGTCATGCAATTCTAGTGTGCCCTGCCTGCAATCAAATGAATGAGACTGGCAGGAAGCTGAAGACTCTTGTCTACAGGGGCCTCAAGCCTTGCAAAAACACCAGCATTTCTGCTCCTCAATAGTCAATGGCAAGGCAACCATTGTGGAGGCTTTAGGCCTATACAAAGTTATGAAACATTTCTATACATATTTTGTGATCCGAGGGCGAGATGGACTGCATTTGGCCATTGCTGTTTTTGGATGAAAATAACCTGTTTAAAGCGCAATGGAAATTTGACATTGGACCAACACACTACTGGAAAGCTTATCCAAAGACCATTTAAAATAGTACATGACAGAAATGATCCATGGCACATTCCATGCTGGTAGCCTTTGGAACCATTGCGATCTCTGTCTCTGATAAGAGTCGCATGATTAAACGACTTACCCACAATTCTAGCAAAGGATCAGGGTTGGGGTCAATTCTTTTTTTTATCAATTCCCAATTCCTATTCCAATTCCCTGTTAATCGATTCCAACACATCATTGATCAAAATTGCAACAAATAACTTAAATTGACGTCACTGTTAGTCAACTAAATTGGCTTTAAATGAAAGCAGCAGTTGAACAATTGCAGCAATTATTATGTCTCATAAATATTAATTCCAATTACTTGGAAGGAATTGATTTTAAAAAGGAATCGGAAATGGAATTAGAATGGAAAAAACAGGCATCATCACAGAACCCAACCCTGCAAAGGATTACTGTATTAAATCACACACACACTGGACCATAGACAAACAATGGAATAACCAAACAGTTTCCCTTGCATAACGTAATAGGTTGAAAAATATATTTATGGTGAAAACAGCACAACAGACAGTAAATAACACATTTGTTCTAAACTATCCACAGTGGTTGGTAGAGAAATTGAATCACCCTTGATTTAAAACTGCATGTTTCCATTGCATACTCGTGCATGGCATATCTATCGATTGTTTATTAACACGTAACTAAACGTCAGCAAATACTTAATTGTATATTAGTTAAATACATATTGATAACTCAAAATAAAGCTTGATAATGAACCAAATGCTAACTACACCCATATCACAAACTACTGTGGTAAACTTAACCGAGAGACTTAACTGCATTCTAGCTCCCAATTTATAGTATAAAACTAAAACCACCACACTGAAACTCTTGCATTTCATTTCCTTGCAAAATGACAGTGGGGCCGTTTTGCTTCCCATTGATTTATAGCAGCTCCATACAAACACATTAATCAGCTCAACACTAATTCTAATTAGGTCCTAAGTGGCCAGACAGATCCCATGAATACATCAATAGAAGGGCAGTTATACTTTTTCAGATTATTCATTAGATATAATTACCTCGCTTCAGCCTCCAAGCAAGATACTGCTGATGACTATCCGTTTTTTTTTTTGTGCCTAGAGTGTTTATTGAAGGAGAGATCCTAGATGAACAATAGCTATTTGCTGTAGTCCTGTAGTTTTTTTTTTAATATTTGACAGAAATCTAATAGCAGGAGGTTACTGCAGCACTGTATTCTGTGCAAGCTAATGCTTTTACAAACCTTTTCAGCATATCCGTCGCTTCAGGGACCACATTGCATACATGCCCATATATTTTCATATTTTGATCCATTTTTACCCTGAAATCTGGTCCCAAAACTTTCTCATTTATAACAGTCTATGACTTTGTTATTTATGTTTATAATGAATTATTGGTAACACTTTGTAAGTCGCCTAATAATAACTTTAGATTAAGTGTCTTGAATTACTGTGTATTTACATAGAAGTTACTTATGTACTTACACATACAGCAATCTAGAGGATAGGAACACTTCTTAAGAGAACACTTCACCCAAGGGAACACCATCAAGCAATTTGGTGTTTCCCGCACCACTCTGTTAAACAATGTGCATGTCTTGTATATTGCTGCTGCATTTTGTAACATGTGAAGGGGTGCTGTGTTATTTTAGTTTGACAGTTAGTTTATTAACGTTAAGTTAACCATACGTAAGTTTTGCCTCTGCCATTGTGATAGCCCGAAACATACCTGCCAGCTAATTTCATGGTACATAGCGATTTAAGTGTCTAAACCCTGTTGTTTTGCTTTAGTTTTATTAACATTAGTTTGTCTGTATTATTATTATAGTTTATGAACATACAGTAGCTTATTGTTTTGGTTTTACTTATTCAGTTAATTTCATATGTTGATGCACGTGCATCATGACAAGTAATATATAGGTATTTATTTATTTATTGATTCATATTGTGTCTGGTGGCTAACTCCGTCATAGAGAACACTTCGGCTATAAGAACACTTTGCTTGCTTCCTGAGGGTGTTCTCTTAGCCAGAGACTACTGTACTTACAGTGTTATTATACATAGTTACAATGCACTTAATGTGTAAATCTTTTTTGCATGATCTAACTCTAAACCTAACCTTAAATCACACCAAGGACCACAGGTCTGTTTTGACAGTAATTAAGACTCAGTAAAGGCAAAACACAAACTCCAAGGTGATATATGCAAGGCTTTCGTCATACACCATATGGGCTGTGCAGCATTTTGATTAATGGCACAAAACAATGCTTTAGTCCCGAAAAAGCAGAGATCAAGCATTTCTTGATTCCTATCCAACAGAGAACATTGATTCATTGCTTAACCTATGGCGTGGAAGGACATGCTCTTTGAAATCACCTGGTTATCAATGAGTAAAACTCCCAGGGTATAAAATTATCACTACAAGCAAAATTAAAAAAGAGACATGCATGATCAAATATACAATATAGCAAAAAACAATAAAAGACTGCATCTTTCGTCTATAAAAAATAGAACTATGGATACTGAAACCGTTTGAGTATTGGTTTTGTCAGTGTATGTCTCCAACTATAAATACAAGGACTTAAAAATAAAATATCACCTTGTTTTTCCTTTATGGCACAGTCAATACACAACTTTTTTTTTTTATAGTGGAGGAGTTCATACTCAGAGGCTGAATTGAAAACACAATAGTGCACATGCCCTTGGGTTATTAAAGACACATGTTTTCAGTTAGGAAAGAAACAGAAGCTACATCGAGCAATGAGCACATTACAAACTATAAAAATCAAGTATTGAGCATACTGACTGCACCATTCAGCACGTCCAAACAATTTGCTTCATTATAAGCCTTTCATGCATGAAATATTGAAAATAGCAGAGACAATGGCATCCTCATATGCGCTCATCATGCATTTGGCATCTTACATATGTTCCCATATAAATGACTAGATTTTTTTATGCCCTCATTTGATGTTTCCATGCATGAAAGTGTTAATTAGTCATTTTTTATTGTGATGAAAATCTTTTAGTTCTTTCAGTTACTTTTCAGTAAAACCATGCCACCTGCCACCTTAATAATAAAGCCACTGTTTACAGTCCCAGTTTAATTACAAGATGTTAAACTATTCCTGTGAATGTTAAGCCACCTTCAGTATTTAGGCTACTCGTGTGTTCAGTATTGAGGCCACAATCTAAACTCCCCAGTGTAATAAACCTTTCTTAAATTACCTCTGTGATTTGACCAACATGCTGTAACCTGAATAATTAATCTTAGGCTAGGTAGTTGTTCTCTTAGTATGTTTTTATTCTCTATTAATTAAATTAGATTCATTGAAAAAGACAAGAACCAGATCGTTATTTTTATTGCTTTGGTTTAATATAACATAGCAGGCTAATGTTCCAATTGAAATAGGCTACAAACATTTTTTTTATCGCTGTTCTTTGTTGAAATTAATGTTCAGCTTTCATATTTTGTTGAGTACTACTCATTTAATCAAACCAGTAGTGTAAGAAGCTGCTTGTATCGTTCATGATGTTTTTCGAATCAAGTAAGCTTATTTGTGTATAAGTAACGACAACAGAGTTGCAGCTAGTGTCGTCTTACTTAAAGGCACTCGAGCAGAAATCGTGAAGTAATTTACAGTAGGCTACAAACGTGGCAGCGGACAGTCCCTCTTTAGCGCGCACGCAAGAACTTGCAGACTTAATACAACTGTGTTGAGATTTTAAAAAGAAAGCATTTTATGAGATTTTTAACTAGAGGTACCAGCGCTATGACTCTGCACGCCCAGAGGTTCTGGGGCTGCACTCCGGTAAGCCCCGGCATAAATTAGCACTGGTGGTGGCTCTACAAATGTAATGCAATGTGCTTCTGTACAAGGAGGGTATCACAATGATATGATGCTGCCATTGGAAGACAGTTACCAAACTGGAATGTTGAATATGTTGGAATGTCTTTTTTTGAGACGATGCCAAAGAGAAGAGCCATCTATTTTCCATGAATGCTCTGGAGACAACACACATGTTGCCTTCTTCGTGAACGGCACACCATTTATAGGAGAGCCTATCTGGTGGCATTGTATGCATGGTTAAATGATTGTGTACTTCCAACTAAAAGTGGGGTATTCGGTCGACCGGTCAGCTCGGTAAATTTGATGTTTGCAACTCTGAGGTTCTTCTGTATATATTTTTACAAAGTAGGATTTAACATTTGTGCATAATAAAACTAGGATCTGCAGTTGATGTTTTTCTCTATACAGAAAAAAATAAATGTATTTTATTCACTGTAAAACTTAAATGTGTTTGTTAGGCATACATTTTGGCAATGCTGTCACGTTTCTTCTAACCCCATTGCATGCATTATACTGGGGATTTTTCTTTCTGAATATACTGTTGTGTATTGCAAGGAAATAGAACTGATATAACTAAATACAACTGGAGTTCTTATTGTATCACACTATGGGGGCTCATCATTCTACTTACAAGGCCACCGAGAAGGATTAAAAGGTCTGGCAATAGCTCAAAGAAGAGTAGTTCTTCATTTAAGGAACGTCTTTGTAGTATTAGCGGATTGAACAGTGATTACAACCTGGATGACAGCCCTAGCTTGCAGTAATTGAGAAACTTGAATAATCTCATTAAAGAAAACAGCAGAACATTATTGCTCTAATCCTTTGTTAATGGCATTTACACAGACTCTGCCCACACAGCAGCCACGTCTTGGAGCACATTGGCATACAATTAGGTTTCAGATTTTTTTGAAGCCTGCTTTTTTCCTACAATTCAGTGATGATGGGGTCATTCCAGCACAAAAGACTTGCAACAATGAATCACTTTTGGGTAGGGAAGCCCTTGAAACAAACTTTGAAAACAACACAGATATTTATCGTCAACCATAGAAGAAAAACCTCCAGAGAATTTTATCTACTTGAGCTGAAATGACTATGGAAAAGCAGAAGAACATTGAAATGCTTCAAATAGATTTTAATGTTCTCTTGCTCTATGTTGTCAGATGTCCAGTATTTTACAAATAGAATCGCAAATCCACAATTAAGGAAAGGGTTTTAAACTGGCTAATCGTAATGAGCAAATCATTCTGGGTTGGTGGCTACTGTTGCTTCCGATAATCCTAACAATTCTTTGGGGCTTTTTTTTGTAACAAAAACATTACGAGGATATTAAAGCTTGGAGAAACCGGCTAACCATGGATGTGGATCATGCCCACTCGTCACTTGGTCAGTGTTGTGACGTACTTCCACCCATCCCTCTTTGGCCCGCTTTGGGAAAGGATCCGAAAAAAAATCAGGGGCAGCTCTGATTGGCAGCCAATGCGGGTCGGCTAAATTAACAAGGAAACGCAGTATCAGGGGCAGCAGGGTTTTCAACCTGGGTTGAGTGCTGCATGGAAATGAGGGATAAGACTCACACCAGTGAGTCAGTTAATATGCTTGACCTAGGGAGTGCAGGCATATAACAGATCTCCTCAAAGACAAAATAAGCAAATTCGCTTTTATCAAGCTTAGTATCAGATGTCATGTTTTAAAATGAAAATATATGTTTGACATATATGTTCTTTCAAAAATGCACATTTTATTCTTTTGTAGTGCATTCAAGATAACATTTATACATGTATTTTGCTAGTTACAACCTCTTTAGATTGATAATTATTCTTTATAATCCTGGACACTGGATATGTCAGTTTGATCCAGGGACTGTCAAGATTTCTTCAGGGTCATATTCTGGTATTATATTGTTATCCTAATGATCAATTTCAAATATTTCTGCAAGGGTAGTTGGTTTGTCCATCTTACCGTTGATGCATTCATTTGCTAATGGCTTTTCTTGTGTCTCAATGGTAACACAGTATTTTTTTATAATGGAATCACAATCGATAACATGTTCTAGTACAACACTTGCTATTAAGGTCATTTAAAATGCCTGGCAATTGCTCAAAGGGGCAGGAGCATCTTTGTAGTATTAGTGGATCTGAACAGTGATTACATGCTGGATGACAGACCTAGTTTACAGTTATTGAGAGGCGTGATTAATCCCATTACAGAAAACAGCGGAACATCTTTGCTCTAACCCCTTGTTAATGGCAAGCACACAAACTCAACCCACACACCAGCCATGCATTAAAAGGACACTTACATGTGCTTTAACTCCACAGCATTATCGGCAATGGCAAAAAATGGTTCAGCAAAACCAGATAAAAGCCCAACATAGGTGAGCTTCTTAACCCATGTACTGTACGTTACATACTGCATTGGCTCTGGTGCTCCCGCAGGTTAGGGAAGCAAAAGCAGCAGGGACTGTTGCTCCTCATTGTGCTACAGCTGACCCTAATGGACCTCTATTGGACCCTAATGGGCAGTGACCTCTAGCGGACCAGGCTGGCCTTTGTTCTCCAGAGGCTGGTAGCTCACCTACATATCCTCTCAAGCTCCTAGGCAGAAAGAGGCAATTGGCTGGAGAAGCGAAGACTGGGGTAGAATTGAGAATTGTCTCAGTCACTGTGTTCCACAAGAACATTCTCTGCTCTTTCACACCGTCCGACTCCTTAACAGCTTTAAACAAAAATCACTGCTGCACCTTCCTGGAAATAGGACCCAAGACTCTGTATCTACATGAACACAACAGGTTTTCTGTTTGCCAAATCCTTTTATCAGACTGTTATTCTAGACACTGATTACAATCCTGTGGTTTTGTTATGCCTCACAGGAAGAATGTACTCTCGTTTTCTCTCATTTTCCCTTAACCCCCTGCCCCCTCTCTCTTTCTCTCCGTGAAAGGGTAGGGCTGTGGCCAAGGCTGGTTACTGACAGATAGCCAACCCAGACCTAGAAAAGCTACAGTCTAAGTGCAGATGCACATCTTTATTGACAAAACAAACAAAACAGAACACAGGAACAAAATAAAATATTCAAACAAACACTGCAGACACTATATCAATAAAACACCCAAGCTATGCATTAACTAACCTTTTAGTAACTTTCTCCCCCTGTTCAGGCTGGGCAGTCGCCTTCACTGAACCTTCTCATAAGTAAAACACCTGGCTACCTTTTTATACCATGTTGCCAGGGCTTGACTGACCATCAATTAAATCAATCAAGACCAAGCCATGCTCCACACGTGATTTTGGCAGGAATGGGATTTTAGCCCCCAGCCCTGCCAAACTTAAATTTAAAATATTCGAACTGTATTTACACAGCACCCCAACACAGCAGGTCAAAAACACTTAAAACAATCATAAAAACAGTATTACAAAATAAAATAAAAAAAATCCAATTTATGTGATCCTGTTATTTACAGCCCTGATCAGATTTAAAATACATATTTATGATTGATTTAAAAAAGGTTTTGTAAAGGGGCTGTTTTTATGTCAAAGGCACTGAATTCCAAAGACGAGATGCTTGATATAGAAAGGCACGTTGACCCATATTACTTCTCAGTTTAGGGATTTTAAAAGTAGGCACATCATTTAATCTTAGGGTATAGGTAGAGTTACATGTCTCTAACAGAGGTAACATGGAGCATTTCCAGTGTAAAGAGCCTTCTATTCTCCAGACTTAGCCACCCTAATGTTGCTTAGAGAGTACTGTGATGCTGGTTTTAATTTGCATTTAGTATCAGTCTTGTAGCACTAATATAGATGGGCACCAACTTTATCAGCCCTCTATTAGATCTGCCCATTGTGACAAATGGATTTGGAACAGGTAGATGCAGCTTTTATATATTACAGAACATCTCTGGGATGGCCCATATCCAAAGACGTTTTATTTCGTTCAACTACTGTATACAATAACTGGATACATAAAACATATATATTTGCCATTTAAACTTTCATGTTTTAGTTTTATTAACAGCTAATTAAGGATCTATTCGGGAAACATGTATTTCTAATGTATGACAAAACATATTGCAGGGGCATTAGATTTTAGATATGTCTTATTATTCATAGTCATATCCAATTGCATCTCTTTTTGAATGTGTATTTACAGTATTATTTTGCTCATCCAGCAACATGGTCTTTAATACAAGACCAATAAATATAACATTCGGGTACATATTATTATTCCACAAAATTAGCCGCTTTTTATAATATTAATAAAACATTAAAAAACATCTATCATATTAAATATATACAGTATTATACATGTTGTATGTATAATAGTGAAATGCAGTACACAACCATAAGATATATCATCTATAAACAATAATTCAGTATTCCAATTTAACAAATAATAATAATAACATGGAATTTTCTTTTTTCTTGGCGTTTTACATTTAGTTTTCTTAAGTTCACCCTAGCGATGTGCTCACAGCTGTGTCTTTTTACCTGGTCTATAGATGTCCATAGTGCAATAAAAAAAGGAACACTAGTAAACCTCCAAAGGACAGTAGCATGACATGACTGCTCTTTCGCTTCAGTGGATTTCCATTACTTCAAGCTTTGGTCTGGAGTACTCTGCTCTCCCAAAAATACATTTGGACAGATTTGTTCAGAAGGGCATAGTTGACCTACAATTTAAAAGACTCAACTCACCTTGTTTCTGAAGAAGAAGCAGCTGTAACCTACTTACCAATTCAGGAGTAATATGTTCTCTGTGTCCAATGTCACTCTCCCTATGGATCAACAAGCTTGCATGACTGAACTTTACAAGGCGAAACCACCTACAATGCTGTATTTTGCTTCCTCAAAAATTAACCCTGAAAAGGGGTTGTAGCTAACATAACAATTTAATAAATCTTACCTGTCTGGCCCTTACATTCAAAACAATGAACATGAAATCTCTGTTTGTAAGAATTGCTTTCGTGTAGTGTTGCACTTCCTTTTTTATTAATCACCTGGAGAGTGAATGTCCTGTAACACTTTCCATTTAAGCACCTCTGATGACTGTGTACTTACATTGAATTTACTTTGTAAATACATGTATACTTACACAATTACAATGCTATTATGCATAGCTACAATGCACTTAACATCTTTTTGCATGATATGTAAGTACGCAATTGTCAGGAAAGGTTTAAGGTTAAGGTTATGGCTATACTGTGCCAAAAAAAAAAAGAAAATACACATTAAGTACATTGTAACCATGCATAATAACATTGTAATTATATGTAAGTACACATGTATTTACTAAGTAACTAATATGTAAATACACAGTAATTAGAGAAACTTAATGCAAAGTGTTACCAAATGTCCCTACTTAGTCAACATCATCTTTTTCATCATTAACCAACCAGATGCTTCCTCTATTGATTGACAGTAACATGCTGCAGCCCTGAAGAGTTGAAATGACCTAGGAAGTGAAAGAGAAGCAGACTTCCTGTGATGCAAGGAAACTAAGAGCTTTCCTTAACTTAGTGTTATAGAAGGTTCTTTACAAGATGAATAATTATTTTATGTGTTCCAATATATACAGTGTTCTTTATATGCGGCTTACCTGAAAAATGAGTGCAATATTGAGGCCAGTGAATTAAGTAAAGTTTTCTTAGTGTCTAATACATGCACAATTTCCGGTCAACGTGTCCTAACTGGGAATGAACCATAATCTATGAATTACAGAATTTTGAAATAACGAGGGAACTGTATTTTTGAATAGATCACAAAATATTAAGGTTATACTCTTAACCACATAACTCCTCATGGAATGTATATCTAGCATTACCAAAAGGAAGCAAAGAAAACAAGCACAACATAACCAATGATAAGGACCTTAAGTAGGAAGAAAATATATTTTAAAGCCTTGCTTATCACACCTTAAAGACTATGTAGATTCAAATGTAATTCTCCGTTCTTGGTTGCATTTCTCTTTATTTCTGCTGTTTGCAACCATTCTGAGTAGTTCTGGGTTTTGTTGCTCTTATACTAATTTCTTATCACTGTTCTCCAAATCTGCCTTTGCCTGCTTAGAACGTGTCTGGAGAATACCAAGTGTTGGTGTAACTGGCAGCGTTGTGTGATACACTGCCTGTATGGATTCTGTCCTGTTCCGTCGGTGAGATGAGATGAGGTTAAAAGCTCTAAAACCACAAATGCAGACCAGGTCGGCTCTTTTGCACTGTGGTTAAGGTGCTCGTTTGTGGTGAGCAGGAAAGCCGGTTCATGCCCAGCCTCCGAACTGTTAATCAAGAACTGAAAGGTCGTCTTCATTCCATTGACGTTACATGACACTGATCTTTCAGCTTTGCCATCCCATATTATACACCTTTGTCCTCTACAGTAGCTTAACCAAAAAAATAAATCTTGCTGTACAGTTTCTCAACCGCATCTAAAGCTGAGGGAACACAAAGCCACTGTGAAACTTGGTTTCAGGAGACTAGGTTTCAGGCCACTGCATGGTACACCAGGGGAGACTTAGGATTTGATACAGCAAAGTTGCCTCAAACTAAGTCTCCCAGTCTCCTGCAAGCAACTGTTCATGAAAAGTGGCTTTGTGTTCCCTCAGCTTTAGAAGTCTTGTTCCAATTCCACAGTGAGAGCGACACAATGTAAATGATTCAAGTGTCTTGATTAGAAGCATAGATTTTTCTTGACAGTAGCAAATTAATTACATCTTTTGTTAGCCACTATTATGACTTCAAGTGCTGTTCATTTACAGAACTAGGAATACTTTTATCAAAGTGGCAGGGCTATCTACAGTATTTCTCATAAAAAAAGACCATTAACTTTTATTAAAAGCAAAGAAAATGCATATAAATCAGATTTAATTGCTTTATCTACATTTATGTAAATGCTTGCATTGGTGTCACGAAGGATAATTTGATTAAAAAAAAAATATTGTCTTCAAAGTTTCGCACTATAATTAGTGTATCACACCTACTCTTCTCTTCTCATACACAGACAGATTCCTCAAGGCTTTAAAGCTAAACTGTTTCTTATAGTAGGTCACAAATGCATCCTGGGCAATTTTCACATGTCCAGAGGTCATCGCACATGGGAGAAATGTTTTGTTGATATGAACAAACCTGAGGCATAACCCAGTAAGTACCAAGTTATTTTTCTTTGGCATTTTTTATTTTATTTTATATATTCTAAATCAATATTGCTTCACGGAAAAAAAAAACAAAAAAAACTACAAACTAGTTACAAACTGCTGCGTCCTTAGATGTGCCCGTAATTAGACCAGTGAAATTTCACACCAGCTATGATGTTCACAACATGGAAAATGTACCTTTATCTTCACCTTGGGTAGGAAAACACCAAGAAATGTATCAGTTTGTAGTTTTTTTATTGAGGCGTCATGAAAGCATCTGAAGGACTGTATTTGCGGAATTAACAATTACATTTAGACTTAACTTTTGCAGGTAACATAATTAGAGTAAGTTAACAATATAATTGAAGAGAAAATTTAAATGACAGGTAGATGCCAGTTAAAAATGCTCCACAAATTACCGCTGTTAGAATAGGTGGACAGGCAGACACACAAACATAGTATAAACGGGATCTCCTTCACTCTGTCTCCAGTATCATGGATTGACTCCTACAAGGACAACAGGGTTTTGCATCTCAGTTACTTGCCTATGTTGTAGTTAGTGAATTGGTTGTTCATGACATAACCCTGCTTGAAGCCAACAGAGATTGTCATACCCAATGCGGATAAGTCAAATTTATTGTTGCTCAGGGACGAACCACAGACGGTCCTTGGTAAATTGGTCACTATTCCTGCATTGTAAATCGTAGTAATGGTTGTATCATTTTCCGATTACTTCTCTCTCAGGTGTAAATTACATCTAAATCTGGAACAGTCCATAACCATTTCAAGAACCAATGGAGAAGCTAGTCCAATGGTAGACCCATATACAAGTTACTTCAGAATAGTAGTGCAACCACATACCAGATGGAAATGCTTTTTCTGTGATTCTTGCAACCTTACCTGATTATGGTCATGCATGGTTCATGACAGACCATATACAAAATGACTATCCATATATGCGTTTGATAGCCTTTGAATTAAATGACAAGTAAAGTGTGTCATTAAGGTTTCAGAAGAAAAGACAACACCAATGTGAGGCAGAGATATCCACTGTTTCACTGCAAATTCAATTGTTAATGAACAGACTTGAAACCTAAGAATGCATCTTTACAAAGATGCTTCTGAAAATATCAATAGCTGGTGCATCATTAAAGACTGATGTGTTGCTCCTCAGAAGCAGGCCTTGACAATCTCTTAAGGGGATCCATAAGCAATTAAAAAAGGCTAACAAAGGCTGAATGTGCTAACAGTTTTTTTTTTCTTTCTTTCTGTGATTTTATTTAATGATCTTATTTAAAATGCCAGACTTGCAGTATTCAAAAGCTCTTTGAAATACTGGAAGCAACATTTTTCATCAAAATGTCTACAAAGGCAGTTTCTTATATAAATGAGTGGCTAGTCAGTGTCACTTGATTTGGTACTATTGGGAAATAAACTAAGCCTACTGTATTGTGAAGATACAAATGAGCTGGCCTAAGTTACATGGAATGAAGAGTAGTTTTGCTGTTAGTTTTCTGTTCTTAAAACAGGTACATTCCTTATGTAGGAACATCTGTATCACATCCTGCAACCTGGGAAAGAAGCACTGAGTCACGCATTTTAAGTAGTCATCTGATCTCGTCTAAGCTTGGTTATCTACACCATGAAGAGGAGAGGTATGTTTTTTGTCTTCCCTTACTAATGCTGTATTTGACATGACAAATGCACTAGTTGATAAAGTGTTTTTGGGGATATAGGCACGCATTGATTTGAAGGTTCGGTGACGTCACGGCAGAGCCAGGAAACACAGAACAGACAGAGACTTGGGGTTTTAGGAAGCTGAGCGTGATCGCGCTCAGCGCTTAATAATCAAACAGAAAAATAAACGGTTGTAACAAAACACAGGACACGGCACTTTCGCCAAAATAAACAGACATAAACAAAAACGGACTAACACTAAACAAACGGTGGACGGACAGACACACAAACACGGTGAGTAAATAATAAAACAAGTACCGTGCTGGTCCTACCAGCACGCGATAGCAATTGTTATATATATTTCCTCTCTCTCTCTCACCCGTTCTCCACTCACGAACACCCAACCCCGAAAGTGAGTGAAAACATGCAGCTTTTATGCAGTTGTACCGAGACTCGATTGCTAGTCAATCATTCAATTGGAATCTCGGTACAACTGCACGTGAATTATTTAAGTGCACTCCCGTGACCACACATTATATTATAACCAGCACGTGAAGTGATTTGTGCCCTCCGTGCCTAAATATAAATCTACATTTTTAAATCACAAGTGAAACACAGACCCGCTTATATCCCGTGGTACCGATGACTATACACCAACATTTACACACAACACGTAACACAAAATACACACGGGGGCACTTTGCCACATATACCCCCTTGTGCAAAGCACACATGGCCTCAATGGCCACCTCCCCCTCAGTCCCAAAGTCCCGGAAGAGGGGAAGCAAGTTGTTTCTGGGGTGGCCATGGTGAAATGTCTGGCATCCCCAATTCTTCGTGGCTGGCAGCTCCCTCTTCCGGGCTTCAGCCACACTATCTCCTGCCGCGAAGTGCAGCTGGGGAGCTGGTCTCCTGACCTCCCCCTTCTTCATGGCCGGCAGTTCCCCTCCGTGGGGCTCCGACCACACAATCTCCGGCAGCGAAACTGCTGCGGGGAAGCTGGTCTCCTGACCTCCCCCTTCTTCATGGCCGGCAGTTCCCTCCGTGGGGCCGCCACCCACCTCCGCAGCGAAACTGCTGCGAGGGAGCGGGTCTCCTGACCTCCCCCTCCTTCGTGGCCGCTAGCTCCCCTCCGTGGGGCTCTGGCCACCGTGTTTCCTGCCACGGAAATGCGGCTGGGGAGCTGGTCTCCTGACCTCCCCCTTTCTTCATGGCCGACAGCTCCCCTTCATGGGGTTCTAGCCATAGTGTAGCGACCCCAGGCGAAGCAGGACCCTGGACTACCCCAGGCGAAGCAGGATCCCTGGCGACCCCAGGCGGCAGCGGCAGCAGCAGCGGACCCTCGGGAGGCGACGGCAGCAGCAGCGGACCCTCGGGAGGCGACGGCAGCAGCAGCGGACCCTCGGGAGGCGACGGCAGCAGCAGCGGACCCTCGGGAGGCGACGGCAGCAGCAGCGACCCTCGGGAAGCGTAACTCGGGAGGGGAGCCCCTGGCCATAGAGGCGGCAGCGGAGCTCCACTTCTCCCTCGCACCCTGTACCCTGTGTGGAGCAAAAGGCAGCCCCAGGCGATGTGGAGCGACAGGCAGCCCCAGGCAATGCGGAGCGGCTGGCAACCCCAGGCGAGCGCGGAGCGGCTGGCAACCCCAGGCGATGCGGAGCGGCTGGCAACCCCAGGCGAGCGCGGAGCGGCTGGCAACCCCAGGCGAGCGCGGAGCGGCTGGCAACCCCAGGCGAGCGCGGAGCGGCTGGCAACCCCAGGCGAGCGCGGAGCGGCTGGCAACCCCAGGCGAGCGCGGAGCGGCTGGCAACCCCAGGCGATGCGGAGCGGCTGGCAACCCCAGGCGATGCGGAGCGGCTGGCAACCCCAGGCGATGCAAGGCAGGCATCCTTGGGCGAGCGAGGCAGGCATCCTTGGGCGAGCGAGGCAGGCATCCTTGGGCTAAGCGAGGCAGGCATCCTTGGGCGGCGAGGCAGGCATCCTTGGGCTAAGCGAGGCAGGCATCCTTGGGCTAAGCGGGGCAGGCATCCTTGGGCTAAGCGGGCAGGCATCCTTGGGCTAAGCGAGGCAGGCATCCTTGGGCTGCGGGCAGGCATCCTTGGGCGCAGGCAGGCATCCTTGGGCTAAGCGAGGCAGGGAGTCAGGACTAGCTGGGGTGCAGGTGTTGGCCCTCTTCTCGGCCTCTGCGGCCGGGCGGTTCTTCCTCGGCTTCCCTCAGCAGCCTATGCAAGGGCTGCTGAGGACCGCCAGCATCTAGTCCTGGTCCTTCTGGTGAAGGGAGAGGCAGCTCCTGCTCCTCTCCTCGTGGACGGTGGGGAAATGATACCAGCAGGCATTCCTCCTCTGCTGGTGGGGAAGTGATACCAGCAGGCATTTATCCTCTGCTGGTGGGGAAGTGTTACCAGCAGGCATTCATCCTCTGCTGGTGGGGAAGTGATACCAGCAGGCATTCCTCCTCTGCTGGTGGGGAAGTGATACCAGCAGGCATTCATCCTCTGCTGGTGGGGAAGTGTTACCAGCAGGCATTCCTCCTCTGCTGGTGGGGTAGTGGATACCAGCAGGCAGTTCATGCTGCTCTGCTCCTGCCGATGGAGGTGTGCGGAGGCAGAGGCAGCTCCTGCTGCTCTGCTCCTGCAGATGGAGGTGGCGGAGGCAGAGGCAGCTCCTGCTGCTCTGCTCCTGCCGATGGAGGTGGCGGAGGCAGAGGCAGCTCCTGCTGCTCTGCTCCTGCAGATGGAGGTGGCGGAGGCAGAGGCAGCTCCTGCTGCTCTGCTCCTGCCGATGGAGGTGGCGGAGGCAGAGGCAGCTCCTGCTGCTCTGCCGATGGAAGTGGCGGAGGCAGAGGCAGCTCTTGCTGCTCTGCTCCTGCCGATGGAGGTGGCGGAACCAGCAGGAATTCACCCTCTGCTGGTGGAGGTGGGAGCTGCAAGCAGTCCTCCCATGGCAATGGAGGTGGACCCAGCAGGAATTCACCCTCTGCTGGTGGAGACTGGGGCTGTGGACGCTCTACCTTCCCCTTCTTGGGCTGTGGACGCACCGACTCCTCCCTCTTGGGCTGTGGACGCACCGACTCCTCCCTCTTGGGCTGTGGACGCACCGACTCCTCCCATTCAGGCGTAGGACGTTCGGGCTCCTCCCACTCAGGCGTAGGGACGCTCGGGCTCCTCCCACTCAGGCGCAGGACGTTCGGGCTCCTCCCACTCAGGCGCAGGACGCTCGGGCTCCTCCTGCTTGGGCTGTGGACACTCAGGCTCCTCCCACTTGGGCTGTGGACACTCAGGCTCCTCCTCATAACTGCGGAAGGGACAGACGGCAAAGTAATGCTGCTGGTTACAGAGGCAGCACAACAGTGGTGACCTACAGCTCCTCGGGTGCCTGGCCCTGATGTACGCCTCCTCCTCCCTGTCCCTCGCTTCCGGTCCTTTTTCCACCTCATCCTGTCTTCCATTTTTTTGTTGTTGTTGGTGGTTTTTTTTTTTTTATTAAACCCCAAATTGCGGTTCCTGCTCTGGCCTGAGTCCCGAGGCGCTGTAGATCCCGGTTCTGACACCACGTGTCACAAAGACGACTGAGCGGTGACGCCACGGCAGAGCCAGGAAACACAGTACAGACAGAGACTTGGGGTTTTGGAAGCTGAGCTGCGTGATCGCGCTCAGCGCTTAATAATCAAACAGAAAAATAAACGGTTGTAACAAAAACACAGGACACGGCACTTTCGCCAAAATAAACAGACATAAACAAAAACGGACTAACACTAAACAAACGGTGGACGGACAGACACACAAACACGGTGAGTAAATAATAAAACAAGTACCGTGCTGGTCCTACCAGCACGCGATAGCAATTGTTATATATATTTCCTTCTCTCTCTCTCACCCGTTCTCCACTCACGAACACCCAACCCCGAAAGTGAGTGAAAACATGCAGCTTTTATGCAGTTGTACCGAGACTCGATTGCTAGTCAATCATTCAATTGGAATCTCGGTACAACTGCACGTGAATTATTTAAGTGCACTCCCGTGACCACACATTATATTATAACCAGCACGTGAAGTGATTTGTGCCCTCCGTGCCTAAATATAAATCTACATTTTTAAATCACAAGTGAAACACAGACCCGTTTATATCCCGTGTACCGATGACTATACACCAACATTTACACACAACACGCATAGCCCCAATGTATTAATTATGCAACAGCTAGTTGCAGCAAGCAGCAACACAACTGTCTACTCGCTAACAGTACTCCAAGCACTGATCTGTTTTGAGGGCCGTGACGACAGGGATATCACTTACAATGTTGCATATAATTGCACAGCCGCTTCATGCAATTGCTATGAAAGTTGCTATTGATATTGTTAAGCTATTATTGTTATTGAGAGAGATTCTGAGAATATATAGGTGTATATCGATAAATTCCATTTTTGCATATATCTGAAGAATTCCTTCTGACATTTGTAATGTGTTAACATTTCATTGCTAACTCTTATTCTACAGTATTCTGTACATACTGATGAGCTCGCATTTTGAATTTACCACAGTGGTAGGGCACTGACTAGGTTTCAAATTCTTATTTTGACTTGTTTTGCAAATCAACCAGGCTGTTGCATTCCTTACAGGGATCAGAGGAAATTGAAGACATCTCTGTGCGTCTCTCTCATCCTCGTGGGCTTTGAAATATTCCCTGTTTTGTGTACGCCAGTGGGAAATAGATTAATTATTGATTCACAAAGCATTCTGGAAGCATTGTGCCAGACGGTTTCACTTGTGGATATGGATGAAGAATCCAAACTTGGCGGTGTTAGTAATGTAACATGTACAGGTTATATTTAAATGGCAAATGAAGCGTAATAGTAACATTTATACATCATAACAGAATATGAAATATGTCCTCTAGATATAAAAGTAATGGGGATGTTTCAAAGGAATATTTAAATTAATCATCATGGAAAGCTAGTCACAGATGTAGACTGCATTACATATGTCTATTTCAGGCACCGAGAAGCTACAGAGCAGTTCTTAAACTCATAGTAAAAGCAACTTCGCAAAGACATATATCCTTTTTGTATTGCGAGGACCAACATTGTCTACTGTGTGTGTAAGTTAGTACAGTTATGTGACAGGGGTACACCCCGCCCCTATGTTTATTTTTGTATCTTTGTTATTATTTAAATGTATTTTGCGTTAAAAACCATTATTGTTGTTTTGTTTGGGAACGAGTTAAAAACCTTCTCTGCCAAAAGTAGAATGTGCCTGTTGTCAAACTGGCTAATTTATTGCCCGTTTGAGGACAGCCACAGCAATATAAACAGCACCTGTGTGCTGGAAAGGGGATAGTTCGTTTTGGTCTTGTGTGTACTGTGTTGAAAGAAGAAGAACTGTTGGGAGTTAGGTGTTTTCTTTCTTTGCTCGTGTACCTTTTGTGTAGATCCAAACCGCTGTTGCCAGTAAGCAAACCTGGACTCCCCAGCTCTACAAGCACCTGCACAGCAACCCAGCACGTCCCTTCTGACCCTGTCTGTGCACTACAGATAGCTAGCTGCATCTCAGTAACTGTCACTATTAAGCCAGTGTCTAAACCCGGGAAGCAGCACTATCAACTGCACCCGAACACTGCACTCCGTTTCTCAAGCAGGACTTCACTGGACTGTACGCTGTGTTTTTTGGGCTTGTTTATTTTGGCCAACGTGCCTTTTGTTTTGGGTTTTGCGTTTTAGCAGTTCTGTGCCTGTATTTCCTGGTCTGACATCACCCATCCTGCCACAGGTCACAAGTGCATTTTACAGCTTCATTATAACCTCCTTTCATGTGTACTCTGCAATACAACTAAGCATTCTGTATTGACTATTTTAATTGCTTCAAGGCATTGTCTGGTTGTTGACAGCAATGATCTAGTTTTCATTGTGAGCCTATTCCAGTTCTATACCACCCATAACCCCCAGCCCCCGACCCCTCTGCATTAAACTGTACCTGAATATACAGAACAAGGGAGGTGAACTCATATATACAGTCAGACCCGTTTAATATCACCCCAGTTAATATCACACCCCGCTTATTATCAAATTGAAATGTCCCAACCTCAATATAATGGTTCAATGCAAACAACCTTCTGATAATATCACTACGGTCTTTTATATCAAGGAAATCTAACAGTCATGCAATTCTACCCCACCTAATATCACTTCAAAATGCCTGCGTCCGCTGTCCTGTATTATGACACATTCCGTATACACTGTACACGGCAGCCTTGTGGTCACATGATCAGCCAGCCTGACTCATGGAGATTAGACGTGTGTGTTCAGTATTTTTTGTCCCTTGCAATATATAAATGAAAAAGTCATGGAAATGAAAAGATGTAAAGATTTAGGTTATGGATGAACTCCTGATAGTGTATGCTCAGTCCCTTTGAAGTGGGTTTGACTGCATCTATATTTAACCTTATAGGTTTTCAGAACTGTGAAATGTGTATGTATTCATCAGGGAGACATACTGTAACTTCCCCCTTGATGTACTGTGTTGCTGTTGAAAGCTGATGTGATATAGTTGCACAAGGTTTCAGTGTAGCTGTCAGTAATGGGACTATCACTGCTGATAAGCTTAAAGTTGCATTTTCTTGCCCCTCACAGCAAATGGCTTCAGTCTATGATATGTGATGGATGGGATGGTTTGTGTGTCATTGTTAACCATCTTCAATCTGGATTCAAAAGTCTCATACGTAGATTTAAAAGGAGCTGCTAAGTAGAGGTCTTCACGGGTCTACCCGGACCTGAGCACCCGAAACCCAACCCGTAATGAATGGGTTTTCGGGTTCATCCTTGTGTCTTTTACACAAACATATTATATATTTAATTTTACAGTGTTCTGTGTAGGTTCATGATGGAATAAACACTGTCTGTAGTTCAGCCAGATTTTCATGTTGACTGGAAGAAACACTGCTTTAATACTGTACCTAGTCAGTGCATATACTAAGCTGAGGAAAGGAAATGCGTGTCTAATAAGAATTTTACATCGTGTTGGGTAAATAATTGTCAGTTCGTGGTCGGGTCAGGTTGATTACTTTGGACCTGTGAAAACATCTACTGCTGAGCCATCAATGCATGTGTAAGAAACAAGAGATTGTAACCCTGGATTTCTGGGTAACCCTTTGCATGAAGTGTCTCCAATTACTGTTCATTTACATAGTAGTAACTCAGAAAACACATGGGTATTTGTACATCATTACAATGGTACGATGCATTGTTACAATGTACTTAATGTGTAAATCTTTTTGCACACAATAACCCTAATCCTTTCCCTAACCTAAACCTTTTTCTGATACAATCTTGTACTTACATACAGTATATCCTTTGTCTATTCTAGACTTGATCACTGCAACGCTCAAAGAGGGTTCTCAACAGGCTGCAGTATGTTCAGAATTTGGCTGCTCTGGTTTTAACAAAATTGAAATCCTGCCAACATATAACTCCTGTTTTGGCATCCTTGCATTGGCTGCCTGTCAAGTTTAGGATCAATTTAAAAATTCTGCTGATGACCTATAAGGCCCCAAATGGATTGTCTCCATGCTATTTAAAAGATTTGGTGCACAACTATATTCCATCACGGAATTTGCGGTCAATGGACTCTGGTCTTTTAATTATTCCAAAAACAAGGCTGTGTTCAATGGCGCATTTTGCAGTTGTGGAATGCTCTTCCTGAGGTGATCAAAGACTGACTCTGGGTATTTTTAAATCACGTCTTAAAGCATTTTTACATCTGCATTGCCTAACATTTACATTTTCTAATTGCAATGTCTGTTATTGTCTCTTATTGAACTGCACAGTTCTTTGTGATGCTTGTACATGAAAGGCTCTATATAAAATAAATTATGTATGTATTATTATTATTATTATTATTATAAAGATGCGCTCCTGTACTGTAATACTCCTCCATCACTAAACAGCTATGAAGACAAAGGAAAAGAAGAACAAAGTAAAAGCAAAATGTCTACATGTTTTCAAGTGTCAGAGAATAAAAGGGCAAAAGATAAATCAAGAAATAAAAGAACAAAACACAATTTTTGTTTTCTGCAAAGTAATGATGTCTGATTTATCTGTAGATGCTGTGAACTCGGAGATGAACTTTCAGATTCAATAATAAGGTAAAATGTATTTTAGTTGTAACACCTGCTCGTGCGCTGCAAACAGATGGGTTATATTTAATATGTAGTCTTATCACACCAGTTCAGTGCGATAAAGCACCGACCAATATTAGATCATTGATCAGGTTCTTTTTATTCGGATACAGAGCTAAATTACGGGGAACCATGCCTAAAGAAAAAAAAAAACACGCTTCCGTTTTTTTTAGCTGGAAAGTGGGCTGGATGACTTCTCGAGTAATTAAATAGTAATTACTGTAATGTCTTTTGAGACACCTTTACTGTGCTTTGATTTGTCAGAAGCAACGGATTGTTGAGATTTACAGCTTTAGCTTTTTTCATATGCAAGTGTCATATGCAAGCTGTGCGATATGCAGGATTTTCCTACAGGTCGTTCCAGATAGGGGGGTTGCATGAATGACTTATGTCAATTCAAAATGATACTACAGCTATGGCCAAAAGAGTCAGCCTATAACTAATTTCACTTCATGAAGTTGAATGAAACCTGCTGAATAATCTTACACTAACATATTGAATCACATACCGTTTTGTAATGTTCCATATACTTAACGAAAAAACTA
The DNA here is from genome assembly GCA_030684275.1 of Acipenser oxyrinchus oxyrinchus. Lineage (NCBI taxonomy): Eukaryota > Metazoa > Chordata > Actinopteri > Acipenseriformes > Acipenseridae > Acipenser > Acipenser oxyrinchus. The sequence goes on along the minus strand of CM060281.1, from coordinate 2,366,253 downwards.
AACACAAATTGAAAAACCTGACATTTTGAAATCTAACATGAAATACTGTACTGCTATATTTAGATATTTTATTTAACATCATCTAATCAAAGAAACTACAAAATGATATCTCAAAAATGTCTACTGGAAGCCATAATAGTAGTACAGTAGTATTTCAAGTTAGATTTTGAAATGTCAATTTTTTTTCAGTTTTTCATTAGGTATATGGGAAAACTACACAGCGACAATATTTGTTAATTCTAGGTTGACGCAACACTTGTGGCCATAGCTTTAGCTAGAAACTGACATGCACTAATGAGCTGAATGGCCTTGTTTTTCCTGGTTCTTTCTACCCTATATTGCCCTCAAGCACACCTCTGGAGTTGTGATGTGTTGACATTAACATTAAATGAAAGGAATCACACGGTATGGAACTGTTATCGTCACACTGCCTCTTAACAGGCCAGAACTGCGCACACACACACACACACACACACATGAACAAAAATAACGATGCGATAGGCCAGTCAAAATACCCAGTTCCTATGGAAACGAAAACTGATGATTGCATAATAGAAAAAGACAACAACAAAAAAAGACGTAGAAAAATCAATTGGAAGATCAGGTTGAGAAATGCAAATGACAAACTCTCTCAAGACAGCTTAATAAATAGAGATGTCAACTTGACATAAATCTATTCCCGTTTTTGCATCCTGATCTAAAACAGAGCTTGCAAATGACATGCATAACTGCAGTAACCGATTAACTTTTAGAACAACAAATTTGAAAGAAAACCAGGGTCCCTGCGACTGCCATTGGGGAATGTAGCGCACAGAAAGCTAAACGAAGAATGTAGTAAAACAAGGCACCACCAAACAATTATATTTCAGTATAAAATAACAAATTATATGGGTATATAAAGTGGGCTAAAATATACAGTATGCTGGACATGAATAACAAACTGCTGCCTCACCCCCTCTGTTTTTCCCCTTGGACACCCATCACCCTTCCTTAAATGCGGTTTACTTGCTCTTATCTGCCCCCTATTTTTCTGCATTTAATCCTGTACTTTAGAGTACTGTAATCTGCCTAGTGTTATTTAATCTGTAGTATTTTGTATTTAATTATATCCTGATGTAACTATCACTGACACTTATCTGTTGTATTATTGAATCGTATTTTGTTACACTTGTACTTGCTTGAACCAATGTCATTGTATTTATCTTGCTCTTAATTGTATTATTACTTGTACTGTGATTTCTTGAAATGTTTTTTTGTTCACGACTGTAAGTCGCCCTGGATAAGGGCGTCTGCTAAGAAATAAATAATAATAAGAGAAAGGGTGGTTCATCCAGTACAGGGCAGACTTGAGGTATGGAGGCTGAACTGCTCCCTTCCTCATCCCCTTAAGAGAAAGGGTGCTCCTTCCAGTCCAGGGCAGGCATGCAAGCAGGTTACTCTAAATGGAAGTGACCGATACCACTGTTTTTAAAATGTCAAATAGACCAAGTTTTACCAAAATTAATTAACAGGTTCTCTTGATGTATGTTACGCACACACTCTAAAGCGTGACATTTATATGGGTGCCTCTGTAATAAGCTTGTCACCGGGAATATAATTAGCAAATTCTATTATATCCATCAAAATAGACCCAACAAAGGAACATATTATTAATGACCTTTTGTATGACCTGCGGCATCTCATTAAAGGTTCCGTGAAACTGCACGACTTTAGTAACTTCCAAAGCACTTGCATGTACAGCATGGTGGCTGGTTTGTGAGAAGAGGCTTTACCAATTCCGAAATGAGCCGCTGCATTTCGACTCCTTTAAGAGGAATCTATCCTAAAGCTCTTGATGGTTCTAAACCTTTCTGCAGCTTTGGTTTTTGTGAGCTTGTCCACTGAAAGGTAATTCTCACTCATTGATGTGCGAGAACTCGTATGGGCTGCAACACAGTGCGTTAATTGGATTTAGCAGGATTTTGCAGAACACATTGAGGAGCTCTTCAATGGAGCCGAATGTTATCTGGCTCTAACAGCCCCCCGCTCTAGCTAGACCTCCTGCTGTTTTTGTAACTCTGTGTTTAATTCTTTACATGCTGGGTAACAGCACTGGTTTTCTTTAAAGCATGTTCAGGTAAGCTTAAACAGGATGTATACTTTGCAAAATACTGTATGGTTTATTCTTAGATGCTTAGTGATTGTGCCAAGTTCATAAAGCAGCAACGTTTAGGGATCATCCATGACTTCAAATCATTTAATCAGAATCCAAATGTAAAACGTATTAGAATTGGAAGCCAAGTAGAGAAATGATTTGCCTTCTTCACTGCAGATAATCTCACAGAATGATCTCAGTCATTCAGAACACAGAGTAATTAAACTTTACTTCACAAAAGCTTAAGCTTTTAAAAAAGAAGAAGAAGATGAAGACGATGAAGATGAAGAAGAAGAAAATCAACATTTAACAAGTGTTACGTGTGTGACCAAATTCAGAGAGTACATTTCATGGTTCTCATTATCTGTAAAGAATGTAACTAATCCATATGAATCAAAGATTTTATGTTTCAAAACCATTATATTTTCCCTTAAAACCAATTGATGAAATTGTATCTTATTGTCATTGACACCTAAACCTTAGCTTTACAGCAATTCAGCAGGAAGCCCTGCAGTGCCCAAGTGCCTTATTTTGATCCCTCTATTCCCTCCCTGTTCCATTTTAACAATGTGTACAAAGGCTCCTTTCCATTATCTTAAACATACTTTAATAACCACTAGTTAGGGTGATATATTGCTTTCATTGCCAGCCCTCTGGAAATGGCACTTTTTGGAATTAGATCAGAGTTACAGAACATTACTTTCACCTCAGCCCACCTGTTTAATACAGGAATCCTGCATAACTAAATTAAAAGAGACGGGGGAGATAAAAAGATTGAACACACAGATTTCTAAACACAGAATAAACCTCAGTTTTGAGAGTAGTTCTCCATGGCATAAAAAAATAACGATATTTGATTTATTTACTTATTAGCGTGATTTTTTTTTTATTCATTTGACTATTCACAACCAGACTGCCCTATACAAACAGAAGGCTTTAATCTTTTATATTTTTCAAATTCAAATGTATCTATTTAACCAGGATAGAACTCTTGAGATATGCATCTCTTTTCCAAGAGAAGATGTCAAGAAATATCATTATAAAATCAAGTGCAAAACGAGACAAATCATTCAAAAACAGTTATTCTCCATTCCATTTCTGCTGTATTTACCAGGCTTACTAACAACCTTCTGAATTTCTGAAAGCAAAGGAGGACAGAAAAAGAAGGAGGAAGGAAGGAATGAAAAAAGGAAGAAAGAATGGCAAAAAGGAAGAAGGAAAGCATGACAATGAAAGGAAGTATGTCACTTTTACTTGGGGTGAAATTGAGTAGCTTCAAGCAGAAGGCCTCTTCGGTTCATTACTCAATTCATCACAGTGTTTGACTGTGCAGTTGAGTTTAATAAGAACCGTCTGATAACACCCAATAACATTTATTTAACCCTTTCAGAAAGAACAGACGCACAAAGTATGCCAGAGACACTGAAGAGGAAAAAGGGTATCTCTAGTTTGGCCTATACATGGAGTCTTCTTTCCTCAGTCCTCAGATTTGGACCATGGTTCTCCTACATGACAAGAACAACAATGTTGGATAACACTTTACATTAAGTGTCTCTAATTACTGTGTATTTACATAGCAGTTACTTATTAAATACATGTGTACTTAGACATAATTACAATGTTATTATGCACAGTTACAATGTACTTTACACAGTGTAAATCTTTTTGCACGATATATTTAAGTGCAGAAAACAATAGCACTCTCCCTAACAGTTATCTGATACAATTGTGTACTTATGTACACTGTGCAAAAAGATTCACACATTAAGTACATTGTCAAACAGATAACAATCCACGATGTGGTACGGAACTGAAAAGCCAGAGCACTTCTTGTGGTGGTTTTTTTTTTTGGTAAATCCCTCTCTTCCTGCAGTGATTTAGAAGACAGATCTCAAACCCCAGGGCACCAGAACAGACATTTTGAAAAGAGCTTTGAAACAGAATTTAAAGTTATAAGTCTAAAAAGTTGTCAGGATGTTAACGATGAAAATAAAAATTACAGGTACGTTATTTTAACAGTTGTAGCATAACACGTGGGGACATATAACGCTGTATTTCTTGGAACCCCTCAACTTACTCTTTGAACTCACCCTGTTTATATAAGGATAACGTCATCATTTTTTATACACAACTAAACAATACAGTACATTTTTATAGTGACCGCATACATTCAAAGTATATAAAAACATAATAAAAATTACAAACGAAAGGCGTTGATCAAGTCTGGTCCTAAAGGATCAAATGATTCAGTAGCAACAACACGGCTAGGTAACCCATTCCACACCCTCACCCCTCTCTATGTAAAGAAATGTCTCCTGCCCTCTGTCCTAAGTCTGTCTCTGCCTAATTCTTGTCCTCTGCTCCTGGTTTCTGCACTTGAAATATTGGCTAATGATAAGCAGCTTACACTTTGTTTTAAAATGCTTAAGGCTTTTAAAGACTTCAGTCAAATACCCCCCCAACCCCTATAGTTTGTGTTTCAGTTTTGTTCTGTTCTCCTCTCTCGCTCCCGTTCCTCCTTCATGAACCTCCACCCCAAGACAGGGAAAACTGCAGGGTTTTACACTGGTGACCATCTCCCGATTAGCAACTAATTAATCAATTAATTAAATCGGGAGATGCTGACCTTCTGCACAGGGTTTTGTGGGATGGGGCTTCCCCAATAAACAAACACACAGCTTTTCACCATCATATTTATAAACAATGCATCACAACAATAACACAAATACAAAATAATACAAACTATGCACAGGGGCAGGTGTACCCCATTCTAAAACAAACAAACAAACAAACAAAACATACATTTAAAATCAGCAGGGCTCTTCCACACACAAAGATAGTACTGCCAATTGGATGTTTACAGGACAACTACAAAAGAAATAATGGTCTTCCGCATTCTATTACAATTTACAACATTGTTAATAAAGTAATTACCAAGAACAGAGTGAACAAATGTACCATAAAACTGTTTTTTCAGGAATAAAATAGATTAATAAATAAACCAGCACACTTCTTTGTGCTATTTAGGGAATTGATTTCAAGCGAAGAAAAAAAAATAGAAGCTACAACAAACAACTTTGTAACAAGCAAATGCTGCTTTGTATTCAACTTTAACGTGTCTTGATACTCACAACTGAAATTACTTGCTGAAATTTCAACCTAGGGGCGCAACTTCCTACATTCCAGCAATGAGCTATCTCTTAAAAAGTGACTTCTAATCCTCCAACACACTGATAGAACTTCCATTTGATTGGAGTGTAACAGCCCTTAGCTAGATTGCCTGTTTCTGAACGCTTGTTATCAGGTTGGGAGCAGACTTGTACATGTCTGGCAGGGCAATTCCAATCCGACCTTTCCAATCCTTCTCATTACATCCTGTAATTCTTGGTAATTAACTTTTTTTTATTTTATGCAAGGGATCACTTAGGAGGAGTCTTCAGATATTGTAGGTTGAAATTGCTGAATCTCTTATATAAGATTTCAAGCTGGGTAAAATGTCATTGCCTCCCGTAGGTGGTAAAAAAAAACAAAACAAAACAAAACAAAAAACCTCTGAATAAATGTGTTATAAATTAATGGGAATACATTTTATGACTCTCCAGTCCAGGGCAGACTTGAGACATGAAGACTGAACTACTTCCTCACCCCCTAAGAGAAAGGGTGCTCCCTCCAGTCCAGGGCAGACTTGAGGTATGGAGAGAACTGTTCCTTCTCTCACCCCCAAGTTCATAAACAACTTTGGTTTAAAACAGAGCCTACACATATGTGTTTCTGTCTAAAACGTCTAATATATTTATGAGCTGTTTAAAAAAATAACCAGTATTTTCCTTCTCTTGTTCAGATTAAAGACTCAGAAACAGCCTGCGGGCATCAACTGACTGCAAAAAAACATAATGACTGCCAAAACTCACAATGCTTTGACAGGAACCTTTAGTTCTGTTATCCTCGCAGTTAGAAAGTCACCTTTCTTGTAAATTAGCCTGGTATTTTTATCTGGCGACTGCAAACACTGAACTGAGCTGTTCACTCAAGCCATTGCTGAGGCTGCCAGGGGTGTTGTGTATTTTATCACTACTGGGTTGTAAAGCGGGACACCTAGGGTGTTAAACTAAAGGGTATTACTGACTGGGTATCATGACTGTAACCTAAAAGTTACTGCGCTTTACAGGAATATATCCAACACATGTATAGCACAGGTGTGTAGGTCTCAATAAATAGATAGAAAGCAGGTAGAACCAGATGTCTGAAAAGCGGAAAAAGCCATTAATGAAAAAGCATAACAGTTATTTTTCTTTCGACATTGAATGCTCAGCAGGACAAGGTGAAAGTGCAATTAAAAGAGCAAAGTACAATTAATTGCAGACATTGTAAATACAATTGATAAGAGACCCTTACTGTAAAGTGTTACCACTGTTTCACCTCACAATGCTCCGACACCCCTGGGCAGGTAAGCTTGAGTGCACACCTGAACTCAAGTTCTTAGGCTTAGAGGATGGATCAGTCATGTTGTATAATTGAAATAGACATTTGTCCCACGAAATAAGAATAAAAAATAACAGTCCTGTCTATTCTGTACTTTCTTTATAAAAAAAATGATGGTAGCGTACTGTGGTGTCTATAAGATGCATGCTGCTGTCAATACAGGGGCCAAAGGGCTGACCCAGGGCCATCTATATTTAAACAAGGATTCAGAAAAAAAACCTTAATTATCCAACTGTATCTGTCATCTTAGACTGCTGAGGTCAGGTAAGGAGTATCAATGTCAAACTACACTTCAATCTATTTTGTATTATTATTATTATTATTATTATTATTATGATTATTGCCATTTGTAGAAGTGAATGCCATTGCTTTTGATATTTTACATTTCTTTATTTTTTTCACACATATATTTATATGTGTCTGTTTCTAATTGAAGCATAAAATACAAGGAAAGAATGAGCATCAATATAATAAGAGACAATGATACTATTGTCAGTAGCACTTTACACAATACAATACATGATACAATTGTGTATTTAGATATAGCGTGCAAAAATAGTTACACATTAAGAACATTGTAACGATGCAAAATAACGTTGTAATTATATGCAAGTACACCTGCATTTACTTAATAACTACACTAATATCGCCCCTCGCTATGCTGATGATTCGGATATATCACGGTCCTGCAGTTGGCTCCCCATTTTCACAGTCTAACTGCGCATGCCTTAGCTGCAATATACATAAGCACTTAGAATTACTGTTCATTTTATTTCATACTGCACATCACACAGCAATAAACAAAACAATTAAAAAAAACATTAATATCGTACTGTTATCATATACACACTTATTGCACAATAACACAAAGCAAATTAAATATCTACTCGCTGAAGTGGTTTTTATTTTAGCCAGTGAGATCTTCACATGTGGCAGCATTGCACTAGCAAAAGTTACAAGGCAGTGACGTCAGCTCCCTAGCAACAAGCCTCCTGTGTTGGGAATGGATTCTTTCAATGCAGCGGGTTTGTGCATTTGAGAAAGGAGAGGAAGACTCATGAAATTAATTGGAGACTGCGGTTGATAAGAAGCTATTACCCTCCACTGTACGAATTAAAACAGTGTGCTGCTTTTTCTACGAAAAATGAGAAAAAGCAGGTTGCGTAGAGGATTTATACTGGACCCTGACGCCCCTGATAAAACGAGGGAGTGGTTGTACAGTATTTGTTGGCCTATTTGTTTTTCTATGTGTCTCTCGCTATATCTCAGCCCTCGATATATAGCAGATTTATATTGAACCCCGACATCCGCGATAGATCGAGTGCGTGGTGTACTTTGTAATTTCAAATTACAATATTAAATACTAATTAGAGATACTTAATGCTACAAAGAGGTAAGAACATTTTGTTTTGACTCCTTTAAAAGTGTGCTTAAAAAAGAAAGAGCAAGAAATTAACAAATCCTGGAGCTAAAGCAGTGAACTTTCCAATAAAAACTACTTTTAAAACATTATTTCATGGCAACATGATATCATTCTTAACTCGACAATTAGTGTTAACTATTAATCAGCTGACAACTTCCAAATATCCACCTGTGGCAAAGTGCCCCCCGTGTGTATTTTGTGTTACGTGTTGTGTGTAAATGTTGGTGTATAGTCATCGGTACACGGGATATAAACGGGTCTGTGTTTCACTTGTGATTTAAAAATGTAGATTTATATTTAGGCACGGAGGGCACAAATCACTTCACGTGCTAGTTAAAATGTAATGTGTGGTCACGGGAGTGCACTTAATTAATTCACGTGCAGTTGTACCGAGATTCCAATTGAATGATTGACTAGCAATCGAGTCTCGGTACAACTGCATAAAAACAGCATGTTTTCACTCACTCGGGTTGGGTGTTCGGTGAGTGGAGAACGGAGAGAGAGAAGGAGAATTACATTTACAGTTGTCACTCACCGTGTTTGTTCGTCTGTTTACTGTATAGTCCGTTTTGTTTATCTCTTTGTTTTGGCGTAAGTGCCGTGTCCTGTGTGTTTTGTCTTGCAACCTTTTATTTTCTGTTCTGTTTAATAATTAAATGCTGAGCGATCACGCTCAGCTTCACTAAAACCCCATTTCTGTTATTTGTTCCTGCTTCTGATGTGACGTCACCGCTCAGTCGTCTTTGTGACACGTGGTGTCCAGAAGAGGGATCAACAGCGCCTCCAGGACTCAGGCCAGAACAGGAACCGCAATTTGTTGTTTTAAAAAAAAAAAACAACAAACAACAACAACAACAATAAAAAAAAAAAAAAAAATGGAAGGCTGGAACTGGAGAGATGGCTGCCAGGATCTGGAGGTCCTCCTCGGTGGTCTAGAGGACCAAGGCTGGTGCCTTGCCTGTGGGGAGTTCGGGCACCCGGTGGTGCGCTGCCCCTACCAAGAGGGAGAGGAGGAACTGGCCCAGGAGAGGAAGGTGAGGAGGAGGCAGAGAAGGGGAAAGGGGAAGAGGAAGGCTGAGTGTCCACAGCCCAAGTGGGAGGAGCCTGAGTGTCCACAGCCCAAGCGGGAGGAGCCCGAACGTCCCTACGCCTGAGTGGGAGGAGCCCGAACGTCCCACGCCTGAGTGGGAGGAGCCCGAACGTCCCACGCCTGAGTGGGAGGAGCCCGAACGTCCCACGCCTGAATGGGAGGAGCCCGAACGTCCTACGCCTGAATGGGAGGAGTCGGTGCGTCCAAAGCCCAAGAGGGAGGAGTCGGTGCGCCCAAAGCCCAAGAGGGAGGAGTCGGTGCGCCCACAGCCCAAGAGGGAGGAGTCGGTGCGCCCACAGCCCAAGAGGGAGGAGTCGGTGCGCCCACGGCCCAAGACACGGAAGGTAGAGCGCCCACAGCCCCAGTCTCCACCAGCAGAGGGTGAATTCCTGCTGGGTCCACCTCCATTGCCATGGGAGGACTGCTTGCAGCTCCCACCTCCACCAGCAGAGGGTGAATTCCTGCTGGTCCTGCCTCCGCCACCTCCATTGGCAGGAGCAGAGCAGCAGGAGCTGCCTCTGCCTCCGCCACTTCCATCGGCAGAGCAGCAGGAGCTGCCTATGCCTCCGCCACCTCCACCGGCAGGAGCAGAGAAGCAGGAGCTGCCTCTGCCTCCGCCACTTCCATCGGCAGAGCAGCAGGAGCTGCCTCTGCCTCCGCCACCTCCACCGGCAGGAGCAGAGCAGCAGGAGCTGCCTCTGCCTCCGCCACCTCCACCGGCAGGAGCAGAGCAGCAGGAGCTGCCTCTGCCTCCGCCACCTCCATCTGCAGGAGCAGAGCAGCAGGAGCTGCCTCTGCCTCCGCCACCTCCATCGGCAGGAGCAGAGCAGCAGGAGCTGCCTCTGCCTCCGCCACCTCCATCGGCAGGAGCAGAGCAGCAGGAGCTGCCTCTGCCTCCGCCAACCCCACCAGCAGAGGATGAATGCCTGCTGGTAACACTTCCCCACCAGCAGAGGATGAATGCCTGCTGGTATCACTTCCCCACCAGCAGAGGAGGAATGCCTGCTGGTAACACTTCCCCACCAGCAGAGGATGAATGCCTGCTGGTATCACTTCCCCACCAGCAGAGGAGGAATGCCTGCTGGTATCATTTCCCACCGTCACGCAGGAGAGGAGCAGGAGCTGCCTCTCCCTTCACCAGAAGGACCAGGACTAGATGCTGGCGGTCCTCAGCAGCCCTTGCATAGGCTGCTGAGGGAAGCACGGGAAGAACCGCCCGGCCGCAGAGGCCGAGAAGAGGGCCAACACCTGCACCCCAGCTAGTCCTGACTCCTGCCCGCCGCCCAAGGATGCCTGCCCCGCCGCCCAAGGATGCCTGCCCCGCCGCCCAAGGATGCCTGCCCCGCCGCCCAAGGATGCCTGCCCCGCTTCGCCCAAGGATGCCTGCCCCGCCGCCCAAGGATGCCTGCCCGCCGCCCAAGGATGCCTGCCCCGCCGCCCAAGGATGCCTGCCTCGCCGCCCAAGGATGCCTGCCTCGCCGCCCAAGGATGCCTGCCTCGCTTCGCCCAAGGATGCCTGCCTCGCCGCCCAAGGATGCTTGCCTTGCATCGCCTGGGGTTGCCAGCCGCTCCGCATCGCCTGGGTTGCCAGCCGCCCGCGACGCTTGGGGTTGCCAGCCGCTCCGCGATCGCCTGGGGTTGCCAGCCGCCCGCATCGCCTGGGGTTGCCAGCCGCTCCGCATCGCCTGGGGTTGCCAGCCGCTCCGCATCGCCTGGGGCTGCCTGTTGCTCCGCACGCCTGGGGCTGCCTTTGCTCCACACAGGGTACAGGGTACGAGGGAGAAGTGGAGCTCCGCTGCCGCCTCTATGGCCAGGGGCTCCTCCCGAAGTTCGCCTCCCGAGGGTCCGCTGCTGCTGCCGCCGCCTCCCGAGGGTCCGCTGCTGCTGCCGCCGCCTCCCGAGGGTCCGCTGCTGCTGCCGCCGCCTCCCGAGGGTCCGCTGCCGTCGCCTGGGGTCGCCAGGGATCCTGCTTCGCCTGGGGTAGTCGAGGGTCCTGCTTCACCTGGGGTCGCTACACTATGGCCAGAACCCCATGAAGGGAGCTGTCGGCCATGAAGAAAGGGGGAGGTCAGGAGACCAGCTCCCCAGCCGCATTTCCGTGGCAGGAAACACGGTGGCCAGAGCCCCACGGAGGGGAGCTAGCTGCCACGAAGGAGGGGGAGGTCAGGAGACCAGCTCCCTCGCAGCAGTTTCGCTGCCGGAAATTGTGTGGTCAGAGCCCCACGGAGGGGAACTGCCGGCCATGAAGAAGGGGGAGGTCAGGAGACCAGCTCCCCAGCTGCACTTTCGCGGCAGGAGATAGTGTGGCTGAAGCCCGGAAGAGGGAGCTGCCAGCCACGAAGAATTGGGGGTGCCAGACATTTCACCATGGCCACCCCAGAAACAACTTGCTTCCCCTGTTCCGGGACTTTGGGACTGAGGGGGAGGTGGCCATTGAGGCCATGTGTGCTTTGCACAAGGGGGTATATGTGGCAAAGTGCCCCCGTGTGTATTTTGTGTTACGTGTTGTGTGTAAATGTTGGTGTATAGTCATCGGTACACGGGATATAAACGGGTCTGTGTTTCACTTGTGATTTAAAATGTAGATTTATATTTAGGCACGGAGGGCACAAATCACTTCACGTGCTAGTTAAAATGTAATGTGTGGTCACGGGAGTGCACTTAATTAATTCACGTGCAGTTGTACCGAGATTCCAATTGAATGATTGACTAGCAATCGAAGTCTCGGTACAACTGCATAAAAACAGCATGTTTTCACTCACTCGGGGTTGGGTGTTCGGTGAGTGGAGAACGGGAGAGAGAGAAGGAGAATTACATTTACAGTTGTCACTCACCGTGTTTGTTCGCCTGTTTACTGTATAGTCCGTTTTGTTTATCTCTTTTGTTTTGGCGTAAGTGCCGTGTCCTGTGTGTTTTTGTCTTGCAACCTTTTTATTTTCTGTTCTGTTTAATAATTAAATGCTGAGCGCGATCACGCGCTCAGCTTCACCAAAACCCCATTTCTGTTATTTGTTCCTGCTTCTGACGTGACGTCACCGCTCAGTCGTCTTTGTGACACCACCTTAATTCAATAGCACAGAGTTACTTTTTCAGTTAGCTTCATCATTGGTTTTCTTTCCATCCCTTTTCAATCAAAACTTAGAAAAAGCTGTGTGCAGTCCCATTAAAACCCAGGCACTCTTTCTTAGAACAAAGCTCCCTGTAAATGGAGTCAGCCATGAGAGCTTCATCTCACAAGCCAGCTGCTAGTTATTAGATCTTAATCAGTTTCCTCTGATGCCCTGCTGTCTTTTATTACTGGCTGAATTTATCACAAAAATAGCATAATAATATAGATCTCTCTCTCAATTTCAATTTTCAATTTCAAGTGCTTTATTGGCATGACTGATTATAGCAAGTATTGCCAAAGCAATGTTGGGTAAATTCCATCTTCACAATTAACATTTAAAACATATGTAAATGTTACATTAAATAAAACAAAAACAACCCAGTATACTTAAAACAAATCACAACAATCATAAAAATCATAGGCTGTGTGGTCCAGTGATTAAAGAAAAGGGCTTGTAACCAGGAGGCCCCCGGTTCAAATCCCACCTCAGCCACTGACTCATTGTGTGACCCTGAGCAAGTCACTTCACCTCCTTGTGCTCCGTCTTTCGGGTGAGACGTAGTTGTAAGTGACTCTGCAGCTGATGCATAGTTCACACACCTTAGTCTCTGTAAGTTGCCTTGGATAAAGGTGTCTGCTAAAAAGGAAAACTGTTTTATATACATATATATTTTATATCACTAGATTATATATATATATATATATATATATATATATATATATATATATATATATATATATATATATATATATATATATATATATTATATGTTATATATATTTAATCACATAATGAATAAATAAATACATTAAAAAAAGATGTCTTGAACAACACAAATATATTTATTGTTGTAATGCACACAAGTGCAAGCACATAGACATCACAACTACGTAGAAATGTGTGTAACATGTGTGTAAAGTGTAACATACAACTGCCTCTGTTATATAACCATTTGATTCAAAATGGATTTCTGTGGTCCAGCTTTGTCATGTAACCCTTTCAAGCACACTACATCTTTGCATCACTTTTAGCCCATTTCCTCTGAATTGCCCTGTTGCTTTGAACTGCACATAGACCAGTCTGTAGTTGCCTCCAGGGACATTAAAAGTGCTACACATTGATTCCTCGTTTCCCACAGTTGCTGTCATCCTGTGGTAATAATTAGGTTTGCCAGAGAAACAGTTAAGTCTGTATTTGTCTTTAGTCTTATAGAGAATCATGTAACCCAAAAAAATCAGTCATTCCAAATCTATTTTTATCTAGCGAGAGAACATTAATGGAGTACAGGGAGAAAAAAAAAAATTCAAAGTTCCTCTGTATTTTAATAATATTTTCCACACTCTCGGTGCTTTAAAAAGAGCTTTGTCTAAAACAAGGTCACTGCCTCAACCATGATTATGCACGCACAGAAGTGAGCTTTTGCTGTAAATTGGAATATTATTTATAACGTTTCAAATAACAAAATGGTATATAATTTAATGGAGCTAATTTAAATGTTTATTTTTGGGTTCTGAAGACCCTGCAATAACATAACAAACTTCACTCTACATATAGTCAAATCAAACACAAGTGCTTAGGTGCATTATATACAGAATATTGTGCGGTGAAAATCAACAAGAATCTTACAACACCTTATGCTGTATGTTTTATATTATATTATATGTACAGCTTATCTTAATGGACACCATTTCTATTTGACACAAACTATCTGACACAAGTCATCTGATACATTAATATCAGGGTCTACTGAATATAATCTAAATGGAGGTGGTACTAAATACTGCATTTGAAGTTACTTTCCCTTCAAGGCATAACACAAGGGCAAAATCATTAAATGTTACCGTCTGCATTGAACAAGCGCTAACCAGTTTAATGTATCTATTAACATAGAGTGATGCATGACTGTGTAACAAATCTCGCTGCTTTACATACAACCTCTAAGGAGGAAAACCACAAAGACATTTACCCCTTGATACCATTAGCATAATTTCCAGCAAAAGAAAAAAAACACACATTAATGTTAAAAAAATGTGAAATAAAACATCCTGAATCCTAATTTTAGGGCTCCAAGTTGTTTATTTCTAGTTTTGTAACATTACAACATCAGAGGACATGACAGACTGTAGTAAATCGCTTGATGCCTTTATCTTCTCAGAGCCAGATAATAAAATCTACTGTGCTGCTAGTTAGCACTGGAGACATTATCCCTGTTCCCCGAATAAATGTGCTGAATATCTGACTGAAAACAGTCTGGACAAGAAAGGACTGGGGGCTCTATACATGTGGGCTGCTCCAGAGTTTTACTTTCAAAATGATTTAGCTATGGGAAGCTCAGTCACATAATAAGAGCATCAGTTTAAAATGTACTGACTTAAAAAGTTAGGGCAATTGCATTCCTAATAGCTCTCGGCTGAAAATGGGGAAAAAACAAAATCAAACAGAAAGGTGTGTTCGATTATTCACAGGTTTCTAAAGTCTAGGCCACCTTTGATACATTTACACAAGTGCTCTGATCCCCCAGATGAATTGTCAAAGGGGTATTGTGCAAATATCATGGGTTTCTAGTAGACTTGACTGCATATAAAGTTAATTCACCTTATGCACTAGAGTGGTCTGCGTTAACTTTTATAATCTATAGGCTTTTCAATTTGAAGCACAGATCCAGCATACTTTGTTTGAGAGATTCTTGTGCTTCCATATCTCCTTCAGTCTCTGTGCACACCTGTAACCATGTTAAGTTCTCCATGTATCTATTTTCTAATGTGTATGTTATTTTCAACTTCACAAAATCCATAGAGTTCACACAAACTATTTTAAAATGTAATTTAAAAAATCACGAGCGAAGAGGATATTTAAAAGACCACAGACACAAAGCTTTGACTATTTTGGAAAACTGGTTTTGTTTCTCCAAACACAAACAACTTCTCTGAAGCTGCAGAGCAATTGAAACTTTTTGCAGACTTTGAATCAGCCCTAAGTGCCCGTGGTGGCCATAGACCCTGTTAGCAGTTATTGTTATTTATATATAAGGAAGTAGCATCAAATGTCCTTTGAATTGCTTTTATGTTGTTTATATATCATTGCTATTCAATGAGGTTTGCAACCATTCTGAGTGGTTCTGGGATCTATTAATCCAATATTGATTTTTATCATTTGTCTAAATCTGCCTTTACCTGGCTTTGAACTTGTCTGCAGAGTCATTACTATCAATTGTTATCATGCTATTCCTGTTATGTAATAATTATCACTGAAGGCATGGGTGTGGGTTGTGGGTTTAGATTTAGACATGTGTGTATGTTAAAGTTATATATCTGAGAAAAGGTTTGTATTAAGATTTAATGTATCAATTGAATACAAATATTTATAATAAAAAAAAATCAGATTCACTCAAGATGATTGCAAACACGATACAACTGGATCAGAAAAATCACTTGGGTTAGAGTTAGGATTAGGGATAGGGTCAGTGTGAGGATTTAACAAAAGTACATTGTAACAATGCATAATAACATTGTAATTATGTGTAAGTACACATGTATTTACCAAGTAGCTACTATGTAAATACACAGTAATTAGAGACACTTAATGTAAAGTGTTGCCCTCATTTTTTGTTTTCAATTCCAGTGAAAAGAAGGGTTTTTGGAGTTTTTCTACAGGCGGTGGTGCTGTGATTTGAGCTTTTAATATCATAACCACAGTATTCCAGGGCTGTGTCTTATGAAAACTCTGAATAATTAAAGAGGCCTGATTTAAGAAATCATAAATATTTTACAACCAAGGCTTACAGTATGTGTTTATTCCATTCAGCCACACTCCTAGAGAGAGAGAGAGAGAGAGAGAGAGAGAGGAATGAGAAGGATTGAGCAGAGTCACAGCACCACAGAGAGAGAGAGAGAGAGAGAGAGAGAGAGAGACAGCAGTAGAAAATGAGCTCTTAAACATTACGGTTTTAAAAGTAGTAAAAGTCATAAATTTTGATTTTTGTTTACATAAAATACTAAATGAAGGTTTACTGAAGACAAGGAGAACATTTTGAAGAAAAATAATGAAAATAAAAAGAAAATAAAAACTAAAGAAAGAAACCAAGTAGAAGACAGCAGAAATACTGAGAACAGAGAGACAGGCAGCCAGAATAGAGCACAGAGACAGGAGGTAAGAATTTATATAATCAGCAAGATAGATAAAACAACAAATACCAATCAAAAAATAATAATAATAATCAACAGCATCTGTAATCTGTAAGAAATCAGTATAGTTCCATACAAACTGCTGTGAGAAATTTAAAAAATGCAGAGTGAAGTGACAGTTGAAGAGGGCCTCCCAACTGCCAGTGAAATGGATACATTTGAAAATGTAACAGTTTTTGACACTCTGAGCAGCAACGGCTGCTGCAGCATGGAGATTAAATACCCAGAGGAGCTGAGATCTGCAAAGGCAAGAAAAAATTACAAAGACAGAGTGCTGAGGGAGTCCCCAGAGACTCTAATAGCAAACTACTCCACAGTGGAAAAAAACTGGAGGGTCAAGTGTAACCTGCTGCTCTACACCGAGCACCCCAGCGCCTGGCACGCTGCGCTGTGCAGCACCTACTGCAACATCCGCAAGGGAGGCATCGGCAAAGGCAGGCAGCTGACCGTGTTCGAGGACAGTGATGCTGACAGCATCATGCTCACTGTCAATGTCTACAACAATGGTACTGTCATGGTGCAGGGCAGAGAGAGCAGCCTGGACCTGTTTGAACACAGCTTCCCAGCATTGAGAGAGCGTGTGAGAGAGAGAAGACAACACCAGAGCTTGCAAACCCCAGCCTCTCCCCCCACCCCCAGCACAACCCAGCAGCCAGCCTCCCCACCTCCAGTACAGCCCTGTCACTGACTCCCCCAGACAGGTCAACAACATCAGAGCCCTGAAGGAGTGCCTGTCAGTGCTGGAGCTGCAGTTCACGGAGTTCAGGGAACACACTGAGCACAAGCTGGCCACCCTGAGCCAGGCCAGCACATCAGAGCAGCTCAGGGATGAGGTGCACAGGCTGAAGACAGAACACAGGGCCGAGGTGCAGGAGCTAAGAGCGGCGATGAGAGGACTGGAGGAAGAAAACCAGGCCATGAAGACAGAGCAGCGGCGACTGCGAGAGGAGACAAGCAAGACAGCGCAGCAGCACAGCCTGCTGAGGGGCCTGCAGAGAGAGCTGGAGGAACTGAGAGGCAGCAAGCTCCGCACACCTGCAGCACAAGAGCAACAAAGCACCCGCACGGCCTGCACCGACACACACACAACACCAGCCACACAGGCAGACACACAGACAGCCCCAAACACACACACAACACCAACCACACAGGCAGACACACAGACAGCCCCAAACACACACACAACACCAACCACACAGGCAGACACACAGACAGCCCCAAACACACACACAACACCAGCCACACAGGCAGACACACAGACAGCTCCAAACATACAGTCGGAGCAGCAGGGCAGTGCGGAGGTGCTCATCCTAATAGATTCGAACGGGAGGTACCTGGACGAAAGACGGCTTTTCCCTGGCCGAAGTGTCGACAAGATCAAGTGCCCAACGACACAGAGCGCCCTGCAAATCCTGTCCAAAAACAGGCAGAGGAGCCCGAAATACATTGTGGTCCACACCGGCACCAACAACCTGCGCGCAGACAGAGGAGATGTGGCCAAATCCCTGCAGCAGGTGGCAGAAACAGCAGCCAGAGAATACCCCAGCGCCAAAATCATTGTGTCCACCCTGCTGCCCCGAGCAGACGTGCCCTTCCACATCATCCACAGCATCAACGCAGAGGTGTCCCGGGGCTGCACCCTACTACCCAACGTGCACCTGGCACACCACCACTACATCCGGCCCCACCACATGTACGACCAGGTGCACCTCAACAGGGAGGGCATGAAGCTTTTGCTAAATCCCTCAAGGACATCGCCCTGGGCCGAGAGCTCACCAGCCCACCCTACACCGAGACCAGGAGCACGCCCAGCCGCCCCAAGCTCCTAGGATCCCCAGCCCCCAAGGCCACGCCCCCACCACAGAGCTGGCAGTCAGCAGGAGCAGCGCCAGGGACCCCCACGCCCCGCATTCCCTCCAGCCCCCAGGCCACGCCCCCACCACAGAGCTGCAAGTCAACAGGAGCGACGCCAGGGACCCCCACGCCCCGCATTCCCCAGCCCCGCAGCACAGCTATGCTGCAGCCATGTCTTGTCAGCCAGGAAACCCCGCCAGCACGGAGCTGAACGAGATAAGACATCTCTTAAACCTTATCTGCACTAAGCTAATTAGATAATGTATCACCTGTATGCCACAAAATTAAAGAAAATAACAATAATATAGTATAAATAGATAAATCAAAACTAATTAATATAGTAGGTATACATAACCAAATTTAAATATGAATATGTAAAACTTAGTCACTTCTTATTTCTTTTACTACTATAAACCATAGATTTTTGTTAATAAAAACGGCATCATTTAGAATAAGTAGCTGGAATATTCAGGGTCTGTGCTCCTCAACCTTTGGAATGAAGAGCACAGACCCAGACTTTGTAAATAGTATAAATAACATGGAGGTAATAATCCTCCATGAAACATGGAGTCGTGTGGACGTGTCCACACACTGTCCCAATGGATACAGGGAACTGATAGTCCCTCCCTAAAGAACCCCCACATCAAACGTGGCAGGGACTCGGGGCATCATTGTGTGGTACAAAGAGGAACTTAAAACACTGTCTCTCCCATTAAAAGAGGAGAGACACATTTATGGCTCAAAATTGAAAAAAATCATCCAATCCCAATCTGACACATTCCTGTGCGCAGTTTACATGCCACCAATTGACTCCCCTACCACCGAGAGGGTGCTTCCAAAATTTACAATCAGAAATTAGCCATTTCCAATCCCTGGGCTCTGTGCTGCTGTGTGGAGATCTCAATGCCAGGACCGCAGAGAGGTCGACTACATCAGCACAGAGGGGAACAGCCATGTGATTGGACAGCAGACCTCTTTGTACCACACACCCATCACCACACAGAGGAATAGTTTTGACAGTGTGGTGAACAAGAGTGGGAAGCAGGTCCTGCATATCTGTAAAGGCCTGGGTCTGTACATCGTTAATGGCAGGATCAGAGGGGATTCTCAGGGCAGATATACATACAGCTCTGCTTTAGGAAATAGTGTAGTAGACTACGCTATCACAGACATGGACCCAGAATCTATTAATGCATTTATAGTCCGGCAACAATCCCCCTATCAGACCACTGCCAAACAGTCCTGTATCTAAAAACAAACCCAAAACTAAATAATTCAAACCCGACCCCACCCGCCAAATTATACGGTCTTAAACCAGCCTATAAGTGGACACCAAGCAGTGCTGAGGAATATAAACAAACAATTTATAGTGCAGAAATAGAAAGTATGCTAAACAGCTTTCTAACTAAATTTTTAAATTAGACAAAAATGGAATCAATTCGGCCATCAAAGAAATGAATTTTATATTCGAAACAACAGCAACAAAATCAAAACTCAAGAAAACAAACAAGAAAAAAACTAATTCTAAAAAGAAATCAAATGAAAAATGGTTTGACATTGAGTGTAAAACAAACAGAAAAGAATTAAGAAAATTGTCAAACCAGAAACACAGAGAGCCAAACAATATCGAACTGAGACTCAGCTACTGCAAGGCTCTGAAACAATACAAACACCTTCTCAATAAAAAAAGAGAAGAACACGTGTCCAAACAATTATCCCAAATTGAAGAATCCATAGAGCAAAATTCCTTTTGGGAACTATGGAACAAATTAAACACATCCAAAACCAGTCACGAATTGGCAATCAAAAATGGTAACATTTGGAAAAATTACTTTGATAAACTTTATCAAGAATTAGATGAAAATGAATTAAATCCAGACCAAAATTCTATTTTAAAAAACTAAACGAATTGGAAACCATAATCAAGGACAATCAGAACCCACTGGACTTCCCAATAACAGGACCAGAGCTAAAAGAGAAGCTCCAAGCCCTCAAGCCCAGGAAAGCTCAAGGGCCCGACAGCATCATAAACGAGATGCTGAAACACAGCAGCCCCAAGATGCAAGAGGCCCTGCTCAAACTATTCAACCTCATCCTGGCTGCTGGCTGTTTCCCTGACATCTGGAACCAAGGGCTAATAACACCAATTCACAAAAGTGGAGACAAATTCGACCCCAATAATTACCGAGGCATCTGTGTGAGCAGTAATCTGGGGAAGGTGTTCTGCAGTATCATTAACGCCCGGATACTGGCCTTCCTTACCGAACACAATGTCTTGAGTAAGAGTTAGATTGATTTTACCAAATTACCGCACCTCTGACCATGTTTACACCCTACACACCCTAATAAACAAACATGTCCACCAAAAAATAAAGGGAAAATCTTTGCTTGTTTTATAGATTTTAAAAAGCATTCGACTCAATTTGGCATCCAGGTCTATTCCTTAGAATTCTTGAAAGCGGTGTAGGGGTAAAATTTATGACATCATTAAGTCAATGTATACAGAGAATAAGTGTGGTGTCAAAATTGGAAACCAAAGAACAGGGTTTTTCACCCAAGGGCGTGGAGTGAGACAGGGTTGCAGTCTGAGCCCAACACTGTTCAACATCTATATCAACGAGTTGGCCACAGTGTTGGAGCAGTCGGCAGCCCCTGGCCTCACTCTACACGACAAAGAAAGCAAATTCCTGCTCTATGCAGATGACCTGGTCCTGCTGTCACCCACAGAGCAGGGGCTGCAGCAGAGCCTGGCACTGCTAGAGCAGTACTGTCAGAAATGGGCACTGACAGTAAACCTGGACAAGACCAGAGTTATGGTATTCCAGAAGAAAGCCAGATCTCAGGGAAACAGGTACCACTTCACCCTGGGAAACAACATCCTGGAGCACAGCACCAGCTACAATTACCTGGGTCTAAAAATCAGTGCGCCTGGGAACTTCAACCTGGCTATAAATGCATTAAGAGATAAAGCGCGCAGGGCTTTTTATGCAATAAAGAATCGGCTATACAAAATTAAACCACCAATAAAAATTTGGCTAAAAATTTTCGACAGCATAATAAAGCCAATCCTTCTGTATGGTAGTGAAGTATGGGGTCCCCTTATGAACCCTGATTATAAAAAATGGGATCAAAGCCCCATAGAAATTTTCCATTTGGAATTTTGTAAACACCTCCTGCAGGTTCACAGGAGTGCAGCAAATAGCGCTTGCAGGGCTGAATTGGGCCGGTTCCCCTTACTCCACTCCATACAGAAACGAAGGCCAACTACTGGGTCCATCTACAGCAGGCTGATCCGCAGTCCTACCACCACACTGCACTGCGGAGCTGCACACAGCCCCTACAAGAGAATCCCTCAGTAGAATGGTACTGAAGCTCAGTCAATTGAGCCAAATTAACACCAGCGAGCTTCAGAACACCACCAACAAAAACTCCCAGCACAAAAATGAAACAAATTAATCTAAATCTGGAAAACAATTATAAAGTACATTGGAATAATGAAATTGAATCACACAATAAATTACAATGCTATCTGGCCCTAAAAAGAATTTACCCTGGCAGAATATCTGATCAGGGTCAAAACACAAAACATAGACAGATCCTGACCAAGTACAGACTCAGTGACCACAGCCTGGCCATCGAAACTGGCCGGCACAAAAACCTGGATTGCCAAAGAAAAAGGCTGTGCTGTCACTGTGATCTGGGAGAGGTAGAGACAGAAATGCACTTCCTGTTACACTGTCCCCAGTATAAGGAAATCAGGGACACGTACTTCCCCAAACTGGCCAATCAGGCCACAACATTCCAGCTGCTCTCTGACTTAGACAAACTGCCAGTTCTGTTAGGAGAGGAGCAGCAGACAGCAGAGCTAGCTGCCCAGTATGTAGCTGCCTGCCACAGCCAGAGAGACAGAGAGACAGACAGACAGTCCCTGGTGTAGACACCCTGGAGCACAGGGACCAGGCACTCATGTGCACCCATGTCCACTGTAAATACAGAGAGGGAGGGAGGGAAATGGGAGGGTTGTTGTTGTATTGTATTGTCTGGGTTGTTATGTGATAATGTTCATTGTTGAATTGCTTTGGCAAAACTCAATTCCATTTTGTCATGCCAATAAAGCATTTTTTGAATTTGAATTTGAATTTGAATTTGAGAGAGAGAGAGAGAGAGAGAGAGAGAGAGAGAGAGAGAGAGAGAGAGAGAGAGAGAGAGAGAGAGAAAGAAAGAAAGAAAGAAAGAAAGAAAGGAGAGAGAGAGAGAGAGAGAGAAAGAAAGAAAGAAAGAAAGAAAGGAGAGAGAGAGAGAGAGAGAGAGAGAGAGAGAGAGAGAGAGAGAGAGAAAGAAAGAAAGGAAAGAGAGATAGAGAGAGAAAACAACCACAGGGACATGCCATGTTATTTCTTGTCTTGATGTTGCATCAGATTTGTAGATCTTATGGATGCAGAAATGCTTTACCAGGTCATGTGAATGGAAAAAAAAAACCTGTAAACCTTACCTTAAGGACACCTTAAACCTGGAGTCAAACAAAACCACCTTAACACTGTCAATTGAGACTGTGAAACATCCATTTTCATCACTGTTCATGAACTGACTTTGTGCTTTTACTGTGTAGATCATAGAATACATTGGACACCTCCGAACCTTCATTCACCAATCAGGAATCTGTTTGCAAGGCACTAACACACGGTAATTGACCACAAGACTTATACAGATATAACAGGTTTAAGCTATAATGTCTAGCTTTAAAAAAAGCCAAAAAGGAAAGCAAAACACGGAAAAGGGAAATAAACCTGTAAATTAGAGATTTAAAATGTTTAAAATAACAATGAAGGCACCATTTACCAATTTCTAATTGCAATACAACCCTGATTATTGAGCATTGCCATTGTAGTTGACCGGTTCTGTACAGTATTGCCCTGACCTTCCCAACGTGTATCGATATATATTATTCTTGCAGGAGAGTGTCAGCTGATTGCACACAAGTATGGTCTCTATGCAGTGCAACCGTTTCCATTGTTTGTATGTGATTCTCTAGGGTGACACGTTACTAGATCATAGCGGTCTAGTTTTTCTGTCTAAG
This sequence comes from Acipenser oxyrinchus oxyrinchus, assembly GCA_030684275.1. NCBI lineage: Eukaryota > Metazoa > Chordata > Actinopteri > Acipenseriformes > Acipenseridae > Acipenser > Acipenser oxyrinchus. The sequence goes on along the minus strand of CM060281.1, from coordinate 2,342,899 downwards.
CTGTAAATTGATAGCAATGTAGATACTAACCGCAGGAGCACATTTACTTGATTGAAAAAAATAGGCTCCTATTTGGTATTGATCCTGTTTGGGAGCTAAGAGTTACCGCATGCATGTTTGTATATGTTTGCTAACCCAAAGTTGTAACACAGAAACCAAATGAATTTTAAGTGGCAGCTCCAGAGACACAGCAGCAAACTGCTATTGTTGGATTCAATAATGTGTTTGGGATGTATTATATGCTACCAACCCCTAATGTATATACTATGAGCTCAAATGTTTGTCATTTTTAACCCTTGTTGTGTTTTGGTGATACAGAACTGTATATCACAGGTTCAAAATATAACTATTTGATTAAATACAACCAAAAGAACAAGGGGGGCATGAGATGGAATTTTTGCCTTTCAGTGATGGCAACAAATGAAATATTTGAAACATTTTATTCCGTAGGTTTTTAACCTTTTTAGTCCCACTTGTTATTTTTTTTAAATTCTAATTTAAAGGTCTCACACTTCTTCCACCTTGCATGTTTGATTGTAGGTGTCATCTTTAACAGTTTCAGTCTTCAGTGAGTTGTTTAGCATTGCAAAATATGGTAAATATTAAAAGACATCAATCTTTAAAGATGACACTCACCTAAAACAAAAAAATAAAAAACTGATGCAAGGAACTACTTCCCCCTAGCAGAAGAACACAAAACCTAAAATCTACCAACTTTAAATAAAATAGAAATAAAAATGTATACTGCAGCTGATAGCTATCTCCCAGTTTTAATAACTGGTTCTAGTGTTCACAAGATTAAATTCACCCAGAGACATGCCCTGTGTCAAACAACAACAAAAAAAGCAGGAAGTCATCAGTCACTTATGTATTATTCATCAACATCTCTTGCGAAACTAATTAAGCTTATTTTAAAAGTATTTCCTTACCTCGGCCCCCCTCGATGAAGCTTGTCGGTAATTGGAAGCCGATTAACAAAGCTAACCTCTGTTGTCAAGCTGCAAGGGAATTAAATGGACAAACCACAACCAGGTAGAAAAAGAAAAAAAGCATTGAACTACCAGCAACTCTATAGCACTGCTTGTCAAGGGCACCTGGGACCATATAGGCTGTTGAGAAAGTGGGCTGTAATTACTGGAAAACGATGAAGACCCAATCAGGCTTGACCCAAACTGCATAAGGATTCACTTCTATAAGTTTACACCTTTGGGATACTATAACCATGTCAAAATATGACTATATTACCACTGTGACACCAAGGGAAGGAAAAAGGACTCCCATTGCATAGCAGTTTCACCTATTCCACATTTTAATCCAGACTTTTCCTTTTGTAGAGAACTATTGAATGACATTTAGCAAGGTAGTCTTTTAGCGTATATTAGTGTTGCTAATAAACAATCCTTTTCTACGGCTGCTGGAATGATATGAAAGCATCTAACAATTTTGTTTGAGCTAGAGATTCAGTCCACTTTACTGAATTATTTATTCAGACAAAACTAATTCTTGGGTGAGAACTGGAATGTGCCGGCTTCTTTTGTTCATTTTGAAAAGTCCCATTACAACAACTGCTGCGAGTCAGCAGGGATTTGGAAATGGGGTCACTGCTACAGTGAAGCTTGACAGCATTTGATGTGGTACCTGACAGAAGCTTTTGTGCTCCAGACAACTTTACTTGTATGGAACAATACTGTAGCAGGTCTGGTCTTACCTGGTTCATAGGGTGGGGTTCTGGAAGTCAAAACACGCACTGTAAGATTATGCATAAAGACACCCAGCAAAGCAGCTTAGTTTGATAGATTTGAATGTGTGATGTCCGAACTATTATTTGTTTATTTAGCAGGCACCTTTATCCAAGGCGACTTACAGAGACTAGGGTGTGTGAACTATGCATCAGCTGCAGAGTCACTTACAACTACGTCTCACCCGAAAGACGGAGCACAAGGAGGTGAAGTGACTTGCTCAGGGTCACACAATGAGTCAGTGGCTGAGGTGGGATTTGAACCGGGGACCTCCTGGTTACAAGCCCCTTTCTTTAACCTTTGCAATGAGGTGCTTGGAACAGGGCTTACAACGTACTGACTGGTGTGATCTGGTCATCCAAATGGTCAGTTTCCTCCTTGTGATACTTGAGTCATTCTCAAAATGTATTTTAAGAAGAAACCGTTTGAACAAGCCCTCAATTCCTTGTGTACCTTAAGAGGTTAAAGAATGGGGACCCTTATGCACTGGTCATGTCCGTTCATCTGTCAGTCAGTCTGCAATTAATACATGATTATGATGACACTCTGTATGTGCATGCACTGGTCGTAAGTCTCACTAGAGTGATTATTATTATAATTATTTATTTCTTACCTGACGCCCTTATCCAGGGCGACTTACAATTGTAACAAGATATCACATTATTTTTACATACAATTACCCATTTATACAGTTGGGTTTTTACTGGAGCAAAGTACCTTGCTCAAGGGTACAGCAGCAGTGTTCCCCCACCTGGGATTGAACCCACGACCCTCCGGTCAAGAGTCCAGAACCCTAACCACTACTCCACACTGCTGCCCCAATCAAGACCTTTTTTCTTTTTGCAATGCTATGCAATGTAAAAGGCAGATAGCAGGAATTATCTGTGGACTCCAGTTTGAAAGCCCTTGATAGGCTTGAGTGGTCAACTCCTGGGATGACAGAAAAATCTCCTCCAAGGTCAGGGGTCTGGATACAGATGTCAATTAAGAAAAATGACACGATCCACTGAACTGCGACCTCTCAATTCACAGCTGTAATTACTGCCACAGGCATTGTCATCTGTTGCTCCTCAAAACACTGATAATATTAAATCAATTAAGACGTGACTCAGATATTTCAACTGGAGCAATGTTGACCTGATCACAAGTCAGGTGATGATAACGAACTTATCGATATTTGTTTAATGCTCTGCATTTTTTTTGTTTAATAAATACATTTATTGAATACTTTTACTACTGCTGCTACCGAATGAACAAATTTTGCTTCATAAAGTCAAATGAAACCTGCTGAATAATGTTACGTTAACATATTGAATTACATATTGCTTCGTAGTTTTCCAATGTGACATTTCAAAATCTAACATGAAATACTGTATTACTATAATGGCTTCCGGTAGACTTTTGCAATATCATTTTGTAGTTTCTTTGATGACATGATGTTAAATAAAAGATGACATGATTAAATTATGTTCATATCGTTTTGTATTACTTGCACTTACTGTAAACTCTACTGTATTTAAATGTGAATCTTGCATTATAACCCTGTACTGCCCTATAACACCTGTAAGTCACCTTCGATAAAAACATCTGCCAAATAAATAAATACATACATCATCATCATAATAATAATAAATGGAAATGTATTTTAAAACATTTTTTTAGCACTGTTCTAACTAACTATTAACAATACACAACTTATTTTTTTTCTTTTTTTTTTTTAATTAGTAAACTATTTACGGCTAGTAAAAAAAAAAAACGCCCTGGTTTTATAAAAAGAATGACTGGATGTTTTTAGAAGGCGAGCAAGAACAAATTCATCTCTATGCCACTTCAAGCTGCATTATGATGGATGAGGCAATCTTGCAATGTTATAAATACAAATAAAATTGCATTGCATTGCCCTAAAACCTCCCACTCCTTTCTGAGCCATTTCACCCACTCTGATGCATAGGTAGTTAATCCCGGTGTCAAGTGCTTAACAATCTATCTATCCAGCATCCTATATACACATCCTGAATCCTGTCCTTAGAAAAAAGCTGTACCTTGCACATTTATGACATAGCAAATACACGTGTGACACTTTGTGAATACACAGTAATTAGAAAAAGGTAATGTAAAGTGTTATCCATTAACCTCTGGAAAATGTATTTTAGCATTGAGGGTCTGAAATTGCATGAAGAACTAGTCACCAAGCCCTGACTGTACACTGAATGCGTATCAATGCAAGCTGAAGGTTGATGGAACCCTTTGTACCATAAGCCTCCTACTGGTTCAATATATGTGAACAGAAACAATGTATTCTGTGAACCACCTTGCTGTCATCAAATGAGGTGACGTCTTCAAGAAATGCAATCACCAGATAACTGGAAAAGATATTGATATAATATCTTTTCCAAAGATATTGATATCTTTTATTATCCGCAAGCCAGCGAAGCGTGATAAAATAATGCATTTGGTCTGTCTGTCCTTCATACTCCGTAACCCACAAACACAAACCTTGGAGGCCACTATGCAAGGATTGTGGGAAGCCCTTGACCTTCAGGTCAATGTCATGGCATTCCAGGTCAATCTTGTTTTCAATGTTCTCTCATTAGGAGTAGGGTCAATGATCTAATAGGGAGATTCTGTACAGTTACAAAGTCACATTCAAACGTGATCCTTTTGCTTTTCACATTAGTAAAACCGACTTATAAACTATAGACCCACTGTCTGTCTTGCTCTTGTTACAGTAACATATTGTTCATATCAACTCTACCATCTTTCACAAAGCATCAGTGCAGTCTTTGAAAGGCAACTGTTGCAGATGTTAAAATATGTAATTCTATGGTTTCTACAAAGTTGATGTTAGCAGTGTTCCTTTGAGACCTATATAATTATTATTTAGCAGACGCCTTTATCCAAGGCAACTTACAGAAACTAGGGTGTGTTACTATGCATCAGCTGCAGAGTCACTTACAACTACGTCTCACCCGAAAGATGGAGCACAAGGAGGTTAAGTGACTTGCTCAGGGTCACACAATGAGTCAGTGGCTGAGGTGGGATTTGAACCGGGGACCTCCTGGTTACAAGCCCTTTTCTTTAACCACTGGACCACATTGGAAATGATTGACAATATATTGTGATCTACAACCACTTGGAGTACAGTGGTGTTACAGTGGCAGTGCCATGGTTCTCTATTGTGATCAAATGTATTAGAACACCCCATTGCTTCTGTAGTTTTGATTTTTTGTGCATATGAAATCAAACCACTGGAAATGAAAATCTTGGAAAATTATCAGAATAGGCAAATGAGTGGTTGTCTAATTTAACAGATTTCTTAATAGGCCATACATACAATTAATTTAAAATAGTAAGAGAAAAAGAACACATAGCCACAAATGGTAAAATTCATGAGACTTTTTAGAAGTTGTTTAAGATGCCTAATTAAAGCACAAAGTGGTCTAACATTTTCACACACAAGTGCCTTTCGTTTCTATATCACTGATTACTGACTGCAAATTGAAATTCTCACACCCAAAGGTTTCCATACAGGTAGGTATATAAAGGATATAAAATGACAAATCTTGAGGTGTTCGAATACATTTCAACACTAGAACTGAATATATTGCCCTACCAGTGGTATTACAACATCATGGACCAAAGCACATTGGTTGTCCACTACAGTGCTAGTGTGCTGGACTACTGTTTTTTTTTTTTTTTTTCTAAAATTCATTGGTTTGCCATTGCTGGTAATGCTGTGGTCTGGCAATGGTTCTTTTAGCGTTTACTTCCGATGATATCTTCAAACTATGTTACAGACCAGGAAACAAGACTAATAACAAATAACATATTTTACGCCACATGAAAAACCTTATAATATGATTAGAAGGTTCTTAGGTTAAATCCTTATAAAAACATGCAAACTATTTAAAAAAAAAAAACTGTATGGAACACTGTATGGAACACTTGATGCCCATGTCTTCCAGGAATACTTTGCATTTGGAAATGTTGTATTTCACTGCCCTGTTCCACAGAATATTTATATATTTTATGTGTTTATTTTATTAAAGCAAATTCTTCAGCCTCCTTACAACGCAGTCTCTCGGTGCTTGTTAGATATCTGGATTTAGAAAAAGGTGTTCATGATTTATTTGTAGCTGATAATTATCCATAAAAATGTGAGTTTGAAGCCATGCAAGATTGCACACTCTCTATTTTGAAGTGCTTTATTGATTGAGTTTTACCAGTTTCAAAGCAAGCTTAAGTTGTAAAAAGGTGAGTAATGGTAATGTTTTTTTTTTCTTCAAATGAGAAATACAGCAGCTACATTTGTCAATATGTCTTCATTCACTCAATACTGATCTCTGGTGTGAGGCAAGTAAACTGGTTCTTGTATTTGTATTTAGAAAATGTGAATATTATGTATTACTTTATTGCATCGTAATCAGCTTACTGTAAAACGTGAAATATTTGCTGGCAAGAAATATTCACTCATTTCTCTTATTAAAAGCCCACAAAATACACATGGATATCAATTCAGATGATATAGAGTATATGTATACTTTCCAGGTGTAAACATTTGTTGTTGGAAATATGTCCATAGTGAGACATCCGCAAAATGATGCTGCCGCAGATATTTTCTGTTCTACTTCTATACTATGGCAACTATATTCAGACCTGAACTTAATATTGGGTTGGGCAACCAATTGATCACAGACTTGACATGGCAATTGGTACAGATAGGTAGGCAGATTTACGCATTAAGTACATTATAACTATGCATAATAACATGGTAATTATGTGTAAGTACACATGCATTTACTATGTAACTACTATATAAATTCACAGTAATTAGAGACACAATGTAAAGTGGTACCATTTTTTTCTGTCACACCAACTTGTCTTGTTCATCTAGGATGCCTCTTTTGTATGTGTTCAAAGCTGGAGGGAACGGGACGATGATCTCAACTCTGAGACATATTAATCATTTCTCCCCTTGAGGTACTTACAAAGACAGCCTTGTTTTTCTTCTTTTTTCTCATAGAAATCATCAAAACCTTTAGAGACTATACTGTGCTCTGTGTTTAACCCCCCCCCCCCCCAACCTCACCCTCACCCTCACTCCCCTCCTGTGGTACAGCATTACATTAATCAGAAAGCTCATCACCATGGGTTGTTCATTTCAATTTACAACTTAATAGAGCATAAGGGTGTGGAGGTCATCCTTTGTCGATTTTGGCAGTTGACCTTGTGAACATACAGTTTTTGAAGCAATTGCTCCTATATGATTTGTAACATACACAGCTTGGGCACTTTATTAGGATCTGTCCACTTATTGGGCCTGATCTTCTGGTATAGACTGGGTCCCTTAATTACTATGCAAGACCAAACAAATTCCATAGATTAGCATTGTTTTGACTCAAGTCCACCCAACAATACAAGTCTTGCACCCTGATGTTGATGGCCACTTTGAAGTCATAATGCATCTTCCATGGAGCCAGAATTCTGCATGAATGGTTTGAGGAACATGCCAGATAATGCAGGCATCTTGCATGGCCACCACAATACCTGGACCTCCAATTGAGCATGCTGCAGCAATGAATCATGGGACAAAAGCCGGGAACAAGTACAATCTATGAACTTATTTTAATTCAAAGTTAAACCAGCTTTAAGATAACCAGGGATGTTCATCGATTCTTGTGAACGGACTGTGAATAATTCAGAAACACAGTTCACGGACCTCTATGAAAAATTCATCAAAGCGTTCAGATTTTTTACATGCTGTGTGTTCCGCATGACTGGAGTGGCCCTGCACTGTTGTGCCGTGTGGGAACCAGGATCTGATAGCTTTATTCTGGATCACATGCATTGAATCAAAGTGCAGGAATGTGGAATTGAGCATGCTCAGAAACTCCCCACACTCGCAGTCAACCAAGAATCAATCGACAAGAAAGAGCGACATCTAGAAAGGTCAGTGGAGATACTGTGCTTATTACATTTATTAACATATATAAGGCATATTTCCAGGATGCATTAGTAATGGATATTAAAACATATTTTAATGCAGAAAGAAGTCAATAGCTTAGTATCAGAAAATGATTAAAGTGTCTCATATGCATCAAACCCTCACAATCATCCTTTCACACAACATGCATACAACACACAGCAATATCAATAACAGTGACAACTAACAGCAGATCTTAAAAACATAAATGTTGGACAAGTAGCTGCAGACTTAACATCAAGTAAAGCATTCCATAAGCTAGGTGCAAGACATGGAAAGGAGTGAGTATCAAAATCGAGGGACTGCGAAAATAACACTGTTCTCCTATCTTCGGAATATGATGTGGACTGTGCAGTCATTAAACAGGAAAGAGACTGTGGGCATTGTGACCATTTAGGCATTTGTATATCAAAACCAGTGATGCTTTCTTCTACTTACAGTCAAAGGAAACCAAGGCCAACTAGAATTAGGATCACACTGATGTGTGAAATATTCACACTGGAGCACAACCCTGCATAATCTGTTACTGTCAACTACCCTTAGTGGCGTCAGACTGAAATTTGGGACAATGGGTTGCAGTGGCTTTGCTACTTAATGAGACCATTTACAATTTATACTGCTTGATATTAAATACTCAATGGTACATTTGGTGGTAATTCAAGTCAGGGTTATTGAGGTGTCTTTTTAAAGTAGGGAGCCAGGTTGGGGTCAATTCCTTTTTTTTTCAATTCCAATTCCATTTCCACATCCTCTCTTACAATCAATTCCCAATTCACATTCCCTTATAATCAATCAAAGTTGATTGGAAGCTGCACTTTTGAACTGTGCCGTTTCAAACATACTGTATGATTTCATCATTTTATAAGCCAGTATTTTTTTTGTTTTAAATTTAATTTTTGCCTATAAATGAATTGTTTCTTTACACTGGCGCATAAGTCTCCATTTTATTTTATTGTATTTTATTTGAGATCTGGGGCAGTGCAGCTTTATTCAGTTTTGCTTCTATTTGGGGGAGTGATGCATCGGTCGTTATTAGAAGTGTGAACCCAGATGTGAGGTCTTTCATCTTGCCTTTACTTTTAGTATTGCAATATACTTCACAGTATCTTGGTTCAATGTGCTCTTGCTGTCTGTCTACAATAAATGTTAGTTAGTCTCAATCACATGACCAGTATGTGACATTTAAATTTGAGACCTATATGCCAAACAGAAGTACAGTACAGGCAAGATGTATGGTATTACTTTGATTTCAACAATCACTTAGAATTCCAGATGGTTCTTGAAAGATTCCCCAGTTTGGTTGTCTATTTCCATCACCCTGCAAGAATATACATAACACAGCACTGTTTCAACATGTTAATGTATATGCAAATACAATACATGTTTAAAGTTATGGACAAAGACACCTGGTCATTGTCTGCTCAATGCAAAAAGAAACTGTTCTCAAACTGCTTTCTTATTCATAGTGCCATGATGCATTGTAAACCACAGTTGTTACATTATGTACGTGAATAACGTAAAACAATTAAATACATACAAATTTTAATATAACTATGACCAGACAAACTCATTCTACTACTTCTGGAGGCACACTGTAGGTATCATGCTAAAACATTGACACAGCGGTATTTTGTTTTTACAGTTGCAGACTAGGATGTAACAAGTTGATCATCAACTAGCCCCTTTTCAAACTCTAGCCATTTTATTTCCAACTAACAAACAGCTAACTGCTTTTTCTCGATTACAGCAACTGAGAATTTTTTTCCATTTACTAACTCACATTTGTCACAGTTGCAGAAGGAGGAGAAACTAACTACACTGTAACTATGCATAATAACATTATAATTCTTTAAGTACACACTTATTTACTATGTAACTACTATCTAAATACAGTGATTAAAAACACTTAATGTAACGTGTGCCCCTTTTTTGCTAGCTGTTTTAAAATAATTATGACTTTAAAACCCCGTCCAATTGCCTACACAAAATGTATGTGGTGTTCCTGTTGCCTAGCCTTCACACATGCACGCAAAAACCAGTCCACTTTCCAGTGCTTAAAACATTATCTTTAGTAAGTCACAGCAACTGGTAATGACACCGTGAGCAAATCAAAGTGACAGCGCCCGTGAAGAAGAGTTGATGAACCAGTCAGTTTAATCTCGGGATCAATCTTGCGATTGATTTGCTGTTCTCGGATCTCCTTCTCCAGGGGCCTTGCAATGAACTCCATCTAGAAATCCATTGCTTTTGCTACTGCTGATGCTTACCTCGTCGAACGAAGCCTAAGAGTAAAACTGGAGCGCAAGGTGCTGGAAGCTATACAAGCCCAGCACATGTGAAGATGTTACTTTGGAGAGTGTGAGAGTGGAATGTCTTTATCTAATGCTCTTGGGTGTTTCTTTAAAGAGCAGATTGCACAGCCTAAATAGAGAGCAACATCATATATACCAGTAGTTTTCATGGAAATAAATTGTTCAACTAATGGATAAAGGTCTATTGGTTGACAACTGGCTTCAGATAACTTGTTTTGTTCGAAATTCATTTTTTTTGTCCAGTTGACTATATGCTCTTCACAGAAAATACTAATTTGATGGTTTCAATGGGGAGAAATGCAAATAGATAACACTATTACAGATAACACTGCTGTTTTTCCTTGGTCTTGCAGACATTTACCCACATTTATTCATGTAATTGTATGTAGTTTTTTTTCTCATACAACCAATGTTAAAACCAAGTGAACTGTACTGCACAATGCTAAAGGAAAGAGCAAGCATCACATTAATATTTTCCATAAAAGACATCTTGCTGTCTATCTTCTGACACAAATGTGACGGGGCTTAGCATGTTAGAGTGTTCTTGTTTTAAAACACTGGGGCGAAAAAATAAGAATGTGGCAGTGTCACTTCGTTGCATCAGATTGCTCAGTTTTAATTGTTTTCTGACACTTGTGAATTCAGTTCCTGCTGACATACATAATAAAGATAAATGAATCCTCCCTTCCCCACTGTCTGCTACCAACCATGCCTCTGTCTGATCCAATCTACCTCCCGACGTTTCGGAGCACAGATAAGCACTTTAATGAATTTTTAAGCAATTTCCTTGCAAATGGCTTCACCTGAATTTCAGTGAAGACAAATGTAAAACAGATTGATGCGTGGAGAGACTGCTGCAGCTTCATCATTGATTGCATATTAATAAACTGGGGCTTGCTTCTTGCAAGTTAATATTTGCTTTATCTTTTAATCACTTACTCATAGACATTTGCTGTTTTGCGCACACACACACACACATCATGCTCAATTGCAGTAATATATTAGAATCAGGCTTACAGAAACCCAATACATTCAATAACTAACGTTTTGACTAGAAGTCTGTCTTCAAATGTTGGAATGGTTTGAGAGTCACTACATATACCATTTACGAATGTCAGGTATGGCTGCCACCCCTTTCGTCTGCTGAGATTTCCCTCAGCTTGGATATCTCTAACCCAGCTGCATTTGGTCAGTTGCTGGTCAGTAGCAGTATAAATGATCTCATAAAGTAGCAAAGCCCATGCAACAATGTCATGATGTTTCAATGAAGAAGCGTATCAATTAAATATGTTACTAAAAGGTTTTTTTTTTTTTTACGGTAATAAAATATACATTGAAATAGAACACAGTCAAATTCTAAAGATGTGCCATGTGTGCCTTTTGATCTGAATTTTACATTGTGGAATATATAATTAGTTAAATGGCAAGAGAGAAATATTATAATGCCCTTAACCTTTAAATACACATATGTGCCGGTGGGCAAATAAAACTTAGAGCCACTGATACAGGAGTATAGTCAGACTGATTGCCTCTGTCTAGCAAGCTGGTGTGCACTTAAATATTCATCTCACACAGTCTCTGCTGTTTTTTGTTTTTTTACTGTAACCAAATCTGTTATTTCCATTTCAAATTCATGATGAACGAGACCTGCTAAAATAAATCTGTGATTGTGTTGTACCAAACTGGATGGTACACTAATCAGACAATGGGATTACAGGATGCTCTAATGGCCTTTTCTAACCTTGCTTTTTATCAGAAGACTCAGCTTACCATTTATAGGTTTCAAACTTTAGCACCGGCAGCTAAACAGAGAGACGCAGGCCTCCAATTTAAAAGGAATGCACCTGTTTTTGGTTTTTTTTGCCTTTGCTAATGAACACATTGAAACCTGTAGGGGGCTGATAACAGATTCATCATTATACTGTGTTTTTGTTACTTCTGCTGTCTTGCTAATTTTGATTGCAGCAGACAGCAAGGTATCCTTTAAATAAGCACAATCACAGTATGGGCTGAAGCCTGGTTGCATCCTTCATGGATTTCAACCAGGAAGTCATTGTTGCTAATTTACTAAAATCAAATTTTGTTATGTCACACTTGCATTAGTTGCACCGGTACTTCTTTTTAAAACCATTATTATTATTATTATTATTATTATTATTATTATTATTATTAAATATGTAGTTATCAAGAGTATTCTGACACTTTCTCCCAGTTTACTACTCACAATCCCCTAAATGACATGTCTGGATTGCTAAAATGAGCATATCTGCAAACTACATATTTGACAAGATTTGTGTTTAAGATTTAAAGAAACAAAATGTGTAACTAATTACTGTGTATTTATATAGCAGTGACTTAGTACATACATCTGTACTCACACAATTATTATTATGCATAGTTAGTGTACTGTAAAACTTTTGTATTTTCTACGTATTTTTAGGGGGTCCTAAAAAGTGGTGGAGTGACTTATATACCAGTGTGACCTATAGGCTTTTTCCTGAAATTGTCTCAAAAAGGGGGTGCGACTTATACATCGGTTTATATGGTACTTAATGTGTAAATAGCTAATTCTGTACAATAATACAGTTACACATTTAGAGTAGTACATTATGATCATGTTCAGTCTTTTACTACTATATCACTATAACAATATTCTAGACACTTTGTTTTTTGGGTTTTCAATATATATTGGCACCTTTACATTACCCTGTTAAACAGTGGACAGGTTTATGTAGGGAAAGTCAATTCATTAGTAGTGTTCCACCAACAGCTACATATCAAAAGGAATGATTTTTTTTTAAGATATTCATTTTTATTTAATTTGTCATTTTTAGAAGAGTGAAAACCGCCCTGCTTGACCCAGCAGTTTAAAAACTAAAAGGAGTTTTCAAAAGCAACCGATATGTTTAAATGTAAGCTTCTCAATATCTCTGACGCGACTCTCCATCAATTCATTACAGAGCAGTCTTAGATTTTACAGTATGATATTTTCAGGTTGATGGATGACAGGCAACTTAAAGGCAATCGTGCTCTAGTAAATCATAAAGTCTTATTTAATACCCTGAAAACAAATTGGTCAGAGCCCAGATGGTGTGAAGCTGACATTTGAATCCCATTTAAGCAATTGATCTCACTCAGTATTTATCAATGACAAGCGCTTTGCCCCATTTGGCCCAATCTACTCTCTCCAAGGTGAAATGATAAATCCTGTACATCGCTTTAAAGGGCCATTTTAAGTCATCTTTCTTGGGATATTTCATGTCTTACCTGCTTCATAAACTCTCAAGCATGCTATTTATGATTCTCGATTGCTGTTTCTGCTTTAATATGGATCTTGCTTACAAATTTAAGCAGAAACAACCCTTTTTCAACCTTAAAATGTCTGACTTGAGGTGGTTAGCTTTAAGGGTGTGCAGCAACAGTATAACTTCTGTCCGCTATGATATTTTGAGAGCATTTTGTGGAGATTTAACTAATTTTCCACAGTTGCTCCCAACTAGGGATCATTTCTAAAACCACTTTAAAAAGGAAGGAGAGTTGATAACTAAACAATAATTAATCACAAGCTGTCAGGTGAAAGTAGAAAAGAGAGATTGATGTTGACATTCAGATTATTGTTTATTTGGTCCAATATAATGTATCACCTCTTCTTTGTATATCATCTCTGGACCTCACTTATCATAACACACCTAAGGAATTTTGATTGCAGGAGTCTTTTCAGAAGCAGCCCTCGTAGTTGAAAAAGCACAGTAGTTAGTAAGCCTGATAAATAAGGATCACCCCAGAAACAGAGAGTAGAGAATTACTGTACATTTTAAGAAAATTTATATTGTTTAATTCACGATTCATTAAAAGTAAATTATAATACTTGAGGAAGTTAAGAAAATTGGAAATATTTATTTAAAAAAATAATTGATCTGCTGCTGTTTACATCAGAAACAAAATGCCTGATCATGAAGTGTAGAGCTATTTTTTATCATGTATAGTATATTTTACAATCAAATGTTAGTTCATAATGAATACGGTTGGGTTTATTAGCAGAATTGCACAAGTTGAGTTGACTGTTTCAATGTAAACCAAAGAAGCCCTGTCCTATATTCTCAGTCATACTCCAGAGGATATACAGTACTAAAGGCTTATGAATATTTCATGGGCTAAGGTCAGCACATCTTATGAAGCTGAAACTAATATACTAAATCAGCCCAAGAGACAAGTTTAGCATTTTTAATCAGGGATGCTAATACTAGTTTGGGAGGTCACCACACGGCATTGAGGGCATGTATCTGAACTCAAAACTGATCAGCCCGCTTATAGATAAGTTAGAAAAATACAATTGAGAATACAGCCAACCACTGCTAAACAGTTGTCAAAATGTGAGATATCCTGTGCATAGACATACAACACATTTAAGTACAATAAAATCAAAACACTTTAATATGTAATAGTAGTTCATTTGAACAAACTTTGTAAACAGTAATATGTCACGTATCTTACTGTAATAGACCTCATTTTGCACAGTCTGAGAAGTCAGAACCCAAACTGCCTTAGGTGACAGTCTTACAACAAGAGAGACACCCTACAAGCAATATTAAACAGTAAACACAGTTTAATCTGTCCATTTAGGGGTTGTTAATGTGTTTCATGCAACTTAGAATATGTTCAGCCTAAAGCTGGGAGGCAAAGTCAACTGTTACATTGCACAAACACACACTGGGTTTTTAATAGGTTGTATTATTTAGATCGGCTGCTGTTTCGATCAATGTATTAGACCCATGTCTCTTTACAATGAGTGATGATGCCTTTTCCAGTTTATCTCCAGTGCATCAAAATGAAAAAAATCCTCCTTTGGTATCAAACAGGAAAACAGACCCTGGCTGATTTCTGTGCAAGTGCACATTCAATATTAATATTGCACCAGCTCTCGCAAAGGGAACATTGGATTATAATTGATTCCAGAGGACATTTAGTGAAGGAGGGAAGGTTAGATCTGCAGGGGATCTCACTGTGTGTCAGGCATCTCAATTTAATAGTTTGTTAAGTCGAGGCTGATCGCATTTTCATCTTGAAAGACTCAGAAGGAGGGATTGTAACAAACACTGCCAGAACCCAAGGCCTAGAAAACATATTGTTACAGGTGTGTTTTTAAGTCTAGGAATGTTTCCTTTTCTGTATGCCACTGGTCTACTGCTAATTAATCATATTATTTGACTAATGCATTGTTTACCTATAGTTTAATCAGTAACTTCCCATGCAGAAAATAGACAACATAAAACATGAATGGATTATCTGATCCCAGCACAATGACATTCAATTTACCCTTACTGCATAAACAATGGCAACCACAATGAGCTCCCATAATTGATCACGGAATTGTAATTTGTTTGGTCTGGATGGAAATATTGAATCAACACCATTAAAATTCCAATTAGGCATTCCGTGACCAATTGCACCTCATTAATTTGAATTTCACTAGTTCCACATTTACCAAAAAGTGGAATTATTCGCCAACATCTGTTCAATTTGTATTTGATTATCTTTAATAGCAGGTTCCAGAAGCATGCGGTGTATATGATCAGCATTAGGGTTTATTTGTCATTGAGGATGTTTTTCATTAAGTCAGTGTTTAGAACTGAATGTAGATCCCTCACTCACTCACTAAAAACTCCTAGCAACAATGACGTCTGTGCGTTATAAAGCATCTTGGGCCAGGTTTTAAACACACTTTCAGCATTAAGAAGCTCAGGTTAGAAAACAAAATAAGCAACAGGAAAATCAAATTGCCCAGGGCAAGTAAATAGCCCAAGCATTTGTGTTAAGTGTAAAAGACATACTGTAGCTTCCAGAAGTGTTGGATTTCAGAGCTGCTTACAGGACACCTGCAGGTTTTCAAGACACTGCCAAATAAGTAAGTTATAATGAATATTTAAAAGGACCCTGTTGCAAAAGCAACTAAAAATTAAACTTCTTGTTTAATACTGGCTTTTTCACATGCCACGCTGCTGTTGTGGAAAGCTTAATCAGGGTCGATATGCCTTTTACTGAAATTAAGATGTTTAAATTTAAATGTTTTATTATTATTATTATTATTATTATTATTATTATTATTATTATTATTATTATTATTATCATTACGCATTTATTTATTTTTGCTTGAATTGCTGCAGCTGTACAAAGGATGCTTTGGAATTAACTGTGCACCCTATTGGTTTTGTCTATTAGGGATGCAGCCTAGCTGTTCTGACTGAAGTCAAGAAGAACAATTGAGATCATTAACAACAGTACATTTTTTTTAATTCAAAGTTTGCTGTTAAAAGTTTCCTGTCAACATTTGTTACCAACGCAGTACGGACCTGGATGTTCACAACTGTATTGAGATGGCATTCTTAACAGATTTATATGTGTGCTTTATTTGAGGGGTCTGTAGCAGGGCGATTCCCCTGCACGTGTGTAAATTTTGTATTGGTATAAATTTGAATGGGGGAATGGGTTTATTGTGTATCGTTTTGGAGTTGATTTGTTTGATTGAATTATTGTTTACAGACGGGTGCTCGATTGAGACTTGCTGACTGCTAGGCTTGGTTGAGGGGAAGGGCAGCAAGTGATTGGCTGTGCTGGACCTCAATCAGCAGGTGGGTGAGTCTTGACCGGGTGTCCATCAGTTTAAAAACATCCGTGGGAGATGGGTCGGAGCGATTGCAACGCCATGCCAGAGGGGAGCGGAGTATACTCGGCAGTTGTCTCTCTGTGTTGGTTAAGCAGAGGTGACCCACACACACACATGACATGAGTATGACCCTGTCACAGGGTCCTTAACCACTATCCAAAACGGCCAGACTCGCTTGCAATTGTGGTTATACGGTTGTGCGCAAATTTATCAGAACACCTCAAGATTTGTAATTTATGTCCTAACACGTTAGGGTGTTAACATTTTCATTCAGTAATCAGTGATATAGAAACAATATAAAAGTCATCAATTAAATTAGACAATCACTAATTTGCCTATTTTGACACCTTGCCAAGATTCAGTTACAATGCTTTGTTTTCATGTGCACAACAAATAATAAATGTACACACTTCTGTGCATCTTTTAACCTTATCTCACCCACAGGAGACAATCTGCACTGGCTTCACACACAACCACCCACAACATAAGTACCAGAATTGAATTTATGCAGGGAACTACATTTTGGACCCTCCAAAATTGGAAAAAAATCCTACTAACGTCAACAGAAAATAACATGTTACAAGAATACTAGCGGTTTACAAAATCGGTTCCATGTGTTGCAGACAGTCTGTATTGTATAATGTATGATATTGTCCTTACTACTAGTTGAAAATCAGCCTTCAAGAGATGTAATGCGACCTTATACAGTGTCCAGTTCTATGCATTAGCAACCCCAGTGTCCTTGAACTGATTGTGTGTGCAGTGGCCAAGTGAAAAGGTATTGTCACAAATCTGATGTGATCCCGTAGACGGACCGAGAGAGCAGAGGACATATAGAATTGCCAGGTAGCAGTTTAACTGTTCAATGCAACTAAAACAAATTACTATAATCTTGACAGACTGCCTTTCAGCCTCGCAGCATCTTCTGATTATATTCTGCTCAAACTGTAATTAGTGGGCAGTTCTACTGGCCATAGTCCACCTTTAGACTGTGCAAGCCTTGAAATCACACTCTCCTACACTGCAGTGGCTTGTGTGCTAGTTCACTTAAAATCATTGTGTAGTGCAAGACACTGGCCATCTTTATTCGATCATGATCTAGGTGCAATTGGAAAATGCGACTGGCCCCAAAGGTACCAGGATGTAGCGGTTCCTTTATGATGGACCACATTGACCTTTCAACTCCATCTGTTATACACTGTACAAAAAATTGGGCAGAAATAATGCTGTATGGATTGAAATATTTATATTCTGATTGAATAGGAAAAAAAGCTTAACGGCACAATAAAGGGGGGAGTAATTATGTTAAAAATAATTATATACACACACACGTGTATATAAAAGTTATATATATATATATATATATATATATATATATATATATATATATATATATATATATATATATATATATATATATATATATATACACACACACACACACACACACACACACACACACACTGTGACAAGTAAATTATTGAGCTTTGTGCAATCCTGCTACTGACCTTGAAAAATAAATGTGACAATCAGTCAGACAGATCCCTGACTGTAAGGTCACTTAATGGTTGCAGACAATAGGAGCCACGAATCAGCAAAGGGCTTCCGACAGCTAAAGAAGAGATGGGGAAAGCAGAGTGGGATTTTGCTTTATAAAACTATACACAATGGAAAGAGAAAAGACCGAGTTTGAAAGCTCACAGAATCCCTTTGAGACCCACCAAGAGAACAAGCTAAAGACAGTGTTGGAACAAAATCTACTGTTAAAGTCTCATGACAAGACATCTTTATCTGCTTTGGCATAAAATAATGCCTGATTTTGTATTGATTAACAGTTTGGCATTTGTGGTTATTTTAACAAGTGGTCTGCGTTACGGTTTAACATGTTCTTATTGTTAAAGTGCATTGGGTCTTTCTTAATTGTGAAAGGCGCTATTTGAAAAAGTGTAATGATGTTATTTTTGTTAAACAAGATTTTACCTATGTCTTTTCTTCAAGACATGCAGGCTTGTGATAGAGCCACTGACCATCCTGACAAGAGGGGCTTCATCACAGTATATATATATATATATATATATATATATATATATATATATATATATATATATATATATATATATATATATATATATATATACACAGAGATGTAAGTTTACTACTGCTGCAGAGTCACTTACAATAGGTTCTCGGTTTTACGTCTCATCCGAAGGAAGGGTTTTTTGTTGCAATATTTAAATATCAAAAACGTACTTTAGGGGGTTCAGTATTAAAGGCTGTATTGTCTCCTTTTCCATAAACACTCAACCTGCCATGCAGCAAATCAGAAATGCTATATACAGATATGTCAGTGCAGATTTTGAAGAGATCTGACGTCTTAGGAGTAATAGGATTATGCTTATTTTAAGCACGGTTATAATGACGCATCACTACAACACGTAAGAGATTATGACTGGGACTGCATGATAAGGATACAATAAGAGATTCCTTTGAACGTAGTTGGTATGAACTGAAGACAGTGATTCTTGCGTTCCCTTCGTTCCCGTTTTCATAACTTGCCTTAGTTTATCACTGTGCAGTCGAACGTTTAATTTCAAATACGTTTTCTCTCATGCATTTTCAGCCACGCCTGTAACCACCCCCTGGTCTTTCTTTGCTGGGCAGTAAATCAATATTGTTAAAGACGTGATAACCACGGCTTTAAAAATCAATTATTTTATTACAGTGAACACTGGCAACGGCCCCATTATGGTATTATAAAAATGTTCATAATAATAAAAAATGCATTGATTTACGATACTAGCTCTTTAAATAGGATGGTTCTCGCTTTTCTTTAAGTGGTATTGTATTTTGGCCCCGGTTGAGTGAGAAACACCTCTATGTGATGCACAGCAAAATCAGACCCGATCCTCCCTACTTGCACATAGTAGCAGGGATGCAGTAACCGAGCCAGGTGCTCGTGGGACACAGCCACTGACATTCTGACATGACTGTTGTCTCTGTAAATGAGTCCTGGAATCCCATTAGTGCCAATGTCCGGGGCTCAGATAACCAAGTCTCTCAACCCCCAGGGCACGAGCTGGGCTGCAGAGTACACAGCGCCTTCAAATATCTAATAGAATTGTTGCAATGCGAAACAGAGCAGTGATGTGCTGTCGTTTTGTTCTTTTAGATTTTCCAAAATTTCAAGACAGACAGGCGATGTTTGGACAGCTCTGCTTAAGTATCAAAGAAAGACGATGCTGTACATGCTATTGCATTGTATTGAAAAGCGGTGGAACCTGCTTTGACATATGAGCTGTCTATAGTGCTGAAATATATCTGCGTTGCAGTGCTAATGCCTATCTGTAGCGAAGTTAAATACTATCTAAAGCACGTTGGTGACATCATTTTAAAATCGAGCGATTAAAAAGAAAGGCTAAATGCAATTAGAAATGTGTGTACCGTGTTGTTGCGCATAATTACATTTCGTGGGTTCTGGTTTGTGTGTGATCCGTGGTTGTGAAATTGAATTGTGTTACAGTGCTTATTGTCTTCAACATATCTAGTGATCTAATACAATCGAATACATTTTATATAAATAGGAGGAGTGACAGACTGTAATTCGATAATCTAAAAGAAACTCAGAATAACTGTAAAACAGGAAGACTGGTCCAATTATAGTCGTCATTATTATTTTTGTTTTGGTATTTAAAAGCGTATTATCTGTATTACATATAAACAAACAAAATCAACAAAAGCTAAGAAAAGTACTTACACAACATGCACCTCCCAATCCCCAGCCACAGAACCCAACAGGTAAACAATATATAACAAAGATGATTCAAATAACAGCTATAAATATGAAACATAAATAAACAAAATACATACATAGAAAAATACATACATATGAAAAATAGATAGGAGAGACAGAGATAGATAGATACATAGATAGATATGATCTATCTATTTATAGTTGTCATTAATAAAAAAAAAAATCTAAATGTTTCAAACCCAGTTTTCACAACTGAAATGACATGGAAAGACAACCTTCAGGCTTCTGGCAAACCGGCGGCTTGCAATGCTCAATTGAATAACTGTCTAATTAAAAAATGACATTAATTAAATAATTTTCTTCGGGGACAAAGCACAGCTTTGCTGTCTACAAATCTTGGCGCGATAAAAATGATGAATATACTGTTGTCACTCGTTTATGTCTAAACTGCCCTACAGGGTACAAAAAAGAAGAGTTTTACATTTCCATCATAAATATCATAACAAGTCTATATTCTTATCTTAACCTTCAGAAAAGCAGTCTGAAACTATAATTAAACTTTCAACAAATGCCCACGAATGATCATTCTGCTTCCTTAGCAACCGTTATTGCAGACATTTACCAAAACCAACAATATTATTATGGTATTGAAAGATGTCATAACCAAGTCAATCTTGTTCCCATCTCTCATCACACAACCTCATATTGTTATGTATATTGTTTAGTCTCCCAGGCTATTGTTACTTTAGTTGGATCCAGTAAGCCGGCCACAAGACCATCTATTTATCAAATGTATTAACATGTCTGTATTGTGGGATCAAAAGCTTTACAAATCCAACACGATCCAAGAGTATTTAGAAAATAGTTCATTTGCAATTTTAAGTGTAATACTATGTAAATTGTATTATTGATTGCTGAGGATCTTTCAGACAATCAGAGCACACATTTTGCTGTATGCCACAATACATCCCAGAATAATACTAGGAGGAAGCAGCAGGGTTCTGGAACCAAGCGCAAAGGCAACTTCCTGCTGATGAAATCCAAACAGAATGAGGAACATTGTTTTGTTGTGCATTAGTGCTGTGTTTGACCGGGGATTCCTAGACTGTGAAATACCTTTACGTTTTTTATATCAGGTTAGGGGAAAAAGAACAAAGTCTCAAATGTAATATAACAAATTGAGCTGATTCCCTGTTACTGTAAAACAGAGGTGAACAATAGCAGTCTTCAAAGCCCAGTGCCCTCCTGAGCTTTGTTCGACCTGTCCTAAATTATTAAGCTGAACCAATTTAAGGTGACACATTACATGGTGTTTCTAATTACTCTGTATTTACATAGTAGCTACTTAGTAAATACTTAATTACAATGCTAATATGTATACTGTAGTTAATGTACTTAACATGTAAATCATTTTTGCATGCTATAGCCCTAAACCTTTTCTGATACAAATGTGTCCTTGCATATATCGTGCAAAAAGATGTACATGTTAAGTACATTGTAACTATGCATAATGCCATTGTAATTATGGGTAAGTGCACGTGTATTTACCAAGTAACTACTATGTAAATACACAGTAATTAGAGACAATGTAAAGTGTTACTCAATTTACCCTAACCCCCTTCTTGGCCTTAATCAATGGTTTCATGATACATATACAAACTGGAGGACTCCAGACCTCAAGGACCTGATTTGTACACCTCTATGGTACGTTATCATGTGACTTCATGACATAAAAAAGTACAGCTGAAACAACAGTTTATTATACAGGGTGTTCCATACAGTAAGTCAAACCTTTTTGACTTGATTGTTAATATTCCTGAAAAAGTGGCTTTGTGTTCCCTCTTAAGAAGACAAGGAAGGTTACAAATGAGAGGAGGCCATTTGGACTATTTTGCTCGTTTGGTTGTTTGTAGCTTATTGATCCCAGAATCTCATCAAGCAGCTTCTTGAAGGATCCCAGGGTGTCAGCTTCAATAACATTACTGGGGAGTTGGTTCCAGACCCACAATTCTCTGTGTAAAAAAGTGCCTCCTGTTTTTTGTTCTGAATGCCCCTTTATCTAATCTCCACTTGTGACCCCTGGTCCTTGTTTCTTTCTTCAGGTTGAAAAAGTCCCCTGGTCGACATTGTCTATACCTTTTAGAATTTTAAATGCTTGAATCAGATCACCGCATAGTCTTTATTGGTCAAGACTGAATAGATTCAATTACTTTATGCTGTCTGCATATGACATGCCTTTTAAACCAGGAATAATTCTGGTCGCTTTGCACTCTTTCTAGAGCAGCAATATCCTTTTTGTAGCGAGGTGACCAGAATTGAACACACTATTCTAGATGAAGTCTTACTAATACATTGTAAAGTTTTAACATTACTTCCCTTGATATAAATTCTTTTCACAATATATCCGAGCATTGTGTTGGCCTTTTTTATAGCTTCCCCACATTGTCTAGATGAAGACATTTCTGAGTCAACATAAACTCCTAGATCTTTTTCATTGATTCCTTCTACAATTTCAGTATCTCCCACATGGTATTTATAATGGACATTTTTATTGCCTGTGTGCAGTACCTTATAATTTTCTATATTAAATGTAATTTGCCATGTGTCTGCCCAGTTCTGAATGCTGTCTAAATCATTTTGAATGGCCTTTGCTACTGCAACAGTGTTTGCCACTCTCTTATTTTTGTGCTGTCTGCACATTTTTGCTTACTATACCAGAATCGAAGTCATTAATGTAGATTAGACGCCACAGGGAATTACCTAGGTTACCTCGCTCTATTTTCAGGTTTCTCCTCTAATCAGTACCCTCAGATTTACACATGCTGTACTCTACACTCGTCTTGATATGGCACTGCTCTGTACTACCAGCATGTATTGATTCCTTCCATTGTGAAAACTTATCAATATATTAAACCACTGTAGAACTGTTAGCAGTCTCATCCTACAAATGCTTTGCCATCGCAGTGCTCCTATAATAAATAAAACTCCACTATCTCATCTCTCCAATGCCAGACAACAGCTTGTAACTACAGGGAATTATCATTATTATATAGTTGGTACAAAACAAGATACTGTTTCCCCAAAGATGCATACAATACATCCACAGTGTTAAACTGCTGAACACGTAGGCATTGTGAATATAAAATTGATAACAGTGTTTCTGGTACACTCTAACTGAGAATTGTTCGCTATTGTTCAGTCAAAGTGTTTGCTGCTTTTGCTTGTTTGGATTGTAGTATATGAATTGCTCATGGTTCCTCCTTATCTGGGAATGCCTATTCCCTGTAAATTACTTCAGTTTTCATTGCATACACTGTACTGTATATGTTTTCCAATTCATTAATAGTCTTTCAAAATGCATGAACTGTTATCATTGCATAAAAAAAGCATATCTACTCTTCTTTTCAACAGACTGCTACACACTCTTCATAGTCACGGCAATCAAATAAATCCCAGTCCGATTAGTGAATCTCTTGCCATGCACCACAGCACCACTTCCAATTAGAGGTACTTTACTGTGTATCTTCTACTGCATCGTTGCCAAATGTGCCGTTTTGGAAGAAACACATATTGAGCAAACATATTTTCATTTGAAATCTGCTGCTAAAAAAAAGGTTAGAGAAAGTTTTTAGTTTCCATGCCTTACGCCCAGGAAGTCATTTCACCTCAGCAGAGACTTCTGGGTCAAGGCACGTTACTGGCTGAAAGCATGTCAGTCAATAGGGGAAGCTGCTGGATGGTTAATGACAGAAAATAAGGCGTTAAAGGGGAGGCACAATGTCACTCTACAGGTAAAATGATCAAGGAAGAGCAACATGAAAGCATGGCTTGCAAACAGATCATTATTTACCCTAAATATTACCAGATATGCAAGTTTGAGATGTACAGTATACTGTATATTGAATAGAAGCGAACAACAGGTAAGGTTTAAGTATCAATCTATTTAGATACAACCAAATCAGAGAAGAAACAGACACATCTCTTACATACTGTGGAAACTGTAACCATTTGAAAGGAACACAAAGGCACATATTTGCTTTACAAGTTGGTACATTTAATTCATGATTGACTCTTGTCTGTGGTACTAGGCCCCCTAACAGTGGTCACTCATGATTCACAAACATGTTAGAAAACAGACATACACTGGCCATGTAAATCTTCACAATGCACAATCTTAAAAATCTGTCTCATAAAATATGCTACAATGAAGATCATCTTAATAATATTGACACAGCTCCCATGCAAAAGTTAAGGTGTTCTCAGCATCTCTGCGGTAGGAGTTAATTTGCACTAGATGTGACATTTTATATGTATTACACATTGATTTCTCATTTGAACCCAGGCCTACGTAATAACAATGGAAATAGAAAAAAAAATCAATGGAAATAGATTTTTTTCTCCTAAGTATTTCAGAGGAGTTGCAGTGCATCAAGGCTTCAAGGTGACCAATTGTTAGCCCCTAAGACATCAGACGGCACTCATTCAATATGTTTCTTGAAAACAAATTGTGGCAGACGTCAAGAAAAACAAGTCCCAGAATGCTTTTCTGAAAGCGCAGTTCTTAACCCTTTCAGTCATTAATTATTTGTCAAGCTAAAGAATGTCAAATTAAGTTATAGAATTAAAAAAGAAACTCATTTCTTGAGTATGCAGGAGGTGAAGACTACGTTATTTATTTCTTTTTACATTTATTTTGGTAAATGGGTCTTTAAAGTTTTAAGAACTCTAAACCCCACCTATTGAAAAATAACTTGTGTAATTACAGCTGAGGAATCTTTGGCCTCAAATGTCAAAACATGTTTGCATGCGCTTATATAACAGCATCTTTCCTTTTCACTAACCCCCCTCCCCCTACTGAATCAATTTTGAAATGCATTCACTGTCATAGAGACAGATACACCACATGAAACTGACAGAGATAGAAACAGAGGAAACAGACACAGAGTAGAATTATATTTCTGTGCTCTTCAGGGGGCTACAGTGTGTTGGTTTTTGTACTGGATTTCAATACTGGTTACTTGGGTCTAATTTCACGCCAGGATTGTAAGCTTTGTAAAATTCTAGGCAGGAAACTCTACATACATCTGCAGATATGATCATTTGACTGGAACATCTTTCCATCAATCACCAAACGTCAAGCAGATATTTGACTAAGGAGGTAACTCCCACATGCATGTCAACCTACAATCAGTGTAAGCTGCCAAAAGTACTCAAGCCTGGTAAATGTAAACCTCAGTGCCTTGCTACTGAGTTTACTTCCTCCTCTCCAATATGCAGCTCATTTCCAGAGGGATGGCATTCGATTTACCTTATTCAAATTAAATTTGTCCCTCATGGGTCAAATGTATTACCTGGTAGGTCATTTTAAGGACTAGCAGCAAATGTACTAATTATAGTAATGTTCAATTAACAGAATAATGCATCCTCCATGGATTACACGACTTCTTAGCAGGCACTCCAAGATATCAGTAATATTCATAGAGGACATTTTCAAATCTTAAAGTAAATATGTTTGTCCCCCATAATACTAAAGTCAGGTTCTAATGCTAATTTTCAAGTGCAATACAACAGAAAAGAGCCACAGACAAGCATCTGATATTTTCTATCAAATATTAAATGACATAAAAACATTGAGTTTACCAGGGCCTCATTAACACTCCAAGTTCTTAGGTACTCAATTTGTCCCCACAGTGAAGTAATGCAAGGGAATTCCCCTAGATGTACATAAAGACATTACAGAAATAACTTTGAATTATGGTATGGCACTGTAGCAATGATCAATTAATCAACAGTTACAATGTAATTATAAAGGCATTCAATTGTAGACATTCAGCAATTAAGTTATATAGTGCAGTCCTATCCTGCATTAATTTCTCATTGTATAAACATTGACCCTTAACAGAAATTGCGTCCATGGAATATGCGGATAAATGGGGTCGTTAAATAGTTTTATTACATACCAATTTATGGTCAAAGCACAGCGGTGTAGTTTGCTTTCACTTCAGTGGAGGTCATCTTTCTGTAAAAAAAAAACAAATGTATGAATCTTGAATAAGCTCATAAAGAATTAAAAAAAGCAAGAAAAGGAATTGTCTGTCACTGAGATAGCTAAGACATTGATTACAGAGCATAATGATTAGTCAAGCCTGAAATACAACCCTAGGAAACATACACAAGAGAAAAGCGTGATGAGATAAATGCCAGGGACGAAATTATGTAATGTCAGTGTTAATCATTTATCAAAAGAAGGTTTTTGGTTGCAGTCTTATAGATATGCTAACTGTTGAAAAAAAAATAATTCTCTTGTAATGCAAAGGAAGGTCAACTGCAAATCAAATTCGGACATTATTGCATAGCATGCATCACAGATCAGATGTACAGTAGCAATGTCTAAATGAATTGCACTCATAAAGAACCACCTTTAGATTGTGTTAGAATCAAACCACAGATTCTACAACTATGGCCAACAGTTTTGCATCACCTAGAATTTTAAGATTGTATGCTTCAACTAACTTTTATAACGGAGGGTCAAGCTTCAATGTAACCCACTTCAAAAGCATTAGCCGTCTACTGTAAAGCTTTGGAATATTATTACACTGGAACTGCACGAACCAGTTATTGGATTATTCAGAGACAGCTCTCCACAGGTGAGGATCATTGGTGCTGATTGAGCTCATTGACCATTCCAGGTTTAACAAGTGAAGAAACGGGTGCTTGGATTTGTGTGGATTGCTGTTCTCCACATAGTCCAAGAAAAGCAGCAATCAACACACATCTAAGCAGCTGTTTCTTGTTTCACTTTGAGTGGTAAAATTAGCCCATTGAACATCAATAACCCTCACCTGATGGTCGGCACCTGATTTCTGTAGTGAGTCCAATTCGAATAATCAAATATTCGGTTTGTGCAGCATGATTTCCATTACATGAGAGTAGATGTTAAAACTGCATGCTGATTTGAACTCGGCTATTGCCAAGATAAGCACCAACGAAGACGTAGCTTTACATTAAACAAATGTGATCCGTCTGCATCTCCATCCATTTGCGTTTCTTTCCATCTGATGCTGTAGATATCCTTCTGCCTGGTGTAAATATCCTAAATTAAAACAACACAAAAAGTGGCTCTCCAAATTCTATGCACAATAAAACCAGTAAAAACGCTGAAGAAATGTGGTTTTAAAGCAGTAGTTTCGCAGTCCTGTAAGTTCATGCATTGAATTTACATAATATATTAAGGACAATGACCGCGGTCAACACTGCTTTGGGAATGTCCACTCCAAGCTCTTTTGTTGCTGCTGTTTTTATTTTTTTATATATGTTTTCAGTGACATTCCTCAAGCTTCTGTATTTATGCAAAGCAGAAGTAGAGTTGTCATTCACCCGACTCATGGCTCTATTCAAATGTCAGATCTTCACTGATTAAATTGTTTCTTGTGCCTTCTTTCTCTCACAGTCTCTGACAGATTTGCATCATTATCGAGGCAGGCAGACACTTTATCACAGGCTGTTGTCATATGCCATTTCCACAGAAAATGATCAAACATACTGGGGTCTGTGGACCATCTATAAATAGCTTTGCCCTTAATCAATTAAATGGAGACACTTCAAATGACAATTAACTTCAAACATATTCATGTGCAAATGTGTTAGAACACCCCATTGCTTCTGTAGTTTTGATCTGCATAGGAAATCTAGCCACCATAACTGAAAATTGGAAAATTGTCAAAATAGGCAAATTAGCAATTGACTAATTTAATTGATTATATTATATACAGTAACGTGCAAATGTATTAGAGTTATTAGATAATATTAAACAGAGGGTGTACATAGGATGGGATCATACACTGTGCTGTCTGCAGATGGTCAATTTGCTGGCTATTGGGGGTATATTGTATTGTAAATAGACACGGCGGTGTGGGGATGGGTAGATGCTATAGACCCATTTTGAGTCCTTGTTTTTCAAGGGCTAATTGGGATTTGATTTACAGGTTGGGGTCTCTGCCTTAATAAAACCATTTCATAACCCGAAATAACACTAGAAGGACAGTGCATCAGACCAAAGCAATACCAACATAATTGGTTTGGAACCTGCTGTGTATTGCACAGCAGTTTAAATGCAATTGCACACTACGGTAAGAGCCACACTCGTGAACAAATGAAGACCTAAGTTCTACTAATGCCAGAGTCACCTCCAACAAACTGGTTTAACATTACCAAAAACATTTTACTCTCATAGGATTCCAAAAACATGTTCATCCAACACATTGAGCTCTGCAGGCTGTGCGGTGTGGTGTGGCAAATAGATTAATCTCTTGCATCCTTTTTAGTTGGTGTACCACTCTTGTCCAGCTATATATAGATTCCTTTTTATGTTTTTTTTTTAGTTTTCTTGCAAATCAATACAACAATTTGATAGAGTGGGGAAAAAAAAGAAAACATCCACAAAAGGCTATCTTTTAAAGATTACCAGCATTGCAGAACAGGGCATCATACATCTTTTAACAGAAACATTTTGCTTCAAGGGGTATTATCACTTCTGACATGGTCTTTTATCCATAATAAGAAATCTAACTTTAATAGTTTTATGCCACAGTGGAGTTGAGAACTGAGTAGCAGCTTTCAGTATATAAGGTCTAGGGGGCCTGTGACACCAGGCATTTGCAAATAAGCAGCCTGCATACCCTAAAGCAGGGCTCCGGACCTTTTAATTGTCCTCTGTGCCTAAAAAGTTGAGTTCAAGCTACTTATAAAATGTTATAGCTAACTTTTAATCTCCAACGGTTTAAGAGCTGAAAAAAGTTCAAAGGTCTAGTTAACTACATTGTTAGTTCAATTAAAAGGTTTAGTTAAGTAATTGAGAGCTCAGTTGGAATGAAAACCAGAACACACATGGGTCCCCAGGACCAGGGTTGGGTAGCCCTGAAGCATACAAGGAGGTATGTTGAATTATATGTTAGAATTGGCTAACTGGCTGCATTAAAGCTATTTAGCTGTGTTGCTGCTTTCTGTCGGTAATGTGGTTGAATTAAAAATGTAACATTATTATTCATGGATTATTCTAGAATGCAAGATTCCATCTCTATTAATTGTGTGACTTACATCTAACCTGGATTTATCTGATTACAAATAAAGGGTAATAGTTTCAGCGACCATGCTGAAAAAAAAAAATGCTGTGTCACTGGAAAGAATCAAAACTGCCCTCTGTTGCAGAATGGTGGAATCATCTAATAGTGATTTTACCATTTGTGGCTGTGTGTTCCTTTTCTCTTACTATTTGAAATGAATTGCATGTGTGGTCTATTAAAGTCATCAATTACATTATTCAATCACTAATTTGCCTATTTTGACAGTTTTCCAAGATTTTCAGTTACAGTTGTTTGATTTCATAAGCACAACAAAATCGATAGTACAGAAGCAATGGGGTGTTCTAATACATTTGCACACTGCTGTGTTGTTTTGTTTTTTTACGTTTTGGCAGGGCAACTTCTCAAACTTCATAAAGTTCAAACAAACTGTTTTAACTTTTCAAAAAATGTAAATAAATCTTGACTGAAGGGTATACAAAAAACAAACAAACAAAAATAGTGTTCTATATGTGCTACTTTCAACGCTTTCATGTAACCTGTATACATTTACATGGTATTAAGTAGGATGGAATTTGACTGATAAACACGATTGAAATTAGTGTGAAAATAACCAAACTGATCATATCAGGAGCTACTGCCTGGAACATTTCAATGTGCCGATAAATAATCTTGGACAGACATGATTACAGATCACCAATGACCTGATCATTAATGGCTAGATCATCAGTTTTAAATTGCTTAAATACAAACCGTAGACAATCAATAGTCAATCACCCATTCCTGCATTGAAAACCAGATCAAGAACATGGTTGTATCTGGATTAAATCATTGCTATCGCATGCACTAACCCAGTAATAGGAAACCCATAACCAATGCAGACATAAACCACAGAGAAGCTCATTGCCAGTTAAAATGATGACTGTACAACTGTGTTGCTTTCCAAACAGTGTTAGTTGATAATGCTGATGGCAAGAGCTTGGATACATATCAGTAACACTCATCCCTAGATAGACACACCGATATATCCTGAGAATCCATCCATTATCTGTAACGGCTTAATCCTATTATCCTAAGAATCGAATACTCCCAATAACTCTAAAGAATGTGAATAACATGCTTTATCACAACTGGAAATGCAGTCTTACAGATATGTGTGTGACATCCGTACATACGAACGGCTCCACTATATCCCGCTGGAGATAGTAAAAAAGGTATTGCATCCAAGCTCTGGGTAATCAATATCCCTTTATAGCACATCTGTTTTGAAGCTGCCTGAAAGCCTTTTACACGTGTTCAGATGGTGGAACGCACTCCATCTCCAAGAAACTGAAGACTCAGCCAACTGTTTTGAGGAGATTGCTATTTAACATTGTTCAGAATGATTCATGCACGCATTCATCTCTGGTGCTCATTTAAATCACTGGTGCATCCCCGTGTTCATTAATCGAGCCTGCGTTTCCCCCTGAAGGAAAATAACTTGCACTGTAAGTTGTGCATAAACTCGATGTCTTATTCAGCCTAGAATGTAAGCCTTATCTTAGCATATGCCTCAAGGGACCTAGGTCCCAGTCTGAGATAATGTATAAATATATCCATCCATTTAACCGCTTACTCCTTTACAGGGTCGCGGTGAGCCAGAGCCTAACCCGGCATACACAGGGCGCAAGGCGAGACTACACCCTGGACGGGACGCCAGTCCATCGCAGGGCACCACACACACACACTCACTCATACAGAGGGCAATTTAGAGTGACCAATCAACCTGTACAACATGTCTTTGGACTGTGGGAGGAAACCAGAGTACCCGGAGAAAACCCACGCAACATGCAAACTCCACACAGACAGTACCCTAGGCCGGATTCGAACCTAGGGCCCTGGCGTTGTGAGGCAGCAGCGCTAACCACTATGCCACCGTGCTGCCCTCTGTATAAATATATGTAAAATAAAATTCTGTTCTCAGGTATACTCAATAAAGGAGTTTATTATTCAGCAAAAATAATTCAGAAGTGAAACAGTTAAACACTGCAGTCAGACTAGTTTGACAAATTCAAGATCAGTCTTTTCTAACAGTTGGATCACTGCTTCCTTCTTCAAGTTATTCTTAGAAGCATCATCCATTAACTGGCACTCGCTGAAATGTTTGTCTGCTTGACTTAGGGGTTGATAAATCTATACCTGAATGGGACAAGTTAGCATTTTATAGCACGAGGCAATCACTCTGGATTGCAACAAACACCTATCAGTGGTTATTGTGTGACAACCCCTAAAATAGGCCACTGATGCAATTCTGCAGGATTCCCTGGTACTGTAAAATGATTAAATCACCCTCTGAGTATTTTGACAAGGATCTCAAGAGCAGAACTGGTTGTATTTGCCTGCCATAGACATGTGTAATGTAGGCTAGATCCACTGTGTAAAATGATTAAATCGCCACCTTAGTATTTTAGAGTTATGGGTGAAAATGTCCTATAATGGGATGGGCATGTCTTCATTTCATTCTTTAATAGTCCCATTCATGAATTTGAATATACTGATTTTACACGTATTAGACATTAATCTTGCATGAGTGCAAGGTTAGTGTGAACAGTAGGTCACTTTGGCAAGGAATAAACTCAGATGGAAATGTATAGGAAGGAAAAGATAGTAGGTTGAGAAAGAGAGTACAAAAAAACTGAAAGTGACCACATTTAACCAGTCAAATAAGTAGGTGAACCCAAACTCATTTCAAAATTGAAGACATTGAGAAAGGCTTATTAAACTCATAGTAAAACCAGGAATGGATCAAAATGCTATGCAGTGGGATTTTTAAAATTATGATTATGTTATTATATACTTATTTTAACTGCTTCAGGAGTTGCTACAGCTTCAATGAATTGAAAAAATGTCCCTGGTTTTTCACTCTTGAAATCGGGTACACTTTTGTACCAATGTTACTAGCATGAGGGAGACTAGGCAGAGGCTGATACCAGAAGCCTCAAGTTGAAATCAAAGCCAGTGTCACTGTAGACTCAAGACCGGTACTGTATGTGTTATTTTCATATGGTTGCTTCAATACAGGAGTTCAGGGTTTCCAAAACTTAGTAATCAAGAAAATAATCATTACCTTTTATCCTACATGGCCAGCAGTAAGAAAAAAAAAAAAAAACGATGAGAGGAATGCTCTTGTAATTATAGAGCCAGGATATTAATGAGATTCCTCAGACCATACAAAGGTGACAGCCGCCCCAATTCAATTGCAAATGCGATCTCCCAAACTGCATTACCCTTTAAATGCGTGATGCTGTCTTGGATCACGGCCGTAGCCTAAATACTCATTACAGAGGTTTGCAGTTGAGTGAATTAAATCCCAGTTGATTCAATGAAAAAACAGGATGCTGCATTTTAAAATATCAGAAACTTGAGGAGTAAACTTTGTCCAAATCTCAAATAATCACAGCTACGTATTCTTGTGGTTTTTAGAACCACAAGAATACGTAGAACTGTATTATTTGAGATTTGGAGAACCGTAGAACTGTATTAGTTTCAGACTAACAAGTACCTCTATGGCAGGGGTATCCAAAGTTGGCTTATCCAGTACTGATTTTTGTTCCAACCCTGTTCTAAATTGTATAGTTGAGCCACTGGAACCTCCATCCAGACCCTGAAGTAGTTAATGTTACCTGTTAAATGGACTGGACTAGCCCTCCAGGACTTGGATTGGACATCCCTGCTCTAACGTATGGCCTGAAGTACAGCTGATATACTAGAGTGAACTATTAACCTGTCCCCCTGAGAAGAAATATTTCTTAGCCATTTTGATGGCAAGGAGGTGTTTCAAACTATTTATTTTTTAAAATTTAGTAGTCACCAATTCATGTTTTTTTGTGTTTTTCTCCCCAATTTAATTGTGTCCAATTATTTTGGTTTTACTGGATGCCCCACTCAGGAGCCCCTAGGTGTTTCAAACTTTTTAATAGGACTAGAAAATAATATACAAAGTGATTTTATACTTCGAGAAAAATATTTGACTTCACAATACTAATACTACAGCATAGTGTGTTAAACAAGCAGTATTAACATAGGAAAATACAAAATGACATTCCCTGTGGCATTCGTTTATATCATTTTAAAATCACACCATGTAGCGTCATAAAGCCTCAAGCATTTGGTTCTTGGGTTTCAGTCAAAATATATCAATATTACCACTGAGCGTTCTAGCAAAAGCAATGAATTTTTAAATCAACCGACTCTATTATTTTATCACTTTAGGAATTATTCGAAATTGGAACCTCAATGGATTTTGACAGTGGGACGCAGGCTGTTTGGTTAAAAAGAAAAGTGTATTAACAGGTCTTAAGAAGTTGGAATCGCTCATTTATGCTCATTCAAAGGCACGTGGAACACCTCGGGACAGCAGTTACTTGGTTTTAGTCATAGCGTGGGTGCTTTTTATTACAGTAGATATACAGTAGTTAAGGTTCCTGGATTTATTTATTTTTCTTATGAACAAATATTACTATTTAATATTATTATCATAGCCTTTTAAATCTCAGAATCTGCTTGATATATTTTGGAATATCTGCTTTTATTAAGCCCTGTTGAGAATGTAATTCCTAGATATAGTGAAATATGCTGTGTAGCATGGGTCGTGTGTCATACAACGTTCTTCCATATAACTGAAGAATCGCCCAGCCAATTGTCATGAAACTTGGTATTAGCATTAGAGGGGGTTGTCTGTCCATACGCCAAGGGGATAATCCAAAGGGGATTGTAAATAAGATATTAAAATAACATTTACAACATTTGTTGTTGTATAGCTATGACCAAATGTTTTGCATCCCCTATAATTTTAGAATTGAAACATCATTTTTTTTTTTAAATTTAAAATCATTAATCAAAGAAACTACAAAATGATAGCGCAAAAGTCTACCGCAACGCATAGTAACAACACAGTATTTCATGTTAGATTTTGAAATGCAATATGTTAATGCAAGGTTATTCAGCAGGTTTCCTGCGACTTTATGAAGCAAAATTCGTTCATTCTATAGGGGGATGCAAAACTTTTGACCACAGCTGTGCTTCCTCCTGAAATATGTTTTGTGTACAGCTACTGTATTTTTAATTTACCTTGACAGAACCAGATTAGCATTCTGCCATTATCATCTTGCAGACTGAATCCTCTCCCTCTTCTCGTGTTCTATACAATGAAGTGGAACTTCACCATAATATTGTGACTGGTAAGACAGCAATAGTATCAATAGGTGTACACATAGTCTACCTGGAATGAAGCGGACCTCAAAAAACTTAAGGCACTTTTTAGAATACTAATACTGTAATAGTCCAGTTACTTAGAAGACACCTTAGGGTAAGTGTATATATAATAAAAAAGTGACTTAACTGTTTTGCCTTTATCCTTTACCTTCCTGTGAAGTAAATTGGGTATTCCATTAATCAAGCTCACTTAACATGCTGTTGGGTTCTTCTCATTGGAACATCTGCAGTAAACAATTAGTTTCTGATGTCTGCCACGCTAGTGAGTCTATTGATTATAGGCCATAAATAATGTCTTTCGAGAGGTTCTGCATTGATGGTTTCCTGAGACTCCGGACTGATTGCTGATTTATTGTTGCAGTTCACTGCCTTGCGGTGAGCATCGGGAGTACTGACTGGAACTAACGTTTCAACAGCGGCTTCATCAATCCTTGTAATTTCATTCTAAAAACTACAGGAATGTTAAAGCTCTTTGGTTGAAAAAAAAGGACAGTTACAGATAGCAGTCTGCTTTGCCTGTTTTTTTTTTCGGGTCTGTTTTCAATCAGAAAAATAGGAAACATTCTCAATGTAAGCAGATTCACGTGGTCACGTGACTTGTCATGCGTTTCACAATCCCTGTAATTAATTGCCATTGCAATGTAATTGCAGTTGAACCGTGGCACACCTGTGTAACTAATTATACCACAGCGTTAATGAATTACAGTTCAGTTACGTATTTATTTGTCATACTGTACAATCATTATTCTTGTGTTTTCAACCACTTTGGGTGACCCCGTTTGAAAAAATGTTTAAGTTATATAGCATGTTAATGCATTTGTAGCTGCGATTATTGCTTGGTTATTTTGAATAACTACAATAAACATGTTAATGTGGGTAGTTCATTTTAGCAGATTTGTAATTATAATCTGGATTACTGCATGTTAATTTTAACTGTAATTGTAATTGAACGAAATAGCATGCTAGTTGTAATTGCATTTTCAGCAAACAATTCTGCTGTAATTGAAATTGTAATTATAATTGATCCCAGGCCTGAGTGAAGTGCCACAATGTGCTAGATTAACCCTCAAAGCAACCTTCAACAATGGTCAAGCCACCCCTGTTTCTACTCAAACAATAAACCAGGAGCCACGCTGGGGACCAGAAGGCCACTCTCCAAGTCAATATTACCACGGTGGTTCCATTCCACCAACCTCATCCCATTGTCTCTACCCTTGTGCAACCAGCTCCCTTAACACAGAACCATTCTCATTGTAGTTCCATATTACGTTGCCACTGAAGATTACTTGGATAAGTGTGCATCAGGTTTCGGCATATTCCTGCATGGACTGATCAGGTATTATCTAGTCTTGTTTGCCCACTCTGCTGTAGCGTCACTGCCTGCTGCAGATTAGAAATAATGTTCATTGTTACGGGGGATGAATCACAAATGCTTCACTCCATATAGTTACAAGGCCAGTATCCCAGCTCATCCGTTTTGTGGCCCCTGTCTGTGCTTTTGTACAGACATGGATTATACTACTCAGGGGAAGATCTCATGCTGCTGTTATTGTATTTGTGTATAAAAGCTTCTGCTTGCCTTATGTAAGAGTGGTTGAGCCCACACTATGAATTTTAACTCATATTTCGGTATGACTGAATAAGTAACTGCTAATGTGGACACAACAGAGAGCGCACAATTATTCTACGCACTGATTAATCCCTGTAGTACAGAGGTCATCAACATGTGATCTGAGTCCAATAATCAATGTTAGACTACTTTGTCTATGCATTTTAACACACCAAATCATTTATCTGCAATTTTTTTGCGCTCAAGACTTAATTGGTGTATCATTTTTTCTTTAACCCAATAATTTAAATATATTATGTGCCATGTCAAGTAATCTGAGCATCAAAACAAGTCTCAATTATGAAAATGTGTAGTTAACATGTATCTTAAACAAAATAAAAAAATACAAAACACACACAGTAGAACACTCATGTAGTACTGTGTTAATGTAAACTTGTGCGGATGGCAGGATTTAAAAACCCCACTCATGTAAATCAAAATGGGCATTTTTTCACAAACATTCGATATCCTCCATTTCTTTCATGGATGGATTTATAAGCAAACCACACAGGAATAAAATACATCATGGTTATCTTCCTTTTCTATTTCCATTTTGACACATGCAGCAGTCCCAGTAACTTTGGAAAGGGTGTTACTGTGTCATTGGACCTTGCAACAAAATGGCAGATTGAATCACAAGCAATAATCCAAAAAAAAAAAAACTCATGGAGTTCAGATATTGCACCAGATGAGTGTCCTTTGCTGTAGATTAATATCTCATTATGATTCTCTGCCCAATCTGTGACTGATTGTATCGGATTCACAAGCCAGTATTTAACATATTTATCCATAGCAATCTTTGAGATGAAATATCTCATTTGCAAACATTGGCTGCAACTCAAAGAAGCCGTCAAAGTCTGCATTATAATATTCAGGATTTATGGAAGAGTTATTTACTGCTGAACTCCATACACTGTGATTTAGAACAGGGGGAAATGCTTAAATCACTAAACTACTTTAACTTGCTCTCTTGGGATTAAGTATCAACATGTGCCATGCTTGTCTCTCAAACAAACATGAACTTGACAAGAATAAGCTTTTTTATTTAAAGTGATTATAGCCATTAAAATAATTCCATAAATCCATTTTATGATACAGTACAATGCTGTGAATTAAATGGTTCAACACAGATGCTTTTAAATTTCTTCATCCCAATGAATACATGCTGTTGTAAGGATTGGGGGTCTGTATAAAAAGACACAAACAGCTCAGTGAGGATTAAACAAGATACTGGAATTGTCTCGCTGCCACTTAACTGTGCCAACCAAACAGCCCCCAGGACTGACATTTACAATTCAGTTCAGAATACAGCAGCTGAAGAAAGAGAAGTCTGTGATTAGAATGATTACAATAATGTTGCTGCCACCTGCTGGCGAAATGATGTAACTACAGGAGTTCTACTAAAAAAAAAATGAAAAAAAAGAAACACTTTTGTGTAAACCGACTGTCCTTCACATGGTTAATGTCACATGTTTATTAGTCCCTGACCTGATATTTCAGAACATTTAAAGATGCCTCAGATAGAGACTATTATACGCAACGCCTTCCTTGTGCTCTGTGCTGGTGGAACAGAGAAAGAGAAAGGGAGGCTCTTATACTCTCTGAACAGTCTCCCTCTCTCTGCTGATGGAGCAGAGAAAGAGAGGCTCTTATACTCTCTTTATAGCCTCCACTGCGTCACTTATACAAAACTTTGAGTTAAATAGGGCCTTATTTCATATGCTTCTGCAATTATGAACAATTGCATTAGTAAATTACATATTGATCCACAACACATACATCAAAATCAACCAATTATTCTCAAGACCAAAACAGCTATCACATAAAACATATGTTGTTAGATTGTAAAACATGTTAGGGAAACAACTGCTCTAATTATACTTTTTGTGATGACTAGTAAAACTAACAAAATTTACTCCTTGATACGCTCATGCAAAACAAATTAAATATTAATTACCCACCTTGGGCGATACAGTCAGGAAATGTAACTGCGCTGATAACATAATTGCACAGATGGGAAATGTACAAAAAGGACAACTTGTGCCCACAAGGAACAATAGATTTATCAAGGGGGGGAAAAAAAAGATAACATGAGTACAAATGATGTGTGTGTTTTCTTAGCTAGTTAGAAGAGTTAGACAATATTCTGAGACATGTTCAACAGGGTTGGATCAAATAAAATGGGGATGCAATTGACTTTTGCAAATGATTTTTTTTTTTTGCTAATTCAATGGTTACAGTTAAACTAGTGCTGTTGATCTGCATGCTAATCCTAACCCTACCCCTTTTCTGATACAAATGTGTACTTATACATATTGTGCAAAAAGGTTTACACATTAAGTACAGTGTATGCGTAATAACAATTATGCACACGTATACACGTATTTACTTAGTAACTACTATGTAAATACACAGTAATTAAAGACACTTAATATACAGTGCTACCAGGGTTTGCAAACATCCCAAAAAGACGAGGGGGACAAAAGAAAATTAAATTAAGTCTTTGAAAAAACTTTTTAAACTATTAAAAAAAAATGTTCTACATCAAGAACTGACAGGGATGTCATTTATTATCTCAAAAACGAGAACATTGTTGCAGTCAACTAAACACAATATAGCTATTGAAACATAAAAGATATCCATAAAGCCATTAGTTAATTTGACCTTGACTGTTTTGAGGCCATTCCAAAACAACACAGATAGGTACTTTAGCTTCCTGAGAGGTTCCTGTGTCTAATTCAGAAGAACTCACTTCACAGAGGTTATTCTATAATAAATCTTGCTTTGACAGCTTCCGGTCGACCTCATTAACATATTACTGTAATCTGTACAACATAAAAAGCTGACTCTCTTCTGAATGCTGCTGTCTTCCTTTCAACAATCTGTGCGCTGTGTAGTGTGTGTGTATACTTGATCACTACCACCTATTGATTAAGCCACTTTTTCATCAGAGTTTTGAAATGAACATTTGCTGGTAATATAAATGAATAAATACCAATAGTATTTCCTTAAGAGGCAATCACAAGTTTTTTTAAAACCGTTTTTTTTTTGCACCTCTTGTTTACTGTTAAGACAAAGGCTACATTTCAAACTTATATACTCCAAATCATCATTTGCACAATTTTAACAGAAAGGAAAAACTGTAACTTTACATTAGGTGTCTCTAATTACTGTGTATTTACATAGTAGTGACTTAGTAGTACAGCAGTGAACTTGTTTATAAGTGAACAGAAAGTGAACTGAGATCACCTTTCAAATTTTGTGGCACGATAATTGGTACTTAGGCACATTTTGTCACATGTGCAGCAACAATGGGATGAGGCTACAATGGTAAAAACAAATTGCATACCAATTACAATGGCATAAACCTATACACAGTGCTTGCTTGCAGTATAGTTTCAATATCAGATACTATGCTGTGCATCAGGATCACCATTATTCAATATTTCTATCCAAATCCATTGCTGGTAATACAGTACTGTAATCTTGTTCTGTCTTCAGTGTAATACACTTATAGCGGTATTGCAATGGTAACTTTTCTGTAAGGATTGTTACATGTGCAATGTCTCCACCAAGTTAAATGGTTACAAGTGGAACTACTGACTAGAGATATCAATCAGCTCATGGCTGTCACCACTGACTCTGAATTGGTTTTCATCTTTAAAATGCTTAATCAACCAGTGTAGCATACATCATGAACATAAGTAGCTGACACACCATAATCTACATTCCCATCCATGTGACTTAAAGCTGCATTCATAACACGTGTCTATGGCTGTACAGATTTTACAAATAACCCAGGCTGTTGTCCTAAATTGCACTACATTTACAGCAATCTGTCGCATATCCGACTGCGGTGGGACCAGAGAGTCAGGGCGGATATGTAATGAATCCTGTTTTAAATCCCATTACACACAGCTGTAACAATTACTATATTCACACAATTACT
Organism: Acipenser oxyrinchus oxyrinchus; assembly: GCA_030684275.1. Classification (NCBI taxonomy): domain Eukaryota; kingdom Metazoa; phylum Chordata; class Actinopteri; order Acipenseriformes; family Acipenseridae; genus Acipenser; species Acipenser oxyrinchus. Next base: position 2,302,559 of record CM060281.1, on the reverse strand, counting down.
GTTTTGAGATTCAGCCTTTATTCGGGAGCTCCCCTAAATCCCTTATTTAGAAAGATACAGGGTATTAATGCTTGTGACAGGGTAGACGTCTGCCGTGTGGGTGTGTGCATTCACTGCTGAGTGACAGGCAGCAGAGCGAGACGGAGGTTGAAGTTGATACGCCCCCCGCAGGAGAACAGGATTTATATTACATATCAACACACTGAACAGCTCACGTGACACTACCAGCAATGGCAGCACACCAAGCATATACAACACAGTGTACAAAAACGTTGGTAGGATCTACAGTATCTGAACTAATCTAGTATGTTCAATAATAAACTGATGTTGCTGAAGAGGTTGATCATGGTGGATAAACGGTTAGGGCGGAAATGTGATGGATTATTGTATTGAGACAGAGAGTAGGAGGGGCTGGCAGGGTTGAAAGATCACATTGTCACATGATTTGAATGGAATTTGAAAAGGCTGTTCAGGCCTGGTGTAAACAAATATTGGTTCCCACGAACAGTAGTCCCCCACCCCACCCCCCCCCAAATGCGTGTTTGTTATGTATCCTATTTGTATGTACATTATGTATTTGTAATGCTGGTGAATGGGAGCACTGTTTGCAGGCTGTTTATTGTCATGTATTATTGTAGGCGAGACAGGACCTGTTGGAGGGGACTGGATGGTACAAGGTTAGAGTTAAGGGAAAGTGGTCTTAAAAGTAAGGTTTTAGTTGCATAGATTTAGACTTATATTCAAAGAAAGATTACTTTATTACAAAAAAATAAGGGGTTACAAATATTCGGAGGGGGAACAAATATTCCTGAATATTGGTTCCTAGGGGGAACCAATATACGGGGAGCATAAATTCTCTGACACCGGCATTTCGGATCCTCTGGACAAGCTCAAAGCAAGTTGAAAGGCAAGTGAAGGCTGATATTAGAGTAACAGAACCCGGTAATATTTGATACTTGGGCAGAAATTATAACAATGGAAGGAAACTAGTGAACTTTCATTTCTGAGGATTATTATACAAGTGCCAGTTCAGCTTTATTTGGGAGAGACGTGCCATCTTTTTTCTTATTGACCTCAGATGGATTTAATAATTGAAAATGAATCATGCGCTAATAGGAATGACCCTGCAGGAGCATGTCTCAGCATGCGAAGGGAGGGAATAGAGTCCACAGCTCTCTGGTGTGAAATCCGAAATGGCCATTTATGCATGTGCAACCTTTTGCATTATTTATAAAGCAATCAGCAGGGATCTAATTAATTCACCTTACATTATTAATAAGTTCTGTCCTGTCTGTTTGTCCAGCAGAAAATGCAATCCCACACTTTCAAAGAGCTGTGGTCTGCTTGTGCATTTGATAGCACAATCATGCCACCTACAGGATTTTGTGTTTAGTGCAGCTGATACAGTCCCACCTCAAAGTTACAAACATCACATTTACTGACTAACTGGGTCAAGAAACAGGGCTCCTGGGTAAAAATATGTGAAGATTATTTCATTTTCTTAGTAATCCTTTACATTCAGGGTCTCTAATTACTCTGTATTTACATAGTAGCTACTTAGTAAATACATGTGCACTTAAATGTAATTACAATGTTGTCATGCATAGTTACATTTTACTTAATGTCTCAATATTTTTTCACGATTACCCTAATTATTATTATGATATAAATATAATATATGACTTTACTTTTACACTGCATTTGTGTCATTTCTATGAACTGAATCAAGTTTGTTTTGTCATTTTGTTTAACTGCTCAAAATGATCCAGTTGTCCCCATACCTATCACATGCAATGCTACCGACTAGGGCTGTACAGGCATCACATGATTACATTTGATGAAGGGCAGGCATAGCCATGGGCCAAGAAATTGCCTTAATGACATTGCACAGAAACAGATCACATAGAACCGCAGTTAACTTACTCAAGTAGAAAACACACACAAATACAGACACCTACTCAACAGTAAAGTACTATGTTGCAATTAGCAGTATTCTGTTAAAATGAGCTTCTCACAGTGGCAACAAATTACTTAAATTGGTATGTAATTCAATATGTTAACATAACATTATTCAGCAGGTTTCATTAGACTTTATGAAGCAAAATTCGTTAATTCATTAGGGTGATGCAACAGTTTTGGCCATAGCTGTAGGTTGATTATCTTTATAGAAGGTACCCTGAATTAAAGCTCCAGAAGCCAGCACCTTAACACAGGCAATGTCAAACCCTGGTTTGCATTAACTTTAGGACTACCTAATTACAGATTTCCACCACCGCCTTCTCTGAAATGAAGGTTCATCTTCAAGAAAACCAGAGAACGCAACTTGTGTATGATTCCAGTGCTTTTGCATGAATATATCAGGGTTTTTTTCTTCCTCCAAAGCAGATGCCTGTGGAGCCGTCAAATCATCTTCATTGTATCTTTCTTTATCCTGGCAGACTGACAGTCATTTTGTCTCGTAAAACTTTTTTTTTTTTTTTTTCAAAATCGCCGATCCTCCTTTGATAGTTTCATGTCGGTTTTTTTTCTCATCAACTGTCAGTGTGTTAAACACTAGAGCCCCCCAACCCTTTTTGAAGACCTATTCAGTAGTTTTGTAGTTTGACCATGTTTTTTTTTCCATGGTTACCCTATGCATTTAGCATGCTTTACCATACATCTATAGTCTTTACAATGCTTACCTATGCTTTATCATGGTTTCACTATGATGTATAACAGTTTGCTGTGCTTTGACTATGGTAAACATATATATATATATATATATATATATATATATATATATATATATATATATATATATATATATATATATACCCCATGGGAGTGAGGTTGAACTACATCTCAGAAAACACCACATGCACGTATACATTACTTTTTATTTATTTTTTCCTGCTGACTATGTCTGAAGAAATATTGCTCTCTTGACTGATCTGGACTGAGAACTGATTTCTGCCAGAAGCTCCAGTGGGTATGACGGTAAATCCTTAAGCTACTACAATGTAGCTGTGCATTGTCTTGCTAAGCCTTTTAGTTGGTTGAGATACAAGATATTACTTTGATGGCACCTAGGACATCCGATACAGCATTGTAATAGATTTTGAAATTGCTTTGCAAAACTACACATCTATCTACAGTATCTGCCCGTCCATCCATCTCTTTGGTAGCGTCAGCATAGATTCTTGGATGTTAGTCTGCATCACAGATACATCACACAAGTTTGTCACTTACACAGCACAGGCATTTTATTCGGACCTGTACCATATATCAGCCTTGACACAAAAGTGTCCTAGACTCTACAAGGTGTTGGAAGGTGTGGTGAGGGATCCATTCAATCATTAAGAGGTCAAATTTGACCAACCTCTCTACCCATCTTTCCCAGTGACAGCTATAGAATTAACCAAATTTGCTTCAGAAAGTCAAAATGAAACATGCTGAATAATGTTAACTTTAACATATTGAATTACACACCGCTTGGTAGTTTTCCATAGTTCTTCATGAACAACTGGCAAGTTAAAAGAAATGTGTCATTTCAAAATCTAATATACTGTACTACTATTATGGCTTTCAGTAGACTTTTGCGATATCAATTTGTCGTTTCTTTGATTAGTTTTTTTTTTCTTTTTAATTGGGTCTCAATCCTAAAATTCTAGGGGATGCAAAACTTTTGGCCATAGCTGTACCTGCTGGTGTCTGACTGTGCCTCTGTCCATTGCTTTACATGGTAATAGTCTGTGGACTTGTTCTGCAGAGCACCTTATATGTTTAGTATTTGTATTATTAATGGCTTATGCAAATGTAAAATCACGTAAAAGTTAAATCAGATCATTTATGGGTTAAGTAATGCCAATTTAATATATCAAGCAGTAAAACCCGTAGAAACGATCAAACAAAAACATTGCATCACATCACACTCTTCTAACTGGGCCTCATTATAAAGCACAGTGCAGTCTAACATTTTCACACACAAGTGCCTATTGTTTCTATATCACTGACCGAAAACAGCTTCAGCTGAAACCTTTGAGGTCTTGAAAGCTTGTGATTAATTATTGTTTAGTGAATCCAATAAAAGGTATCAGATCTTCTTCTCTTTGTCAATGACCGAAAATTGAAATTGTCACACCCTAGGAATATAGAGCTTGTTTCAATACAAACACGTGTGGAAATGGTAGCTCCATTATTATTATTTATTTCTTAGCAGACGCCCTTATCCAGGGTGACTTACAATTGTTACAAGATATCACATTATTTTTACATACAATTCCCCATTTATACAATTGGGTTTTTTTACTGGAGCAATCTAGGTAAAGTACCTTGCTCAAGGGTACAGCAGCAGGTTCCCCCCCACCTGGGATTGAACCCACGACCCTCCGGTCAGGAGTCCAGAGCCCTAACCGCTACTCCACACTGCTGCCCAGCTCCATATCCCAGGTACTTTACATCCCACTTTTCCTTGTGTGAGGAGGCTGCATGTTGAGATTACTTTGTGTTCCTGTGGATAAGGCCCTTTTATCCTCCAGTCAGCGGCTAATTTATAAGAGTGATAAGACATGAAAGCTGTTTCTATACTACACAGTAACGATGAAGGGTTGTTATAGATTTCAGTGTGTAATTAGTTTGCTTACGTTCAGCTTCATTTGAGTGTTTATATAATAGAGGATTGTTCAAGTTGGGCTGGATAGTGGCCATACAGTAATGTAGATTGTGATTAACACAAACAAGAATAAAATGTCTGAATAATGTTACCTCGCCCAATTATCTCAAGATGCAGTGCAACCCATTGGTCTTTATACTATTCATGTGGCTACATTTTCATGAGTTATATTAGTATATTACAAACTGAAATGTACCCCAATTAACATACCACTTTCTTAATTACAACTGGGCAGAAGATACACTGTTAATTAATGAAATATATCTGTTTATAATGTGGCCAGTTTGGCAGAAAAAAAGGGTTAAGTTAGAGTGCCCCCTGGTGGACACACCCTGATTTTTATTTGTATAAATTGAGAACACCTGATGCATTCGGGAAGCCCTGTTTGGAATTAAGGAATACGTTTGTTGCATGCTGCTTGTGGGTTCATTTTACAATGTCATTTGTTTTGCTTGGTTTTGATAATGTAGCTGTGTATTTCTTTTGTGTTTTGGTTTTGATAGCGTATATTTATACAGATTTTGTGTTTGCTTCTTTCCCCCAGATTGGCCACTATTGCCTTTTTTTCTTAACCCCAGTTGTAGTTTTGCACATTGTATTAGTTTTGCACAAGTTTGGACAGTTGTCTAGGTGGTAACCACTTGTTAAAAAAATATTAGCATGCTAGACTTTAATCTAGAGACACTCGTGGTAATCAAGAAAGATCAGCATTGTATATTAAACTTATCCCATATATGAAAACAACAATTTAAATGCACAGGATTTTGCTATATTAATAACAAGTTAATACCCACCCAGCAACAATTAGTTATACAGTAGGCTTCATTCACGATTCATAAACCTGTTGTACATTTTAATGGGGTGGTTCATTAGTACCACCACTGGATTAACCTTATATAAATGCTTTTGAATTCCGAAAGCTTCCTTTTCATTGAGGTTCTGGGGTCCCTGAAATTGAACATTTTTTCTGTATGTCAAATTGGATTTTATATGGGAAACAAATTTGGGTAACGCTCTACATTAAGTGCAATGTTATTGTGCTTAATTACAATGGATTTAATGTATATGTACATTTGGTTGCATGATATATGTAAGAGCACAAGTGTATCAGAAAAAGGGGTAGGGACAAGGTTAAAAAACATGCAAAAAGATTGACATGTTGTGCATTGTAGCTATGCATAATAGCATTATAATTATGTGGAAGTACACATTTATGGTTCACAAAACCTGCAGGAACTGTTTAGCTGGTTGATGAATCCTAATACTTCTCCCCTAGGTTCCTTAATAGTGCTTTGAGACAGTTATTTTTCTATCTGCAGTATCTTATGAAACAGAGCGCGTGCTGGAAAGGGAATTTTTGCTCCTGCAGCAATCAACAGAGGGGGTAACACTGTCAGGCACTGAGCAAGTCTCCATAGCAACAGCTGCAGTTCTGCTTCACAACACTAGGTGGTGCTCCTGCTTTAAGAAAGGATCCAGTGCCGCCGTCTATAGTGATATACAAGCAGTACAATAACAGATTGTGCTTTGACTCATTCTAGCTATTTGAAATCTCTATGGAAATAGTACAGCAGTTGGTCATATCTACATATTAGAAAAATACAGTTTCTGTATTTTTTTTAAGTGTGGCACTTAGTTACAATATAATTGCAATAGGTTTAATATTGTACCTTACATATTATTCATAATACATTAGTTTAGTTATACAGCTATTCGGTCACATTTAACTCTATAGGGAGACTGCCAATCAGATGCATTTTATTATAGATAGGAAACTTAACATCGTACAATTACCGTAAACATGAAGATTATTATGTTCCAGTACTATACTAAAATGTTACTACTAAGTGATACTTCATGATACTATATCAGTACCAGACAGTGTTTGCTATGCAGGGATGGAAATTAGACTCCTACTGCATTGCAGTTTCCCCCATTCCAGGTTTCCCTACGAGCTTGGCTAGCCCCAGTGTTTAGGTAAGCTCTGATATGTCTTAGTAGTAAAAACAGAAATGGATCACACTGCTATGCAATGGGAGTCTCATTTCTATCCCTGCTGTCTTATACGGGTAACTGCAATATTTGTTCCCAATTCTCTGTTATGTTACAATCACTGTGGTCTGCTGATGGTTCGCTTCGGCTTTCTTAATGTAATAAGCTGGAATGGTGTAGCAACAGCTAGCATCTGTTCAGCATTTCCATTTGCTGTTGTGCTTTTCCAGAAAGCTTGTTTTTCACTGGTCCCAGTTAAGGCTTTTGTTGGTTTTGCTTTATATAAAATTGGATTGGTTTGTTTTTGGGGAGTTATCTTGAAGACAGATCTGCTTTTTTTGTCAGTTTAATTTATATTTGACCTCCCAAACACATCGATTTCAACTTGAGCGTCTGTTCTAAAAGGAATGGCAAAAGCGTCCACAACTAATAGGCCATTCTGCTAGGCCTGACCTTCGGGTCATAGGTCAAAGGTTACTCGTCCAATCCATCAGTACTCATGCATGCTCAGAGAAGAGAGGGCCTTAATATGATGTAGTAAATGTGTCCGCTTGATTTACATGTATATTTCATGCTATTTTCTTTGCCCCCTAGTTTTCTGACTCGACACTGTTTTATATATCATTTCATTATTTTACTTGTAACAGAACATAGGGTGATAAAGTAAATAGGGACAGGATGGATACATATACAAAAGTAACAGTTTGTAAAATAGTCTTGGGCTTCCAAATGATACATTTTATAAATAAATAAAGAAATAAAGCTGAATGAAAAAAAAAGGTTCCCAAAAGAGTATCCATGTACTATCATTGCAGAGTGACTGGGCTGATGTATTTGTTCAATGTTTTAACCCCAAAAAACTGGTAGCACATTGAATGTTTCACACAATTATATAGTTGTGGCGGTAGGTCTCATGTGTGCAGTTATGAAAGAAACACACAAATCAGAGTTGTTGCTGCTTCACTTAATAAATCACCTCAGCAGTGTCTTATGGGTCAAAGCATGTTACTGGCTGAAAGCATGTCCGTCATTAGGGGAATGGGTGGGGAGAATATCAGCTCCAGGTGACAAAGAAAGAGCAAAACTATATGAAAGCAAACAGTATTTCTTACAAAACAGCACATCTGATAGCAATGTAACGAATGGAAGTGCACACCAGGCAAGATTGTATTAATACGGTTTGTTAGCTACAATCACTTTAAATGGAGAAAGTTTTTGCCCCGACTGTACTACTGAAACTACCTTTGTTATAGACAAACAAACCAGACTACATTCTTTTTGATAAAGCAGAATGTACATCATTCTAAACTATGGGAACTATGTCATTACTAGACGCCAAGAAGTTATATTTTAGTGTCCAATTGAACATGATTGTAGAATGCTTTGGGCTAAAAAACAACCTTTTGTCAGTCTGTGGCTAAATCCATTTCACCCCGCGCTGTACTGTAATTCAGTCTGTGAACACAATGCGTTTTTCTTCTGCATCCTGCTTCATTCGGCAATCATAATGCTGAATGTGTGCCAAAAGCAATTTCGGAGCAGAGCTTTATAAATCCTAGATTTTCAAGAAACAGCCATCTCTTCTTATCCGTCTCCTGATGCAAAAAGCCTGCAATCTCCCTCCAGCACCAAACAAAAAGCAACGCAAAACCGGCAAAACAGTCCTGTCACCCCGATGTAAAGTTGCATGCAAGAAAGATTTGCTCCACTTATTTTCAATGGCAGCATTCAACTCTACACCCCAGAAACACTATACAACCGTATACTTAAACTTGCACCCTGTTAGTTAAAATGTCAGATCCCATAATGCTGTAATGTGTGCTACTGCCCACAAACTGGCCAATAATCACAAGCAGCCATTAGTCAAAGAGCTATTGCCCACTGATGTCACTCAGCAGTCAACAGTCAAAACACGATTTCTCTCTGACATCACAGGTTTAATAAAACAAACAATGACCACAGGAACCCCTATGGATTTGTCTTGATGGACGCTGTGCTGAGGGACAAGCTGGATGCATGGGCACCCACCATCTTGTGAAGTCACATAGAGCCTTCTGCTTTCTCGTGATTACTGCTGAGTAGTTGCACGCAACCTTTGTAGAGCCTCGTGGAATCCATGAGAAGTTTCTTAACCAAACTTTCTAAAAATGTTACTTATGCTCTCTAATGCAGTGCGGGTGTATACTCTTATGAGGTTTGATTGAATAACCCTGTAAATGAAAACAATGTGGGTTATAAAGGTTTGCTGTATTTGTTCTTGATTGAATCTACCCTTTCTAGTAGGATCGAAAACTCAACTCAAGAATCTCAATATTGCTGCCTTGAACCTCGGAAACTGTCTGCTGCTGCCTTCCCCCACTGCATGAAGCCTTGGTGTACCTCTGGATAGTAACCTCTCCTTTGATGCCCAAATCTCCTCTGTAGTCAACTCCTCCTCCCTCCACCTCTGAAACATCTCCCAGATGCAGAGATACTCTGGCATGCATTGATCTCCTCTCGACTTGACTACTGCAACTCTCTCTATGGTGGTCTTCCATCACGCGCCATAAACCGATTGCAGCTGGTTCAAAATGCCGCTGCTCGGATCCTTACCAGATGCAAAAAACATGATCGCATCACCCTCTGTCTCTGCCCAGCTGCACTGGCTACCTGTAATTAGGCTAAAATTCTGCTGCTTGCCAACAAGGCCCTTCATCACACAGGTCTAGAGTATCTCTCCAACCTGCTGACCCGCTATGTCCCTGCATGCAAGCTGAGGTCCTCTGACTCTGGCTTGCTTGTTATACCCAAGCAAAAGTGCACCACACTCTCAGAGCGCTCTTTCAGCTTCATGACCTCGACTCTCTGGAACTCTCTCCCAGCTTTAGTGCATGTAGCTTCCACAGTCGCTCGCTTCAAATCAACTCTCAAGACTCACTTGTTCTCTCTTGCTTTTAATGCTCTTTAAGGCTGATATCGGTTATTAGCTGTTGTCTAAATTGCTATTTCAGGCTTTTCACTCCATCTTATTCGTATGATTCTGTATGACATACGCATCCACAATGCTTAGAATTCACATCCTAGCCTTGTATTTAATGTATTATGTCTGTATTTCACTGTATTTAATGTATTATGCATTGTTCCTCACTATCTTGTAAAACACTTTGTGATGGTGCTCCACTATGAAAGGTGCTATATAAAATAAATATTGATTGATTGATTTAGTCTGGCAGATCAGTGACAGAGGTGGAAATAAAACACCCATTGCATAGCACTTTGAGCCATCCATTATATAAGACACACCTAGCTTGTTACCTATACACTGGGGCAAAACAAGCTGGTAGTGAAACCAGGAATGAGTGAAACTGCTATGCAATAGGAGTTTTATTTCCATCCCTGCAGAAGTAAAGCATGAGAAGGACAAACACTGTAAAAGAGTCAAGCTGCACAGGACAGTATTTCTCAGCAACTGAGTATTTTGGCAGTGTCCCAAAGGTATTTCATCCCCGCCCTACTTTTCATACAGCTCCTTTTCACCAGTTGAAATACGAGTCCAGATATATGTCATCCTACAGAAAGGGGACACCACAAGTGACAAGCTACAAATGACCTAATCTATTGCTATTGATTCTAGAGGACTCTAAACCCTCCAACCTCTAATCACACCCATGACTATATAACATTGCTTTCAAAAGCTAAATACAGTCAAGGTTTCCCCAAGTAATGTGCTTTTCTTTTGTATTTACTGTGCCCACAACAGCTCAGGAGAACTGAAGGTAAGTGTGCATCCAAACCAATTGCTTCTTTACACCAAGGAGCTCAACAGCTTTGAGCTGGCCAGTAGGGGCTTCTTTAGCATGAGGAGAAACAGTCCCTGCTGGTTTTGTCTCCCTGGCCAGCAGGAGAGCCAGAGGCAATGCAACTCTCCATGTGAAATCTCCTCTGAAGATCTGAAACTTTGCACAGCCAGGACTGCGCTCCCCTGACTGTATGACTCACTCTGCACACCACAAAGCGTGCCTTTGCTAGGTGAGCCACTTGAGGATCCAAAAATGGAAACATGCCAAACAAACTGTAACACTGTTACATAAATTTAACAGAGAAAAAAATAAGATAAAGCAACAGCTAAATGTTCCTTTAAGGGAAGCCAGCAGTTCCTAATACTTTTCCACCTTCTCTTCTTGTCTGACAGCAGGTGTGGTGATTAGGGGGAAGAACCTGTTTTTCCAATTTTCACCTTGTTAAAAGTATTTCTATTCCATGAAATATTCAACCACTGCTTCCAGAATATGGTTTCAAGTCCTCAAACAGAGAAAATAAAAGGGCATGCTTGTTATTATTTAAGGGGAAATAACTTACTTAAAAGAAAATCGCATGTAACACAAAGGGCAGGATTTTCAAAAGTTTGTAAATGATAACTCCAGTGTTATGGGATTTAATTATTATTTTTTTTAATCCGTGCTGTCCGAGTTTTACCATCAGCATTTTATATGTGAAGTGTTTTAAATAAATGTACATTCTGGATTACAAAATTAGCAATTTTAAATGAAGTTTACAAATTATACACAACATAGATGTTCCCGTTATTTTTTAAATTTCCATTTGGCTGCTGCTCGTTGGTGGAAGAGCTGCCTCCCTGTACGCTAGTAGTTTCCATAACAGCGAATTATCTCGTTAACATGCATTTTGATTATCTAGTTATTGAGACAGGAAGTGATGTAGGTGACCTGCGCCAATTAAGCTTTTTAACGAGAAATGCATCATTAACAACCTCATCGACTCAATTTCTAAACATTAACAGATTGATTTAATTGACATATTTCGTTTGACAATCACTTGCTACTAAAGCTCTCGTTACTATACCACGAGTTTGATACAATAACACTGGCTTTGAAAAACCTGTCACTATTTTCATATTACCACCATGGAATTAACCTGTCAAAAATCCCTTCGACACAGTTAAAGTGACAAGCTAGAAACATACTTAATATTCATTGTACTGTTTCATAAATGACAGGACCCAATTCAGACTGCCAGTGGGAATCTAGGGAATTCTAGGCATAATTAATTATAATTTATAAGTGATCTGCTATTGAAATATTTTTGGTACAGTTAGTCTTAAATGTGAGAAAGCCACACTTTCTGGTATAATACTCTCCTTTCCATTTTTTTGGAGCAGACTATATTTTAAGTTTAATAAGGTTACAGCTTTTGATTTGAAATGTGCACAAAATATTTATACCGTCATGTGACAGGCTGACCAAGGCAAGGAGACTCAGAGTCAGGATGTGCAGGGAAAATAAAAGACTTTTAATTAAACAAAAGGCACAATGGCCAACCAAAAAGACAAACACAAAAACAGTCTTTCAACAAACTATACCAAAACGAACCTCTCACACAGGTCTTCTCCCTCTAACAAACACTCACCCCACTAACATACCCAACCACTCCCTTTTATACAAGTGCCTGGGCTAATTGGGCAATTCGCACCTCATTAGCCCAGGCACATTCCACACATTCCTGACACAAACTCACCAACTCACTGAACCACACCCCAAACTCACTCATATTCACTCTAAACAATACAAAAAACACAAAACCACCACAAAATAGGTTGCACCCCATCACACGTCATTAAAAAAAAGGTGAAATGGACGCTGAGGGGACTGTAGATGTCTTCAATAAAATCAAGACTATTATCAGCTGGAATGTCCTAGGGACCACTTTGTTTGCGTTTTTCTTTTCTCTGTTAGCTTATGTTTTGAAATGATGTTTGGCTTTTTATTCTCCTTTTCACTGCTTTAAAAATTGAGTGAAACCCTTAGACACTTAAAATTCCAATTATACTGCAATCTAATACGCTATTTAAAAAGGAAAGTAAAGCTATGCAAAATCAGACAGGAAATTCAACACATTGATCATTTGATTGGACGAAGGAGGTTAGCTGACGTTGGACTAAGGCGGCTAGCAGCTAACCATAGTATTCAAGCCAGGTAAATTTAAACCCACTTCACCCTACAGAACGTGTTGTACGATTGAGTTTACCTCTCCTCCCCAACCTCCACTTCGCTTTCGGCCAAGCCAGGAGGGATTGGCAGTCAAACTGCTTCCTTGCCTATCGCTCATAATTTCATGGCAGCACCACGTTCCCCAGAATGGTAATGGCAATGTCATCATACATTATTATTAATGAGTCATTTATCAGACGCTTTTATCCAAAGTAAATTACACAGAGATTAAGGGGTGAACTCTGCATCAATAACTGCTGCTGCAGAGTCACTTACAATAGGTTTTACGTCTCAAGCAAAGGATGGAGCACAAGGATACATGTTTATGTCAACTGATTTTATTCTCTAACAAGAAAATGGTGATATACCTTTCCTTACCGATTTGCTTACGGTGAGAAAAAAAAAAACTTGAATACCTGTTGCCAGGCTTGACTAAAGTGATAAATTTTCCGGTAAATTTAAATTTAGCATCAGTTATAAATGTAACAAAGATTTCTAGACACCCTTTACTACCCCTGCATATCATAAAATAGCCTTGTGGTGAGAGCTGAGGAATTTGGCCTATATATGTTAAACCAGTCCTCAAAGACTTTCTGTTTGTGGCAATTCTGCCACGATAGAAGTGCGGCCTACGTAAATCACGACTCTGGCGATTCAAAAGGATTTGGACCATTTTTAAAACCTTGTTAGGCAAAACTTCTTAACATGTGAAATATAAGCCAATTTAGTTGCCAAGCCAACGCTTACTGTGACATCATTTGTTTACTCTTATGTTTCATGTATATTTTTATTATTTAGTTATTTAGCAGACACTTATCTAAAGCGACTTACAGAAACTTGAGGGTGAACTATGCATCACAACTGCTGCTGCTGCAGTCACTTACATTAGGACCCCTCAGTTTTACATATTACCAGTAGATCATAGAAGGTAACTGATATTGCAATAATAATAAGAAAACATATTGAATGTTTTTATTCTAGGTGGAATAGGTGCGAAACACTACTGAATTCATAAACAAAGCAAAAAAACATTTATCCTACAGACCTAATGCGAAACTAATATCTGTGTCATTTGTAAAGCTTTTAGAAGACTGGAAAGTAAAAGTGAATATGATTGTTTGATATAACCTGTGCATAATACTTAGATATTTATTTTAATAATATGTTTTTTTATGTTTGCAAGACAATACAATTTTAAATAAAAGCAATTTATCCTCAAAATTGACCCTAATAGTATCAAATAAGGAGAAACCAATATGGTTTTCAATGCACTGATAGATTCCCACCAGACTGTTGGCAATTTGCTGAGTAACTGCGTGATTAAATACTGTAAGGTGGCTACTACTACTACAAAAAAAAAAAAAATCATATAAACTATTTAACTCTAAATTACGTTAAGTCGCCAAACTTGGAAAGATAATTACAAAACAAATATAAAATGCTTTTATTTTTTATTTTTTGTTATGTCCCCTTAACTTTTTATGCAATTGCTCAACAGTGAGTTTTGGAGATGCACTCCAGTTATAATTGCAGGATACCGATATATGAAACAATGTGTCAACATTTTCAGATGTTTGCATTAAGGGATCTGGAAAACTACAAAGCAGTGGTCTACAATTCAATATGTTAATAAAACATTATTCCCGCAGGTTTCATGTGACTTTATGAAGCAAAATGAGTTCATTCTATAGGGTGATGCTAAACGTTTGGCCATAGCTGTATGTGCCATTGCCGGTAATGCTGCTGGTTCCCACCAGAATTAAAGGTTGTTCACTAGAACTAGAAACATGTAGGTTTTTGTTGTGGTATTTTCTTTGCAGGTTTCACATTTGCTGTCTAAGATCATTAGAATGAAGCACCTGGGATGCCAACAGAGACAGTGACATTTTCAAATATAAATGGAAAACTGGGACCTGTCTAGGGATGAGTAAACACCAGCACTTTGATGAAAACCTGCCCCCCCCCCGGCCCCCCGGCCCCCAAGGACCACACTCGCTGAATATTTACAGCAGTAGAGGGTCTGGAAATCAAAAGGGGGTCTTACTCCGGGGGCCCTGTGCAGTTATTACTCAAGAGAGCTCAGTGTCAGGTTTAAACATGGCACAAGGTAGAAAAGTAGTCCCACTTGAACTGTATTTTACACCTAATTGAATATTAGCACGCCCGCTTGTCTGCCTTTACTAACGTTACTAAACAATTGTAAGAACATAGAATTTAAGGAGGATCCCTGTAGCACAAAAGGTCTCTCAAACTTCAGCTGGTGCACCAGCTAGTAACCATCAACTTATCCCCCAGCAAAACACTGCCCCAAGAGGTAAGAAATACCACATTTGTTCTGTATGGTATTTCTGACATGTATCTGCTAGGGGCAAAGTGTTGCAGGGGGACAGGTTAACTGTTACACTCTGGTGTACCAACTGTACTCAGCGAGCAGACATACTTGAGAGCCGTTCTGAGGCCACAGCTTTAAAAAGCCAACACGATGTTACGACAAATAGAAACGGATATACAAACAACAAGAAGGACAAGATAACTGTGATATTTCAGACTACACTGTTTAAGAGAGGGGTGTGTTTATTTGTAACTATGTGCAATTTAAGCACGGATTGTAGATTGTGTGAAGCTGATGACCTCAATATATGGAGAGAGAAAACAAATACAAAGTTGGAACAGGTTATATTAGACACCACTATGGTTTCTGTGTGAACAGAAAATCAATGGGGTGATTGATCTCCAGATTAGACTAACCACTCCATCAGCTTGTGTTTTCATGCATAGCTTGTCAGGGCTGCATGTTCATTATGGGGAAGAAACAAATCTGTGCAATGTCATTAGAGTAAGCAATACTTCTTTGTAGACTTCAATGTGAAATCTGAGGCTTACCGCGTCAAACCTTTTGATGCGCTATCAAAATGCATTTTTTACTACTTTTCTTTTTACAGAAAGAAAAAAAAAATCTTTGATTGAACCTCTGTGGAGTGGATCATATTCCAGCAATATATAAGAAATTATAAAGCAGTTCTTTTGTACTGTACCTGGTGATGGAAATGAGTTACAAGAGATAGGATCAAAGGATATAGGCAGATGTTCTCCGCAGTGGGGTGCCAAGGTTGGTGGTCCCAATAAATACCGCATTTTCATTTCCGTTACCAAACTGAATTATACAATACTCTCTATTAATTGTGCCTTTTGTGCATATCTTGTTTTCCAAAAGTGCAAACATTAGGGAGTAGGTTTAGAAATCAAACAGCTAGTTTGAAACAGGTTTTACAGTTTAACAGCAGGGCTGAAGAAAGAGAAAAATACATAATGTTTGTACCACTCATAAGGCATTTGTTAGAGATCTGGTAAAAAAAAAATGAGATTACAGATGCCTGCAGCTTTCCTGAGCTGTATTTTTTCATAATACAAAATAGCTGATTTCAAGAAATAGGTATTTCTTGGTTAAAACATAATATTTATTAAATCAGAAAAAAAAAAACGTGTTGTCACATGATCATTATGCAATGTGTTCAATCGGTTACTGGAAGCAAACTAAACCGGCTGCCAGGTTCCTAAATGCAGTGTAACAGGCAGAGCGTCAATCAGGCAAACATTTAAGTGCAAAAAAAAAAAAAGATATTACACAGCAACGGGTACCATTGAACTTTAACAATGCCTACGCAACCAGTAAAACAAAGCGAAAATATAGAAAATATCTTTACAAAGAAGGCTGATGTCAACGGAATACTGCACAAAAAAAACTTTAAACTTTCTAGGAGTGCAGTTCAACAGACATCACAGTGTTATGGGGAACATAACCACTATGCAGATTTTTCAAATAAAATGTACTCGGCCATAGATTAAGACTTAGAGCCCTTCTTGATACCTATTCGCTTCACGTGCTGTAGATCAAACTCAATGGTAGAGCTGAAAATCAGACCACATTACTCAAGGTATTACAATTCTGCAAGCAAAGAACGAAAAGACAGCAAAAGAGGGGCACAGCTATCAAGGCTAATGCTAATCAAAGATACATTCTTTCAAAGCCTTGCTACCACATTGAAATTTCCCCCTGTGTGTTACAAGGTGTGTGGCAGAGCACCATGCAGGGATGCAGGACAGGTTGTATCAGCAAGGTAAATGAGACTGCCAGTGGCTTTGCTGTCTGAAGCTAAATGATGAGCCCAATGTTATGCACCTCACTGCTAATTACATCTGCTAGAACCTGTTCAAGTAATTGGGGCCATTTTAATAGCTAATGAATCATCTTTGCTACAAGCCAAAATGTTGTAGATGTTAATTAAAAGAATATATGTTACATTATTAGACTCTCCTCGTCTGCACTGTACAACTATGGCCAAAAGTTTTGAATCACCCTATAGAATTAACTACACTTTGTTTCATAAATTCGAATGAAACCTGCTGAATAATTTTATGTTGACATATGGAATTGCATAGCGCTTTGTAGTTTTCCCTATACTTAATGGAAAACTTAATTTAAAAAAAAAATGGCATTTGAAAATCTAATTGAAATACTGTACTACTATTATGGCTTATGGTAGACTTTTGAGGTATCATTTTGTAGTTTCTTGGATTACATGTTAAATTAAAGATCTAAATTAAGTTCATATCATATATATATATATATATATATATATATATATATATATATATATATATATATATATCAATCCTATCTATCCAGCAGAGGTTTTAAGAGAAACTAGAAGTAGTCAAAATCATATACTGTCATACAAATAGTATTATTTTAAATAGTTTAACAAACTAATCCTTTTCTTTAAAGTAGGTGTGGGCCTACCCTTGGCACAATGTGGCATAGACTCCACAAGGTTCTGGAAGGTGTCTCCATGGCTGCTGATCCATTCAGTCATTGATATTTCAAGCACGTGCTGCAAAAAACGGGAGGCAGTGGATGACGATGACGAATGTGTTGCTCAAGATCATCCCAACCATGCTCCACTGCATTGAGAACTGGGATTGTGGTGGACATTGAAGACATCATTCACTGCAAAGCTTTAGTAAACTACTGCAGTTTTTTAGTCCTGGAGGGATTACATGTCATATGAGCAACCTGAATTTTCACATCAAATTCAGGGCAATGCCCAATCCAACCGGATAGACAGGTGCTTTTTATTGTCCTTTTGAAATCACCAGTGCATTACTCCTCAGCTGCCTGATCTAAATGTATTTCTCTAGGAGGAAATCTCCCATGGAATACTTAATGGAGATTTAAGCAACTCCCGGGGTTTGCCTACATTAAGCTGTTTTTAATTAGCACAGAGCTGTCTCCGAGAGACAGGGACGGGAACTGGGGCTTTGGCAGCGATAACACATTTTGTGTCAGAGATGAGAAGGTAGGAAAATACCAAGCAGAGATGAGAACCAGGATTGAAAAGTAGAGTGTCCCTAGAAAGCCTAAAGCGGACTAACATTTAAAAGGATCCTTTGAATCGTCTACATTTTCTAAATGTGTATCTGTTTAATGCCATAGCACGCCTCTGAAAAGTCTCCTCAAGGCAGATTGTATGAAATCGGTGGGGTGCACAATGTTTCGCCTATGGCTTCTCTGCGTGCCGAAATGTTAAGTGTTGGTAAAAAAAAAAAAGAAAAAAAGAATCACATTTATATGATTTCCACTTAAGACTAGGAGGTTTACATGTAAAGGAGGTGCTGTATAGCTTGTGTAGGTTTACAGACTTAGGTTTCTAATTATTACAATGTGCTGTACATGCAAAGCAAAGTAGACTTAGTATTTATATATATATATGTATATATATTTATTTTGCGTTCCCCAGCAAAACACAGCCAGGTGTATCATTGTGTAGTTTTAATGCTTATACAGCACTCCTGATAAATCCAAACCTGCTTTGTGTTTGCATTGAAATTATATTCAGGGTTTCACTGTACCAACGTATGGGAATGCTTTATGAATACCTAGGTATTTGTCAGTAACCTTAGCCCCGATATTTCAAGCTTGACATAAAAAGGATTGCGCAAACATCAGAGAAAGCTTCAAAATGCATACAAGAGAACCAGGGAGAGTAAAGTCTGACCGTTCAGGTGATCAATGAGGCACATAGCTGTACTCCGATTCAGGACTTGCATGTAAATGCACTTGGGTACAGAAATAGGATAGAAAAAAATAAATATGTTCAGTAACAGCAGCCAAGTTAGTCATAATACTGTATTTTAAGTTTTCACTCTCCATTTTGCATTTTTGGATGCTTCCAATGTTTCCTTCATAGTTTAATAACATGTAACCACGTTACTCAACCCTGGAGGTGCTTTGCCTTGTTAGGCGCTTGATGAGGTGAACTGTCCCCGGCAGATTTGTCTCCCTAAGCTAAGCAAGCATCTTTACCAAGACGGAAAGGAGCCGGGATCCTGTGCAAGTGTGGTTTTTAACAGACAATACACAAAACCTGAAGCATTTATGGAAGCTAATGTAAACCAAGGTCACTACATTAGGTCTAGAAACAATAATGCTATCCCTCTTCCTTCATTATAATATCAAGTACCTACTACAGTGAAAAGTGTTCCAAATCTATTGTGCTGGAAATGCTGTGCTCTGCAATTATTTCCTGCTAGGATTTCTTCAGGGTACGTTATGACATTTATAATGGGATCCCAATGGTGTTTTTCTATTTGTAATGGCATAAACTAGTTCACATTAAAATCAAAAGAAGCACAAACATTTATTGCAGCAAAATTTGACCTTGAAGGCCATTAGCGAAATTAAGTTTGCCTGCAAAAAATCCTGTTTTACAGCACAGTATGCCAACACAAAAATATAATAAACCTTTTATGTGACGCTGAATTTGTCATTCACTACCACATTAGTACAACTGACGATAATACATGTTCATATTTACTTATTAGTGTCTGTATAAGTTGGTACGAAACGTCAAGGTTTAATACGTTTACAAAATAATCCATTCAAACTTTGTGTATAGAAGTAAATAAAACCACTCTACATGGTTTAACTTAATCAGCAACATTAGTTCCCATAAATTAGAAGTAGGGAAATAATACCCAAGGCCATGGGATGTGAATTAATGTTGTTGCCAATGGTGAGCTTTGCATTTGATTGTAGTCTAACAGCCTTAAGCAAAGTCATTCCCTGACAAAGTTTATTATTAAGGCTTTTTTCAAGCATAATGAATGATGGGACATGTTATGCATGCATGGGAAGTCATTCAAACTGATGCTGTTACAGTAGTTCAGCTCAGAGCAGTAACCATACGTAACTAAACATCATATTTGTTTTTCCGTACACCATGTTTGAGAGCAGTGGTCATGCGGATTGGTTGGCTAGTTTAAATGTATAGGTTATTTTAATGTTCATTTTATTTTTAGGTGTGAATTTAGTTAAGGGTGAGGGACAGTGTCATTGCAGTCAGGCATCTTATTAGCCTCACTTCAAATCTTAATACATCTCATGTGAAGGACCACCCCCCTGTCATTTTCTTTCTGTCTTTTCTAAAGAGAAGCTCGGTAGGGTTATACATATCACAGTTATCTTAACCAACGCGTTATCCTTCTTGGTTTGATTCACTTCGTGTATCATTTTCATTCATCACATCCTGGTGACTTTTGAAAAAGTTTACAGCACCCCTGGTGACCTCAATTAAAGTTGCAAAGTACAGGAGGTACACCAGGGTGTAACCATTACCCTGTTCCCCTGCAACACTGCCCCTAGAAGATACATCAGTCAGAAATACCACATAGTATCTACCGTGGGCTGTGTGTTGCAGGAGCACAGGCTAAAGGTTATACACTGGTGATAAGCCATATTTCTATATTTCTACGAGCTCTATTGAGGCATGCATAATTTAACTTATTTTATTTAAATCACCGCCAGGTGTTGACTGAAACAGAAAATACAGAAAACTGACACCGAAAACACCGACAGAGTAACCCATAGGCAAGTGAAGCAGACTTTCTGAAAGGCAAGCAGAACATTTGAGACCTATATACCAAACGGAGTTGAGTGAGCTGCAGCCACTTTAAGCAATGGGACTATGTTACTATGGTAACAGTAAATGGACTGTCCAGCCTGAGTCTGGCAACCAGGCCCACTCTTTTGTAAACAATGAGTATTCCTCAGTGAATGTCTTCAACTCATGCATTTTGCAGGGCGACTTCTGTAATTACTTCATAGCTACTAGGGGATGATAACAGTGCTGACATTGTCATATGTTGACATACAAATGGTGTCACAAAATTACGAAGCCTATTGCAGTATTATGCCACTATATTAGGGCTTCTTCAAGGTAACCAACTGGTATTTATTTAATTACACTGGTCCTTCATGTAAGGGTACACATGCATTGTTTGCTAGAACATGAATAACTTAAAAGAACAGTTTATGTTTAACCCGATTTGACAATACCCAGAGTAGTAACTCATTGTTACCCTTGGCAAAAAATCTGTTAAAAAAAAAGACAGTGTTGGTGGCTAAGTGTCTATGCAGCTCATTTCTGATGACTATTTGGCTTACCTTGAATAAACCAAATGTGTGTCACCTGCTGAGCTTCTGGGCAAAATAAACTCCTGCCAGTGATTTTAAATTTAGGCTCCGCTGTCATTTCCATGAAACAGATCCAAGATGTAGGAGTCAACAAATGCTCTCTACTGTCTAAAGAGACTCCCTGTAAACAAGGGAAAACAAATAGTACGCTGTGTGATGTGTAAGTAAGCCATTTTATGGGAACCAAAATACTGAAGTGGTGTATAGTTTATTTATTTATTTATTTATTTGTTAATTGGTTTATTAAGAACTCTCTGGTTAGATCTTTCATCCAAAAAGGTCAGACAGCTTTGGTAGAAGCAGAAGTGACGGTAAAGAATTAAGGAGTTCCAACAAAACTGGATAATAAATATTATGCAAAAAGATTTACACATGTACATTGTAACAATGTATAATAGCATTGAAATTATGGAGACACCATGGAAAGTATAACCAGTTGATGAAATCGAGTGCATTACCCATGCAGTAGTTCACCATGTCAGTAATAACAACACAATGGGTTTGGAACAGCATTGATCCTAATATGGTACCATGATACTGCAATGGATTACAGTACCTGTGTGTACGGGATGCTTCATATCATTACACCATTGGTACACTGAGGTACCATTCTGCCAATAGCTAGCTACCCTTGTGTTTCTAGTGCCTCATAATGACGGTTCAAGCTTACCAGGAAAACTTTTATAAGAACTAAGTGAGTATTTTAATTTTTCTTTTTCCTATCTTTGTAATTGCCCTGTAAGAAGGGCACACTGAACCAACACTCATAATTACAAGAAGTATAGGACATGTTGTTGCCATGCTAACAAATAAACACAGTAGTGTTTGTTTTCTTTACCATCAGAGAATGGACCGGTCACACAGTTGTGATCTCTTACACCTTGAGCAGGGTACTTTAAAAATTTAAAAAAAAAAAAGTTTTCCCCGGGTTTGACGATTAGAAATAACAGTTGAGTATAATTTCATTTTATTAAAAATAACTAGTATTAAGCTGAATGTATGAAGTAATTATAAAATGTCTAATTCTTTGCAATACTGTATAGCTAGAGATTATTATGGTCTGATATTGTTTATTACAATACATCATTTATCAGACAAATAGATGCATTATTATCTCTTTATAACTTTATAAGAAGAATTCCTGATGCATTTCACCTGTGAAGTTAATACAGTCTTTACCAGTGTCTTTTTCTTTTCATTAAATCCACCTTCTGGAAGTTCCAATTATTTCTTTGCCACTGGGCAAAGGGCACCCAGCATAGCACTTATCTCCCTTGGATCCCAGCTTGTCTTGTAATCCTTATGTACCTTGTGACAGATTCAATAGAACCAGGGGCCTCGAGAGGGTGTTCTTCATCTTACATGTAGATACATACAGGCTGAATCCCCAACAACAGAATGTGATTATAATTAATAGGAGGTGGTTTATGGTCACTCACTCCTGCACAGTATTATGCCTCATCCTTGTATTTTAAAATATCACAGGGTGACAATATGGTGACAAAGAGTTATATGGGGGTTTTGTCAAAGACTTGGATTTGTTACTTTCCTTGTTTTTAGTATTTAAAAGAGCAAGTAGAAATGCAGGCTAGATGAAACAAAGTGTCCTTTTGTTATGAGCACAATCATCTGTACTGCCAGTAAAAAAAATATATATATATGATTGTATGTAAAGATAATGATATAGTGATATCTTGTAACAATTGTCAGTCGCTCTGGATAAGGGCGTCTGTTAAGAAATAATAATAATAATAATAATAATAATAATAATAATAATAATAATAATAATAATAATAATGCAAAATGGAAACTTGATCCAAATTGGTATATCATAAAATGGTTCTGGCTCTTACTTTCCTGATCTCATCTATGTTACATTTTATCTACGGCAGGCAACCACTGTAAAACTTTAAAGTACAGAAAAATCACCTAACACCAACTTCAAAAAAAATGAAACCGCATTTTCAAACAGTATTAGAGTAAATATAATCACCATAAGAAAAGTGGTATTTATACAGTTGTGTGCAAATGCATTACAACACCTCAAGAGAGGTCATTTATTGAGCTTTGCACACACACATTATATTGATTTAGTACTTTAATTAAACTCATCTTTAATTAAACTAATTCAAAGCTAAAAACACAGTTATGTCTGAAAGTGTCTAATATTGCTATAATGCTAATATTGAGTATGGCCACCTTTTGGCATGTGTCTGTGTGCTTTCAAAACCTCTGGTGGCATTTGATTCAGTTATTCTTGAAGTTGCAGTCACAGACTTTCTTTTGTACAGTTGGTACTTTTGTCCAGCATTTTGTCCAATGAACTACAGAAACAAAGGGGTGTTTGAATACATGTGCACACTACTGTAGATGTAAATGTTTACTGCTACTACAAATACCACTAATACTACTACTATTAATAATACGACATAGTATGCTTTTCATCACAAGGTGAACTGCATATTTTAACCCTAAATGCAGAAGCTGTCTTCATGTTGCTTGCAAATACTGTGTTTAAATTGTTGCCACTGTCCTAAAAATGCATTCAGCTTTGTCAAGTCTGAAATACTGTTTTAAAAAAAAAAAAAGCTTTGCACTGGAACAAATCCTTCATAAACCTGGAGCAGCAGGCTTAGTATTTCTAACACAGATGAGCAGTGCAGGGATAATGTGTTTAAAGACCGTTCCCTTCTGGCTTGGTTTACTTAGTGCTGCTGTGAAAGGAGTTACTATAATGCTACAAGGTCAGCATGACCCTTTCTTTCTAACAGTGCTTGCCAGGGGCTGTAGATGTTCTTTTCACCTCACCTTCCTGTGTAGCACTTGAAAACTTTTGGAAAATAATTATTTGCTGTCCATTTAAATTAGCTTATTTAGCATAAACTTAACTGGTTGTTAATCGCATGCATTAAAACAACAGAAAAGCAGACGATAACAAACGGCAAATAAAAAAAGATACTGAACTGGCTTATTCTTTAATTAGTATTAAAGCATTACATAAAAGTGAAAGCATTATATAATAGTTTTACTGTCTTAATCTAAATGTTACATTTAGGATTATAGGACAATGACACTTTCATTGCAATAATGGACCCATCCATCCACCATCTTAGAATTGTGCTTGAATGTGTTTGAGGAGCACGAGACAGGCTTCATGCCTCTTGCATCACAATCCCCATATCTCAGTCCAATTGAGCATGTGTGAGGTGAACATGAACAAATAGAACGTAATAACATTCTATCTCATTATCAGTATTGGAAGGTTCTGTAATTCTCTACTCTGTGTTCTAAACTCTGTAATGTGTTATGTAATCTATAGGCATCGCTTCCAGTTTGTGAGTGTGTTGAATGAGACTAGTTCAATGGAGGTTCAGGCTGTGTCATTGTAACAGGGTCAAGAATACCCTGTTCAAATGTATTTTACAGTTCTATGTTGTTATTTTTATAAAATGATATTTATTTATTTAGTGCACGTTTTGTTGTCTGACACTTTCTGATAATTGATTTGTATCGCGTTATGTTGGCTTTGCCACCGGCTTCCCTATGTTTGCCCTGTTGAGCACCTAGTAATTGAATTATTGATCAATTTACGCACCTGAATATAAATAGCACATGTTTTTACAAACGGGGTGGCAATCTGGGGGTTTGCACATCTGTGCAGGAGTGGGAACGCAGTGTTTGGAGCGTGGAACGGTGAGTGAGAGATGGAAACGGACCAGGAAATGGAGCTTCCCAACAATAAGTATTGGGCTGATTGTATGCCGGTGTGGAATAATGAACGGCTCAAGTGTGTTTAGGCCATTTGGTAGTCGATTGGAGTTGAAGAAGTGTGCAGAGTAGGCTATATTGTGATGCTGCTGGTTTCTCTCACGCTCTCTGTGTGTGTTCTCTCCCCTGCATGGACATGGTGTGTGTGGGGGGGCCTTCTCACACTGAACTGGCATAGTCGCTCTACATCTTGTGATATTTCCGAATTAAAGGCAGGTGTGTGCTGCTTGTGGTGCTTCTGTATGCTCCTCTGCCCTGGGAGGTGTTACATAATTCAAAGCAACCCTGCAAGTCAGCATAGGACAGCAGGATCCAGGGAAGGTAGCCAGGCTCTTGCAGAGAGTACTATATCAGTAGACTAGGAATTGTAAGTACGGTTCTCTGATTTAAAAGCGCATACTATTTTTGTCATTGGTTAAAACATGTGTAAGGTGTATCTTACTGTTATCTCAATGCACTTTGGCATGTTTGGGGATTAACTTGAACACCACATTTGTCAGCATTATCCCCTGCCTACCTCTCTGCACCATTTATGTGAAGTATTAATGACTGAATGGATTGATATCCCTTGAGACACATTCCAGCATCTTGTGGAATCGATGTCACGTTGCATCAATGCTGCGATCAGGGCAAGACCAACCTACACACTATGCTACTATTAGCAGGGTTTTTTCATGTTTTTGATCTTTGATTCATATGTCTCCTTTACCCTTGGTTATTAACCCAGAGCATGTTATCAAAAATATCAAAACCATTGTGATTGTATTAAAAAGGGCAGCCAGCCACCAGTTTTCCAACCAGCATTCAACATCTAACCCAGTATCAAATTTGTAACAAGAGCCATTGTGCCAATTGATAGTCATGTTTGTGACACGTAGGGATAAGCAGATTATTATATTATTATTATTACTAATTTCTTAGCAGATGTCCTAAATCCAGGGCGACTTACAGTTACAAAACATCATATCACAGATAACAGCAGTTATGAAATACAATAATGTCAGTGGTAAATAACAGCAAATTCAAAGAGAATAAAAAAATACAATAAGTAATTACGTTTGAGAGCGATTTTAACTAAGAGCATTTAAATTTATAGTAAAAATATGTGCTTATAACAGTAAATTCCATTAAGAGCAAGTAATAAGTACAATAAATGGATAAGAACGATTTAAAATAAGAGCAATTACAAAAAACATGAATACGGATACCTGTAAGAGTAAAATCAAGTACAAGATACAGAGAATAGTTATAATAGAGTGGAGTAGTAGAATACAGCAAAGTGTGGAGCAGGTAAGTGCAGGTACAAGTTGATGCAAGTACTGATACATTTGGGTACAATATATTCCAGTACAGTCGAGGGTTGTGAGGTTTACAGTTGATGTTTTTGCAGGTGTGTCTTGAGGAGGTGCCGGAAGGTGCAATTACAAATGGTAGCCAGTGGCACGTGGAGGTAAATGAAAACAATGATCATGTAAAGGAAAGCGATTTCAGCCACTTGTAACTTGTAACCTCTTCCTTTAAGTACACAGGCACCAGCAACAGTAAGCAGTGAAAATATTAGAATAGTCACAGGTTGTTCTGGATGCTATAATGTGGTGATTAAGGGATTGTACTGTACAATATGTTCCTGTTGTTGAGCCAGGTGGCTTAAACTTTTATTACCGAGAAATTGCAAGCAGCACCTGCGAGCGACTGTCACCAAAGTACAAATAAGTCATTCATAAAGCCGTGGCGCTATCTAGTCAAGGCGTGAAGGCTTGCTCTCCAACATCTGCAATCCCCCCGACGCCAGGTGTGAGGCTAATGGTTTTAATAACAACCCCGAGCAGTTGGACAGCAGACACCAGTATACCTCTGAAGGGTTCCTATGAATACTAAATTAGCATCTGACTGACCTGCAGATTAAACATGCTGCTTGGGTGGCTTTCTTCTCACCGCAAGAGCAAATGCGTTTTCTTGATGAAAAAATAAATGTTTCCAATCATTACTTTCATACCCTTGTTACTTCTTATTATACAGCACCTTGCTTTCTCTTTTGCTATGTGTTCCGCACCTAGGTATAGGTCTTATACCTTTTAATCTGCCAATTTGTTTCCCTTACAGAAAGGTTTGAAGAGCACCATTCTACTGTATCACCCCCCCCTCCCCCAAAAAAGAAAACAAAAAATAGCCAAAGCCAACAGCCCACCAAAGTATAAACAGCAATGGCAACACAATGGATCTGGAACACCTCTTGCACAATTGTCTTGATATTGTAGCACAGCACTGCAATGAATTGCCAGCAGTGTCCACTGGACTAACTTGTCGCCTTCATCAGAAAGGTAAGATCATGAAAACTTTGCCTCTTGCATGCATAACCTCTTTTTTATCAACCTTGTATTACACTCCCTTGATATGAAATGGATTCAAAATCCACATCAGCAAAGACAGAAGGCTATTGAAATAAACTACGTATCCATTTGCCGCTGGGATTGACTTGAAAGCGGTTTGGAAGCAGGCTTGTTTTTTTTCCATCAGCACCAGATCGAGATCTGTGAAACTCAATCTTAATCTCATTCTGGTATCAAACTGGGGCTGCAGCCGGTTCCATCTGCAGTCTATAATCTACAATCCAATCTACAACCAGACATTACACAAGTATCACAGATCACCCGTATTTATCATTGCGATCACTTGTATTAATCTTTGCTATTACTGTTTTCTGCAGTCCAAGATTTAAAACTCGCTCCCTCTGTCCTTTGTATTGGACGCTCATTAGATAACTTCCATAATAGGTGCGAATTGGGGAGATTGAGTCTTTACTGGAGCTGACAGTCCCATTTGAATATATATTCAATTTTGTTATGATAACGACACTAATAGAGTAAAAGGCTTTGGACATTTTTTAAGCGATCAGGTGAAAAAAATAAAGAAGAGTTAGACAGTATAAATAAGTAGCACATGACCCAGCCTCAGCAAGCCAACCAAAACATACCCAGCCCTTGCAAGCTGTTCTTTATATATCCCATTAAGCACCCAACAAGCGAGATGAGAAAACCAAGAGACAAGCCACACACTACAGATTGGCTCACTGTTTCTTTATATACAGTCCATCTATTTAATTGTATTGCATTTGTGTTCCCTCTACACCAAATTGTAAGTCACTTTGTATCACACAGAGGGGGCTGCAGAGTCTGAACGGAATCCACTCTTACTTTGTCTCAGTTGAGATGACTGCGGAGCTTCACTGCCATTGCCCATCCATTGTCATTAAATTGGGTTGCCTGCCAAGTGACAATAGCCATTTATCAGCATGCAATTGCTCATGACACAGCTGAGATGCAAGAAGTGGGGGGGGGGGTGCTTTAATGCATATGAATGTGGTCTGCCCTTTTAATGTTATAGTTTTTTGTCATAAAATGCAATGTAGTTACTAAAATGCTGTAACAGGGGGAGACCTGTACTGACTCTTCTGATGTGTTCGAAGTGCTGCAGGAAGAGGGCAGCAGCCCGTCAATATTCGCCTGTCAGTCATGGCAGTGACACGGAGAGGTGGGAGAGTGTGTGTGCGGGCTTTCCTCTCTCTGAATGGCTGAGCGGCGGGTCTTGGGGATTGCTAGCCCTATAAAATAACATTCTGCTGTTCCCTCAGGTCTGCCCTTTTGAGAGAAAAACGGACGTGCGGGCGCACTGATCCCGAACACGGCCGGGAGGAAAACCCAAAAGAAATAAAAAGAAAAAGAAAAGAAAGGAAAGGAAACAGGGTTAGCGGGGAAACCGTGGGCAGACCCCATCAGTAGTTGTTTTAGCAGTCTGAGGGAGCGGCGAGGGTAGGGCGGAGACCGGACCGTCTTGAGTAGCGACGGTCGGGTGAAGCTGCCGAGTGCAGCACCTTTGTTTGTAGTTTTGATTAATGTGTTTTATTTTCCTTGTTCTTTTCCCCTTTTGCTTATTTTTGTGTTTGAGCACCTGCGAGTGCACATAGAATTTAGAAAGGTACCATCCCTGGTATCTCTGTGGTACTGTCTATCATTGGTGATAGGCAGACCACAGACAACAGCGCCCTCTGCGGGCCAGAACGTGGAACTGCCCCACTTAAATAAAACTGGGCACCTGTGCGGTGCTGTCAAAATCACCTGTGTCTCCCGTGTGTCAGTGAATTACCCACCACCCTTCCACAAATGCATTAAAGTTTTATAGTGTGGAAGGGTTTAACAACAAGGCTTCTGTCCAATTGAAGCTGAAATGTGTAATAAAGACATGGCCATAATTTCCATGATCCAGTTGACTAATTAGCAAGAATACATGGCAAGTTAATTGGAAGCATTTCAAGATTGTTTGGGTAGTGACCCGCATGTAAATGCAGGTTGAGTCCTGGTCCGAGTCTTGTTCGTCCTGCATTGCCGATCTTGGCTGGGGACAAACATTGAATTATGCTTCGCCACCCACCCCCAACAGGTTAGGAATGACATTTTTCGATAACACTTTACATTGTCTCTAATTACTGTGTATTTACATCGTAGCTACTTCATAAATACATGTGCAGGAGGCTGTGTGGTCTGGTGGTTAAAGAAAAGGGCTTGTAACCAGGAGGTCCCTGGTTCAAATCCCAGCTCACTCACTGTGTGACCTTGATCAAGTCACTTAAGCTCCTTGAGCTCCGTCTTTCGGGTGAGACGTTGTTGTGGTCTATGTAAGTCGCCTTGGATAAAGATGTCTGCTAAATAAACAAATAATAACAATAATGCTGCTTACACAATTACAATGTTATTATGCATAGTTACAATGTACTTGATGTGTAAATATTTCTGCATGATATAAAACTAACCCTCTTCCTAAATCTAATCCTATCCTTTTTTCTGATAGAATTGTGTACTTACGTATATCGTGCAAAAAGATGTACACAATAAGTACATTGCAATTGTGTAGAACATTGTAAGTCACCTAGGATAAAGCCATCTGCTAAATAAACAAATAACTATAAGTTACTTTGTAACTACTAAGTAAATACACAGTAATTAGAGACACAATGTAAAGTGCTACCAAATCTTCCTTTTCCTTTAACTTAAAGCACTTAAAAAAAAAAAAACTCGCCACATCTGGTAAGGTGCCCGACAAGTCTAGGTGGAGATTCTGTGGCAAAACTGTAGTAAAATTGGAGCTACAATGGTATGAGCCAGGCAAGAATACAACTGTTAATCAGATATTGCAATTGCTAAACAATACTCATGTATCTCAATTTACATTGAGGAAAAATATGGACAGATATTGACCCTAACATGTATCCACAGTTACTCTATCTATTTATTAAACACACTAATTATTGTACAGAAGAAAAGGATTGATTTTGAAATGTTTTTGAATAGGCCAGTCCATCAAATTTAAAATAATTGCACTGGGAAAACAGCCCACTGCGATTAGAGTAAACCTTCCAATAAAGTTGATAGGTAAGAGGTGGAGTGCACATATAATCCAATATAAACAAAGCATTAATTGCACGAGCCCATTGTCAGAATTAGTTGTGTGTGTGTAGGAAGAATATTGAACTAAACCCTATTCGGTGCTGTGATATTTATTCGGGGGCTACACTGGACCAATGTGACAGCTCTCAGCCCCCGAAATAGCCAGAATCTCTGTCTTATGTGAGAGTAGGGCCAACTAACTTAACTACTGTCAAGATATTTCATATCAACCTCAGTTTTTAGCAGCGAGTGAATTTAACATGAGTCACTTTGATTAAACTCAGAACTGAAGTTCTCTGCCTAATTTTCCAACAGCTTACCGGACATGGTTGGTAAAGACGGATTATAGAAAGTTGGGTTTTTGTGTACACTTTTCTAATGTGCAACTTCTCTCTCCTGAGTGTCATACATTGGTTCCCAAACTGGGAGATGGTTTCAAGGAGGTGGTAAAACATAAAGACATAGTCCTTCCCAAACAACTGTCACACCTGACAAAGCAAGGCCCCATGCCAGGGCATCAATTTAATGCACACAGCTGCGACAGGATCAGGATTATTTAGAATGAAACACTTACTACCTTCGTGCTGCCGCTGTTGCTGACCCAACAACAACGTTACTGCCAATGGCGAGGTGAATATACAGCTAATTATCTAACCATTGTTTTAAAAGCTACTTAGCTACTTCAAATCATCTAGAATAATTATATTATAAGTGCATGTATTAATATGTATTTGTAACCAATGAATCAGTGCTATTGTCCATGCACATACTGTCAATTATTACAGCTTTAGGCCATATACATTACAATACCACTATAGTCCTACAGATTTTTTAACCAGGTCTATGGGATTTCAAGCGTAGGGGATTACGCGATTACTATTGAACAAGTAGGATACCTGTTTTGAGTTAAGTAATCCTAGGTATCTGACTAAATAAAAACCTTGTTTATTGTAATATTTGTTATGTTTTTGTAAAACAGATTTAAGTTAATGTCACGTCATTGTTCTGTTTTAGTGTTTACGTTAGCTGCTGTTTTTCCTTACAGTAGTTATTTAATACATCAAGCCAGTTACTTTTTCATCCAACTTCCAGAA
Source organism: Acipenser oxyrinchus oxyrinchus (assembly GCA_030684275.1). Classification (NCBI taxonomy): domain Eukaryota; kingdom Metazoa; phylum Chordata; class Actinopteri; order Acipenseriformes; family Acipenseridae; genus Acipenser; species Acipenser oxyrinchus. The sequence continues at coordinate 2,271,093 of CM060281.1, read as the reverse complement.
TTAGTCTAAAGCAAGGTTGGAGTAAAGGGGGCACATGCAAGTCATGTCTCTGCTTTTAGTTTAATTAGGTTATCATGCATTAATCTACTTCATTTTAACTCAACTGGTTTTCTTCAAAACGATATACAATCTCAGTTTACACCATTGCACCAACTATTTCTATTGCTTCTACCAATAGATGTCTTGCAAGAACTGCATTATCCAACACAATAGGTGTGATTGCAAATAGAACAGCATTTCACATTTCTATTGATTCAATGAAGCCTAATGTTATAGGGACCCTGTTTGTAATGTTCATACAATAATTGGCCTAAGTTTCAGCATCCCTCATTATATATATGTATAATTGTGTAAAAAGTGGTTACCTTACTCTGTCTCTCTGCATTAAGAGCCATCTTGCTGCATTCCCTTGTCTTTCTGGCCACTGCTAATTCTGATACACCTGAAGCTTGGTTTATAATTATAAGTAGCTACAGATCTTATTCAATTGACACTAATTAGGCAAGTAAGCACAATGTGTCCTTTTGCCATGTGATTAGATATTCAACATGTCAGAATTTTCTAGTTTTCCTTAATTATTCACTATTGAGTGATTTAAAATAACATATATTTTAATATATATATATATATATATATTTCATTTTTAAATGTATCTTGCTTTCATTTGAATTGCACTGTTTGAAATTATGCCACAGTGCTAAGCAGATGAGGAGCTCAATATGAAGCTAAGTGAAGACAAAGCCACGTTTTCAGGCACAGTGGCTTGAAACCTGGTTCCAGGAGACAGGGAGACCTAGTTTGAGAGGACTTTGCTGTATCAAACCCCAAGTCTCCCCTGATGTGCCGTGCAGTGGCCTGAAACCAAGTCCCAAGCCACAAAGTGGTAGCCAGGGGTGGCCAGTGTTGTGTCTTCCACTCCTGGTCTTTGTTTCAACCCTGTTCTAAATTGTTTAGTTGAACCAATTAAACCCTGAAGTAGTAATGATCTGATTTTACCTGTGAAACCTGACATAGATCTAAAGAAAGGATTTTCCAGAATTCAGCTGGTTAATTCAGGTAAAAGCACACTTTATCCATACACCCATACACTGTACTCATCATGTATTAACAGAATTATCTGTGCATCATAATGGAGTGCTGTGGTTATTTCACTCATGGTCTTGTGAGTTACTCAGTTTCAGTTATTCCGCCATCCTCATTCAGTTTAATGATCCTTAGTTTATCCGTACAGTATTAGAAAACATATATACATATATATATACATACAATATGATAATATCAATTCTGTTTTCTTGCCATGGCAACCCGTGGCGCACCCCAGTATGACCCAGGTTTTCCACAGAACCGAATGTCTACAGAGTAACTACTGCTGCACCTCGTTGCATTCAATATGCATGAGGTGCAGGACTTTGTTTTACCAGTTTGGTTGAACACAAGTAGACACATTCCCAAGACACATCCAGGAAATAACAAACTAATGCCAATGCTTCTCTGGAGTAATTAGTCAGGTTTAATCTTGCAAAACCACAGGGGTGTATTTTAAAAGGCAGCTTGCATAATATTAATAAAACACAGATAGCACGCATACTTCATACTTATATTGAATTACATAGCGCTTTGTAATTTTGCGCTTTGTAATGCTTCGCAAAAAAGTGACAAAAAAACTGATATTTCGAAATCTAACATGTACTATTTGTATTTTCTTTGATTACATGATGTTAAATAAAATCTTAATTATGTTCATACAGTTTTTTTTTTGTTTTTTTTAAAAATTATGTCTCAGTCCTAAAATTCTAGGGTGGCCATAGCTCTATGCGGTAGCTTCAGCTTAAAATAAAATAATCATCCGGCAGCAAGCAAATATCTTAATCATCCTGTGCCGCATCTCTTTTGTTATTTGAATGACAAGTGTTATTTAGAACTATCTAGTCTTTCTGATATGCGAACCAGGAATAGACAAGCTTGACATTATGGCAGTTTTAAATGAAGAAAAAAAAAGCCCTAGTTGTCAAAGAAGCTGGTTTCAAGCTTGACAGTGAATGATGGGGCCCATTAATGTTCTACCTTGAAAAACCCTTGGGACCAAGACACTGCTTCTTTTTATGAAATTTGCTTTTTTTTCCTCAGCTCTGTATTTGGATATTCTGTAAGTGTTGACAAATTGTAACTCATGCCCTTCAATGAAATGCCCCAGTGGCTTTTAACCAGTCGTCAGAGCATGTTAAATCTCCCATTATTCTTTTGTGAACAGTACATGGCCTTCCCACCCCTTGAGACTGAACCTGGCTCCTCACTTCTTAGATTAAATGCAGATCCAAGCTGATAGTAACACAAACAAATGAATGGTAATGTTGTAAATAGCTCTTTAACACTCAGGGAGGTATGTCGACTGTAAGTCGCCCTGGATAAGGGCGTCTGTAAGAAATAAATCATAATAATAATAATAATAATAATAATAATAATAATAATAATAATAATGTACAGGGAAGCACACATGTGTAAATGGCTTGCCCCTCACACATCTGACTGTAGCTGACAAAATAAGGTAACACTTTACATTGTATCTCTCACTGGTGTAGCCAGGAAATTTTTGCCACTTGGACAAAAATATAAAGATCTCTAGAAACTTTCCATTGCTTGACAGTGCCAAGCGTTCCTGTTTAATCTTATTCTGTTTTAAGTACAGTTGTTCTCAAAAGTTTTTGCAGCACCTAGAATTTTAGGATTGAGACATAATTCAATTTAAAAAATAAAACATATATTTACATAATTTAGATATTTTATTTAACATCATGTAATCAAAGAAAATACTAAATGATATTGCAGAAGTCTACCGGAAGCCATAATATAGTACAATATTTCATGTTAGATTTCAAAATGTCAAATTTTTTCAATTTACCAGTTTTTTGTTAAGTACCTGGAAAACTACAAAGTGGTATGTAATTCAACATGTTAATGTAACATTATTCAGCAGGTTTCATTTGACTTTATGAAGCAAAATGTGTTAATTCTAGGGTGATGCAAAACTTTTGTCCATAGCTGTATGTCAATGTATAGGGTTTAACGTTCATAAAACTTAACCAAAATACACGTCCCTAGTAGCTTATTAAATAGCTAAATATTAAAATAGGTTTTCATACATTACATGAATGATTCATATTAATTAGCCAAGGTGTATTTCCTTTTTTTCTGAAAACATCCAGATGGGAGTGTGGAAATTTCGATTAATGCTTAGAATTGAAAACACTATTATTTATTTCTTAGCAGACGTCCTTACCCAGGACAAACTCATTAGAAAACCACAGCATTGCTAGCAACAGCTAAAGATTTATTTTGTCTCAACTCAAGGTTGGATGACTGTGCTCTTCAAAAAGTGAAGTTTTGGAAGAATCATATGTTGTAGCAAACAGGGTTGAGGTCAAGTCCTGTTTTTCAATTGCAATTCCTTTTCTAAATTATTTTTTTAAATCAATTCCCAATTCCAATTCCCATTAAATCAATTATTATTATTATTATTATTATTATTATTATTATTATTATTATTATTATTTAGCAGATGCCTTTATCCAAAGCGACTTACAGAAATTAAACAAAATATAAATGCACACTGCCAGAGATTTATTTAACCAAGTGTAGTACCAGATATCAAGTTTATTTTAACATGTGATTCTTTTAAAATTGCATATTTTAAGACCAATATAGCAAATGAAAGTGCAAAACAGGTAAGATTTATGGTATTATTTAGATTCATTTGTAAGGATTGAATAGGCTTTTTGATATAAATGTTTTTTTTTAAATATCTTCCTGGGATTGAAAATTACTTGTGCTGCATTTTAAGTAGTTTTACATTTATGAGCAGCATCTAATTCACTTTTTACTCACATTTTATATAATATGTGTTTGGTTATTTTTATAATATGCTTTTTATGCTGGTGTGCAAATTGCATGGCACAGGGCTACAGTATGTAGGACAGAAATCCTACAAAAGCCATGTGGTTTGAAACAATTCGAGCTCCATGCCAGTGGTCTAAATCAATTTACCACAAAGCTGGATATTCCAGAAGACCCTCAGATCTGTCCAGCCTTCCACTGACACAAACAGGGTTTACCAGCAGTGCATCGACTCTGAGCCATAACCCCACTTGATCTTTTACTGCAGGACATTTTAACTGCGGCTACATTACAACTGACAATCTGAAAACTGCCAAAATGTGACATGCCTGAATCAATTGATTGACCTTGTTTTATGTCTCTGAGCTTTTTTTTCACATGCATTTGGTGTTCTGAATTTTGTTTTCTTTTCTAAACTTAAAGTTAAAGATTGGTGATGTAGAGCGATTAGTGTAGGGTAAAGGAGCTGAATGCATTTTAGTTTACAATATGAGGCTGAAGTCTTTACAATTTTAAAAGAAGTTGACAAAGTTAACCCTAACAAATAATTTAAGCGCAGCACAGAAACCAGGACCAGAGAACACAGATGGGAATTAAATGGGTGTAAACTTAGGACAGATTGTCTTTACACAGAGAGTGGTGAGATTATGGAATGGGTTACATAGCCATGATGTTGATGCTGAATTATTGGGATCCTTAAGACCCACCTTGGCAGTTTTGAGATCAACCAGCTAATAGGAACCGGCTGGGTATTAATAAGCTGAATGGACTCAACTTGTTCGTAAAATGTTCTTACAAACTTTTTAGTAGCCCAAAATTTAGTTTGAAAATACCTTCTTAAAATCCACAAGGAATCTTTGCAATTCACTGCAGTTGTATCTCTAACCAAAAAAGCATAATCAAGTTTTTTTGTGACAGTTCCCAAAGGGCTGGCCTACAGTACACAATAATCAATATTTCATCAGGAAAGGTTTGGAGAAAGGGGTTACTTAGCGTCATTTGTAATGTTTTGTAAGAGGTAATTTGACACATCCAAGGTACAACCCTTAATAATCTGCTCAAGGGCTTAGTGGCACTGTAGGCTAATTCCATAGCCTCTATTGCCACAAACGTCAAGAGGCCCGGGTCAAACTAGCCCTCAATTGAATTTAATGCACAACAAAATATGACTGAATGGGGTGTTCAGGTCAGGATTGAGGTGCCATTTCTCACATGCAGAGCTGTAAAAGGAAGCTCTCATGGTACCTATCTGTTGCCAGTGCCATTGCCTTCAACTTAAAGGCAAAAACATAAGCAAAAGCAAAAACATTGGATAGTGGGTCTCAGTCCTATTCAAGAAAGCATATTCTGATGAATTAACTAAGGTTTGGCATATTATAAACAATATCCCCCCACCTGGAGTTGTGTTTACAAAGTAGAAAAACTAATTACTGGGATACATCAGTATACTGATTTGCATTTTCAGCCAACTGGTATGCCAAAAGACAAATTCCCATTTTGAAGGAGCACACAATTTTACTCTTAGAATGTACGATGCGTCTGTAATTATGGCACTGGATGATTTGGATTTGTAGTTGCTCTCCTGACACCAACTGTCAGAAGTTTCCTATAATCTCTTCATTTCATATGCACCAAGCACAGAGCAGAGTCATGATGGTGCATGTGCAATACCATCTGTTCATGCATCTTTTACCTTGTTAGAATACACAGGGCAAGACTGCAACATGGAAGTTAAAATCTGCAGGTAGCAAATCAGTATGCTGCGGTTAAAGAAACCGATACACTAGCGAGACAGCAACAAAGACTGCCCCTGTTATATATGTGCACCAATGGTGGTGTTCTTCCATGCATAATAAACTTCACGGCTTGTCTCAGCCAATGTTAGAGTGGTCATTATCCCACAGTTAGATGCCCTTTAAAAGCTAGGAGGACTTTAGTGTTGAAATTCGCTTTAAGCCGAGACAAAATGGCAAGAAGCCTAAGTGACCAAAATAAAACACATTTGCTTTATAATTGCATTAATATCCCCGAAGCAGTCATTTCATTATGATGGAACTTGTCTTTTGTTAAGAGCCTTCTGGCTTGGGACATCTAACCTTCGTCACAGTTAATTATCTAGTAAGTAATAACAAATGAGTATAGGCCATCAATGCTTAACTGACCTCTCCAGCTAAGCACTTTCCAAGTAGAGTGGTCATTATCCAGTGGTAGATGCCCTCAGAACTTTAGATTCTGCAATACAACCAAATACGACAGTAATAAAAACTTTTGTTCAGTTCATAATAAAATGATTATCCTTTGTTTCAGGCAATTCTGCTTGATAATTGACTGTGTCTTTCACCTTGGGATACTTGATTGTTTCTGCAGTGAATTATCAAGCAAGAATATCATTTTATGGGGACACTAAGGCTTCTATTTGCTGTGATCATTCAGAGCACAGCACTGCACAAGGACGTAGATTTCTCAGTAACACTTAATGCCTGCAAATTCAGATGAATTTCAAGAGAGTTTCATCAAATTGCATAGAATGAGCATCTGAATCATAAATGTCTGAAAGACATGGCCACAAATGCATAATTAATTTAAATTGAACACAACAGAAATAGCACCTAAATCACTGGAATTCATAGGAATTTGCAGCCATTATTTTAAAAAGTGTAACTGATTTCTCTGTAAGCATGCTGTGTATTACACTGCACTGAAATCATATCTGCAAGTGCGTAAGTGTGAGTTTCACTCCATTAACAGCAGCTGGTCTTCATGTGCAAAATATGAAACAAAGTTAAGACTTCTTTCTTTCTTTCAGACTTACTGCTTCCCCAAATTATTTCTTTCTTTCAGGGTGATTGTTCCTTTAACTCACAATATTGTGTCAATGTAGCTGTCCTGCCTGATGTACTGTAGAGCAGAGAATACCAAATGTTGTTTAAGATTAGTTAGATTAACTCCTGTTTTGCAATGTTCTTTTCTGTGGTTCCTTGTAAAGGCCTTTGAGAGCATTATGGCACAATAAAAAATGGTGTTGTTATCTTGCATGTTATTATGTTGGGTTTTTACTTCCATATGGTTTCACAGTTGGATAAATGCGATGTACTAAAAAAACATGTGCAGAATGTTAGTTTTTCATGTGTTTTTTTCTGAGATAAAAGGTTTGCTTATATTAAGTATTTCAATGAATCTGAAATGAGTTTGAAATTACTTTCACTTCCTCAGTCCTGAGACTCGTTGATAATCTGTCCATAACTTCAAAAACTCCATCCTTAACTCCAAGGTAAGCTTATAAGAAACGAAGTTGAGTAGACAAATGGCTACAACATTTCATTTGTTGAGGTATCAAGATGCATGCCTGTTTCAAAAGCAGGTTTTTCGGGGGTTGGGCATTTGTGAATTTAAACAGACTGGTATGTCAACTAGGTATAGTCAAGTGTACATAAACTACAGTCTTCACTTCTTAAATATGTTAGAGCTATTTGTTATATTTGTGTTTAATTTCCTCAAGCCTTATCTTAGCACCATTTGTGCCTCAAGACACTCTCAAGATGACAAGTCGCTTTTATACAAAGCAGTACTGTATCAGTTGTTAACGAATCGCTATCGGTGCCAAGAAGGTGTTCTTTTAAGCAAAGTTCCTGTTCCTTTAGCCGGAACATTTACAATGGGAAAAATCTGTTTCACCACAAGGGTGTACCCTTAGGAGAAGTGTTCTCTTATGATGTGTTCCTATACCTGGAGACTACTGTACATGTAATCAAAGAAACTACACAATGATATTGCAGGAGTCTAACGGAAGCCATAATAGTAGTACAGTATTTCATGTAAGATTGCTGTCAGTTCTTTAAGTATATGGAAAACTACAAAGCAGTATGTAATTCAATATGTTAACATAACATTATTCAGTGGGTTTCATTCAACTTTAAGAAGTAAAATGTGTTACTTCTATAGGGTGATGCAAAACATTTGGCCACAGCTGTACATGGTGAACACAATAACGGGCTTGTACTTGCAGCAAACTTTCACCATTTTAGCCTCCATTCTGAGGAGCCTCAGTATGTGAACGCACTGTTTTTTCGTTTCTCTTTGTTTTTTGGTAGGTCCCATCATTGTTTCATTCTTTTGTTTTAAACAGTTTTATTATATAATTTGTGATGACAGGCACATTATATTTTGAGAGTTACATTTAACATGACTGTGGGACACCGCATGCAATTTAAGTGTCACCAGCAGGATTTAAAAGTCAGTGTCTTTCTAGCCTGCGGGTTGGAATTACACCAGTCCCTTCATTTGCCTTAATGTCCTTTGCAAATCTGTCATTTTCATTAACTTTTCCCAAGTTGGCTGACATTCAGAGACATTATAATCTCAGCTAAGATAAGCAAGGGATCAGTTAATCACAGCAAGGAACTTCACAATGGCAGTGGATTACTGATTTTCAGAAAAAGAGAACACTGTTAGCATGCAGAATGAGTATCAAGATCCCCCCCCCCCCCCCTCTAAAAATAAAAGCTACTTTTTGGTGAAACACAGCAAAGGAATTTACTGAATAATAACAAAGCATGCTCTGATAGAGCCAGCCACCACTGTCCTCACTGTAGGGAAAGATAATTAACGAAGTGTAAGCTTTAAACCCCAAAAGGTTTCATGCATGAAGTTATTGCGAAGCATCACCTTTTAACCTCGGAAATGATTACATCTGGCCAGCCCAATCTAATGAAGGATGTGTATCAATATTCCTTTGGTAGCCAGGAGCTTCTGCTAGATTATTCCATATATACACACTGCTGGTAAGCCAATGTAGCTCAGCAACAGTACCACTTTGCCTAGTCTCTGTTCCACATCCATTGTGTTGCCATTGCTGGTAATGCTGTGTTCTGCAAATGGTTCTACTGAGGTTTCTTCACAGTAATGCACTGGTATTATACTGAAAAAAATGTGAGAGTTGTCATGTCCTGATTCTGATTTCAAAAACTGCAGATCTCACTAACAAAATCACTCTTTACGGCCAGCTGCCTCTATTGATTCCCCTTCTGCTGAGATTGTGAAAGCATGACCTTCATCTCCAGACCACTGCACACAAGAAGCAGCTCCTAACAGCACTTAGCGGTAATCTTCATTTTCAATTCACGGTATAATATCGCAAACTCTATGACACCATAAAGACATGCTCAGGAAATGATGGTAGGGATAGCAGATCAGGGCTCGTTGCTTTGCTTGCATTTCAGATCCCCTGGGATATGGAGCAGAGAAACTCTACAGAAATCAACTCATTTTCACCTTTTTTCTGTAAAACTGCTTATTTACCTTTTATCGGCTGAATCGCTAAAACTTTATTGACTTGAGAATCAGACTGCAGCTTACAGAGAGAGACCATGGCTATTTGAGGTGTATTGTTCTTTTCTTAAACAAATGGAGTAGTAAAAAGACTGGGAGGAGGGGGAGGGGGAGGGGGAGTGTCTCAGTGTCGCAATTTAATGCAGAGCAGAGCAGAAATAAAGTAGACATCTTTTTGAAAATGATGATTTGCTAGAAACTGTACAGCACAGTTGAAGGTGTTCCAGCAATCTTTGGTTTGTCACCCCAGTTTTCAGCCTTCATTTTTTGTCCCGACTGGAAACAGTAAAATTGTTCAATTGTCCCAGTTTTGCTATTTTGTACAGTTAACAGCTCATTTATCAGGCTGTGTTTGCTCCATTCAAAAATAAAATAAGCAATTGTATGGATTATTTGTTTAATAATTCTAATTGTGTACGTCACATGTTTAAATGGTAATCTATGAGTTGCTATCTGCAAAAAATGAACCTGTTTAATTTATAAATTTTGATTGTGTTATTATATACTATGCTTTTAACGGCTTCGGAGTTGTTACGGCATCAGTGAATTTAAGAAAAAAAAAGTGTCCCACTTTTTCATTCTGGAAATCTGGTAACTCTAATCTTATTTGTATTTGAACCTAGGCCAAAAAGGGCAACCTATAGCTCACCCAAAACATGTAACTGTATTAGTAATATTCTTAAATAGTAAGTACATTCAAATTACATTTTCAATGTTTTTAGAGTGGTTCTTATTGAAATTGCAATTTTTTTTTTTCTATTTTCTGTGTTATGTACCTTAACATGAATTTACAACATGATCTTTAAATTCTAGTTGCCTGCCATAGGCACACTATGCTACCCAGGCAACATAAGACAACGTATCTGTAGCTATTACCATTCATCTTGAAGTAGGTTGACAAAAACAAAGAACATGGACAAAAAGAAACCTTTAGTCAGTCATACACAAGGCACATACAAAAATAGCTGTGGATTTCTTGTCAGTACGTTACTTAATTCTCCAAAAAGTCACATAATCGTATTGGCTAATGTTAAACAAGGGGGCTGCTTTGTGTTCATATTTAGTCATAAGTGGTACAGTTTATTCAGTAGATGGATGAGAAAAGTTTAAATTTAGCAGCTTGATTCTGCATAAATACATATCAAGCTGCCTACAGACTGAAAGCAAAATGTTACAAGTGCTCTTAATCACTTGGAGTCAAAATGATTCATTTTTTGGTTGCTGTAACATTTTATTTGACCTTTAGGTGTCAGTTCCACTAATGTTGCCTTGCAAAGTTATTCTAGGAAGGATGACAGGGGCAGCTCTCAAATTGTACAAAAAAAAAAAAAAAAAAAAAAACATTAAATAAAAAATAAAATCTCAGTGGAATAACCCCAGTGTATTAAACAATGATATTGTTTGAAAAAAAAAATGACCTTAAAACAAGCAGCCAAAAAGTGATTTCTGTTCAAGTAAAGTGCATGTCATTCTCCCTAGAGGAGGCACAAGCATGCTTAATCTTACCAAGGAAAAAAAAGGACTCAGCAGTATGGTAAGTAATGATAATGCTCTGCACTTACTTGAGGAAAAGACACGTTTATGTTACAAATGGTTATTGGACAACAGTGGGTTTTTGTACAGTGAAAGACAAAGTAAGCTGATAAATTGAAGGTTAAATGTGCTTATAAAATGGAATGTTGAGTGCATTTGTTCCAAAGCCATAGAAACATAATGCCCTAGGTTGTCAGGCATATTACCACCACTTTTGAGTGGTGTATCCCATTTAAAGCCCACAAGGACATGTAATCTGCAGTGAGTTTCTAAAAGGGCACTAGAAGTTGTGTTATTTTAACCACAACAAAACAATGGGAATTCAGTTGTGCTAAGAAGAGGTAAAACTCCTTTAATTCCATCCTTACCAGGATCGCTGTATGCTTTGCCTCTTCAAAACTTAAGAGTATTGAAATACGTACAGTATGGAATTATACAATTTGCTGTGATGATATGCTACAGTTTCTATAAAACCCAGTACTCTATCTACTTTTCATCCAATCTCAGATGTAGCTGTATTGGGGCGAAATTAAATTCCTATCACCCAGGATCTTGACATATCAGAGCTTCTAAACCCCCCCTGGAAATTGGTCCTGACCTCTGCTCTTCGTGTGTGCATGGGAGTTTTGCTTGGTGACATTACCAGCAAAAGCAGAGGGCAGCAAAGCTTAAAAGAGCGAGGGGATGAGAGGGGAAGGTCAAGGCATTACTATGCAAAAGGTGCGCTGGAAATAAAATTAAGGCAGCAGGCTGGCAGCATTCCACCTGCATGCACAGACTGGCATTAATACTTCATCAGAATGCTTCTTTATCAGTCAAGTGAAGGAGCCAGGGCATATGTGCCAAGTCAACAGAAGTTTGAATAGAATTCTAATGGAATGAGCAAAGTGAGACTACACATGTGTATTCTGTACGCTTTGGAGGTAAAAAATAAAAAATAGATTCATGTTCCCTATTACTAAGTAAAACTAGTGATAGTAAAAAAAAATAAAAAAAAATGTCACATGATTTGAATGGAATGTCTGATCAGTCCGAGACAATTTGCTGACAGTCTCACAAACTGTTAAACAGATAGAGAACAAATGATTATTTCTTAATAATTGAATCAACAATTGGTGTTTTTGAATTACATACAGTAGTTTATTAGTAATATTAGAACACCTCCAGATTTGTTATTTACTATATTCTTTATATACCTACCTGCTTGAAAACCTCTGGGTGTGAGAATTTCAATTTTCGGTCAGTAATTGGCAATATAGAAACAGTAGGCAGTGGTGTGAAAATTTTAGGCATCATAAACAACTCCTGTTACTATCATCATCTTCTTCTTCCTTTCTTAGCAGACACCCTTATAGAAGGCAACTTATAGTTGCTACAAAATATCACATTACAGATAACAGCAGTTATATGATACAATAAAGATAGTAGCAAATTCAAATTAGAGAAAATAAAAATACAGTAAATAATTACATTTCAGAGCAATTGACTAACAGCAATTAAACTTATAGTAAAAATATCTGTTTGAGTAAATTTCATTAAGAGCAAATTGTATGTATAATAAATGGATGAGAACGATTTCAAATAAGCGCAATTACAAAAACATGTGAATGCGGTTCCTTTAAGAGTAAAATTAAGATAAAAAATAGTTAAATGCACAACAAATTAAAACAACCGACAATGGGGTGTTCAAATACATTTGCACACTGCTGTATTTTACTATGATTGAGTGGTTTTGAGTTATGGATGATTTAAAGCACAATTTGAAGAAAGGGAAACTGATTTTAAATCCTTAGTGACAACAGTTTTAATAGAACAAACAAGGGTTAACATTTTGTTTAGTAGCTTGACAACGCTTGGTTAGTTTTTGATGGTTGGGGTATTCAAGTACTTGGTGGTGAAAAGTGAGTGTTCACCGCACAGTACATCCATCACAGAGATCCTAATTGAGAGTCACGGGCCATTTGTCCCCTGCTAATAACATCTAACACCTGTTCTTTATGTGCTAGCAGTTGCTGGGTATAAAAGGTACAGGAATGAGGACGTTCCGTTATTTGGTTTTTGGTTAAGAGCAGAGATATTTGTTCCGATTTTTGCAACTTTTTTTTTTTTTTTTTTTTTAAATACACATTTTTTTAAAGTAGTGCCCTGCATGCAATGGCATCCTAGAGCACTGTACAAAATTAAAAGAGAGCTCATATTATTCATAGTCATTTAACAGACGCTTTTATCCAAAGCGACTTACAGAGACTAGGGTGTGTGCTATGCATCAGCAACTGCTGTAGAGTCACTTACAATAGGACCTCAGTTTTACCTTGGTCTGTTCAGAAGGATGGAACACAAGGAGGTTAAGTGACTTGCTCAGGGTCACACACAGTGAGTCAGTGGCTGGGATTGAACCTGGAACCTCATACATACAATACACTCCAGCTACAATCAATTATATAAAAGCAAGTTAAAAAAATTATGACATACAGTTAATCCAATGTTTCAAAATGCCTAATGTCAACCAGAATAGAGTTCCACAAATGAGAAGCACAACAGCAAAAAGCTTTAAGACGATTTTTGGAGCAACTAAAAGTACTGCATTTTCGGAAATCAAAGACTATATAGGAATATTTTGAAGTGGTTCAATTATGAGTTAAGGCTTGTTTTAGCTTGCCTGGATAATCCTAACTGCTGGGCATTGAATTAGGGTGACCAGATGCCCGGTTTGAACTGGACAGTCCCCTTTTCCCATTAACTGACAGTGTTCCAGCATTTTCACCTCAACCTTAAAAAAGTCTTGGTTTACAACGGAGCCAGATCGCACTCCTTGCATTTATTATGTAAACAATTTGCAATCATACAGAAATATTTTTCAAAAGGGTTTCTATAATAAAATAATAAATAGAATCGCAATGCATGCGTTTATAACCACATATAGTTAAATGTGGCCATGGATTGGAAAGAGAAGGTGTAGTGGTTTGACAGCAGTCTGAGGTTGTTGGTTTTATACGTCTAATGTGGGAAAAAAAGCATTATATCCAAATAAGGAGAATTCTTAAACATAATAAGAATTCTAAGAATAATAAGTCTACATTGGATAGTTTAAAAACATTCTTTAATCTATGTGCCTTTGCTTCTGAACTACCGCCTTCCGTTCATGACTTGAACCTTTCAACTCTGCTGGCTCCACTTACTCCCTCTCATATATGGGAAGTGGGTGGAACCAACAGACTCTAAAGGTCCCAGCACCTTATGATTTAAATGGCATGAGCAAGTCTATTTAGTGGAAGCAGATTGTCCATGTAATCTCAAAGGAAACTCAGCGCTTGGTAAAGACTGAAAAAAGACAATATTGAACTCAGAAACACACAGGATGATTCATAAAAATGGAAAAAGATCAATTTAAATGGATCGTGTTAAAAATGAGTCACTTCTACATCGTGTAATCTTGTAGAAACATAACTTCACCATCATATGGGGGTAAGCCGTAAGCCTGAGCTTTCTGTCCATTTGAAAGCAGTCAGAAGGGGGGCAGATTTGTTCAAAAAGTTAAAGCAATTTTCATACGTGCTTCAGGAAAGGTGGTGTTGACTGTTTTCTAGTTTTTATAACAAAACAGTCAACAACCCAGCCTTGAATTTAAAGAACTGCCTCAAAGTTCTGTGAATCTCTTGGATTAAGTTATTTTTAATGTTTAAACGCCTATAAGAGAAACGATACTGAAACATTCTCTTCACGGATGGAACTGGCTGAATATTTTTTAATATAGTTTTTAAGATTTTAAACTGGACCATACTAAATGATTTTTTTTTTCTTTTTGATTTTATGCCCACTTTTGACAACTTAATTTCCTTTTGATGTTTTGAGGAGGCTGTGTGGTCCAGTGGTTAAAGAAAAGGGCTTGTAACCAGGAGGTCCCCGGTTCAAATCCCACCTCAGTCGCTGACTCATTGTGTGACCCTGAGCAAGTCACTTCACCTCCTTGTGCTCCGTCTTTCGGGTGAGACGTAATTGTAAGTGACTCTGCAGCTGATGCATAGTTCACACACCCTAGTCTCTGTAAGTCGCCTTGGATAAAGGCGTCTGCTAAATAAACAAATAATAATAATGTTCAGTGTTTTAAGCTCTTTAAGTTCTTTCCTGCAACCATTTTTTCTTTAATGAATTTACATTTTTATCCTGCAAAAATGTCTGCATCTAAACTAGGGGTGAAAAAGGGAAAACACATGTACTATGCAGCAAGTACTTCTGTGCTTCCATTATAGTGGCCAAAACGATATTATGAATCACTCACCTTGTTTTGAGACCTGGGTTCTTCATTAAAACATTATGACACTTTATTAAATCGTGTAATAAAAGAATGTCCAAACCAAGTTGTGCTCCAATTGCATAAGTGCTTCTCTAGATAGTTTTACATAAGATTTATAATGAAAGAAAAAAAAAGTATATTATGCTTAAGCAATGCATTGTATGTACATCAACCTGAAAATATCCACACAAGTATGGTAATCATATTTAAGAGAATTCCGTTTTTATAAAAAATCTATATAAACAACAACAACACTACTACAACTACTAATAACAACAACAACAATAATAATGTACAGCTGTATATTAAGTAATTGCATTATTCAGTTAAATGGCTTTGAAAACGATTTTTGAAAAACAATTTTTCAAGAACGTCCAATACATCTCATGCAAGACTGCACGTTTTACACACAGTATCAGGTAAAACTATTTTCCTAACCTTTCTTTGATTTGGAGTCTTAATGTATTTATTTATTTATTTATTTAAAAATCTAGTCGTCACCATTTTTTTACCCTGGTTTTTCTCCTCAATTTTGTATGCCCAATTATTATCCTCGGCTCACTTTGTCATCATTAATCCATTAATTATATTGAAATGCATCCAAATGAGGAAAAGAGCATGGAATTGGGTGGGAGCAAACATCATAATGTGATGTAAGGATTTTTCCTTGCACAGGCAATTGCTGACCCTCTGTAGAAGTGAGTAACTAAGAGCTGTATAAAAGCACACACCTGCAAAGACCTGTCATTGGCTTCAGGATGGCTGCTGTGGTACACTTCCTGATGCAGCGACACTTGGCTCTTGTCGAGGAGAGTCAGCAACACGTTCGGAGAAGGGCATGACGAAGAAGACCCTGCATGTTCAATCCCAGGGTCACTTTGTTTGGAAAGATGCATTGTAGTTCTATTTTGAAAACTATATTAAGTTTAAAAGAGTAATATAACCAAGTCTATTACTTTTTTTTATTAATTTTCATTTCAATAGCTTTTATTAATATTTCCATTTAATCTTGTTTTGGACCACTGAGAATAAATTGTACTGTTCAAGTACATCATGAGCCAGCTCATTCATGCATTACAAATCATACATTCATTACTTCTTTTCAGTGACGATAATTGGAAACCTATTCCAGTACTGCTTCGAAAACCCAAATCTTGTATTACAACTGGAAGAGACATGCAATCAATCCAACAACTTAAAGCTTAAAAGCATACAATGAATGCAGACCTAATATCTGACGACAGTGAATTTCTATGCTGAGAAAACACTGGATAATTATTTCTCTGGGAAATTTTTGGTGCAGTTAGATCTGGTTTCACAGAATGAGATTAGCACAAAGAGCATGCTATTGCTAAATATGTAATGCAAGTTACTTGAAGTACCAAATTATTATTTTTAAGTTAGAACACAATTACGTAAAGTGATACATTACAGTTAGACTTAACTTTTGTGGTTAACACAATTAGGAGTAGGTTATCATAACAAAGTTGTTAAAGAAAAAAATAAAAATAAAAAAATTAAACTGGTAAATGCGAGTTAAAAATGCTCCAAAAAATTAGCCTGTCCTCAAATGAGGATAGTGGCACTTAATGGGTTAATGGCACACGCTGTACGAGGCTAAAAGAAATGGAATTGTGGAGTTCCTAAATCTTATAAAATTAACCCAGATCACTAAAGTTAGAGAGGAAGGTGACACGGTATAGGTGGAAGCTGATTAAACATTTAGAAAATAAAGTTTAGTTGTTACCACGAGATACAATCCGACAGAGCCTATTAAAGGATTTTTGTTTAAAAACATCACCCAAGTTGTGATGTTGATTTGTTTGTCGTCAGGCTTTATTTATATTTTAAAAGCACAAACAAAAAACGTATTCAGTATGATAGTTACCTGTCCCACCCGCTCTCCTTCATCCTCTAGAACTGAGAAAGCTTTAGTTATTACATTCATTTGGTCAAAGCAACAATACACCTTCTAGAATAAATAATATGTTTATATCTTTTCTCAGTTGTAAGTCTTAGTTCTTTCTTTCAGTTTCAATTTCGTATTTTACATCTTTTTTTCTGCTGGCAAAGAATCAAAAAAATATTAACTGCATTTTTGAGACAAGATCATTTTGCTAACATTACAAATGTTGCAGTATTCCACAATCAGTGTTAACAATATTCTTCCATAACAGTACAGCCTTACGTGTAGTGCATCAGAACGCACATCTTTATGACATCTACAGTTATTTACACACTCTATGTAGAATGCCAGTGGTGCTGGAACAATTTTTATAGTGAGGGTGCTGAAAGCCATTGAAGAAAACTGTAACCCCTGTATATGATGGAAGCCATGCATTCGGTTGCTATTGTGTTCAACATGTTAAAACAAAGCCGCACCAACACCTATTTATCTATGTCAGTATTTTTACTAATGAACTGGGGGGATAAAAACAACATGCAGGCATTCAATTACACTTTCATTCAGGAAATCCAATTCCTCCTGACCTGACCTGGATACCGCACATACTATGTACCAACCCTTTAAAAAAACAACTGTTTATTAACATTTTTAATGAACACAATTACAATATTTCTATGACTGGAGTCTTCTGATTTATGTGTATCCATTAGTTTAAGGTGTTTGTCCCTTTTTATGGCTATCTTTGCAGGAATATCAACCTGGTTTGCAGTGTCCATGGGAGACCAGCAGGAGGCAGGAGGGATCCACAGTCTCCAGTGCAGTAACACAGATGGCAATGAGAGAGCTGGCAGCCTACGTTGCTTGCAGTGGAGCTGACCTTGATATAAAACAATTCTCAGGATGAAAAGCACACACAAGGAAAGCTGCCCTGGCTTGAAACAATAATCCTGTTGTGGCAGGTATTGATTGAGAGGATGTACACTCTCTACACTGAGCCACTGTTTGTTAACTGAATGGGCCTCTATTGTATATGATAGAATTCCTTGCCTTTCGTTTTAACCAGTTCACTGTCAAACTAGCTGATGTCTGATTCTTTTCAGTGGCAGCATATTTTGTTCGCCTTATATTTCAAGTCATGAACGTATTTGTGTCATCACTAAAACCGATCATCAGAGTTATCGCCATTATAAATCATGTACAAAAGAAGAATTCAATCACAGTTACAGATTTGGCCACATTCCAGTACATCATCTGTGTTCTGTTTAAAGAGTAAGCAGTGGGGCTCCAAAAAATACAGCGTTATACATCCCCACTTGCTGCTACAACTGTTTAATTGCCATTTCTCTTTTCACTGTTAATAGCCTAACTTTTTACAGTCTGTTTCAAAGCTCTTTTCAAAATGCCCACTCTAGTGCACTGGGGTTTAAGATCTGTCCTTTAAATCACTGCAGTCTGTTCTGTTCCGTAACCACATCATGGATCGTTATTGCTGTGTTGGATGTTAATGCTGGATGTTAATGCAAAGACAAATGGCAGGTGCATTACATAAACAGCTGTAGCAACATGCGGGGATGTGTAGCGCTATATTTTCCAGAACCCTTATATTACTCTTAAACACCAGTTTGTTTTTGTGATTCTTTTATACAATAGGAGAAGATGCAGAACTTGTAGTGTTGTATTTCAAATATCTGCATATTAAATTATAAAAAAGTGATAAGGTTAAACCTAGCTAATGCTGTAAGCGCAGCACATAAACCAGAGGACACAATTAAGTGGAGGCAGACTTAGGACAGAGGGCAAGCAGCACAGAGTGGGCTGAGTGTATGGAACAGGTTGTTGATGCTGAATCACTGGAATCCTTTAAGACTTGACATTGTTTTGAGATCAACCAGCTGCTATGAACCCAGTGAACAGTGATGGACCGAACAGTCTCATTCGTTAATTTTCTTCTTATTTCCACACAGTATGTTAGAATAAAGCTTTGAATGGGAAGATTTTTTTTTAATTTTTTTATCACTGGTTAGCACATCTTTACAACATGATGTGTAGCTTGCTCTATAACTGTGCGACAGACTGAGGTTACCTTTCATTTACAGCAATATATACTACAATAGCAGCTTTACAGAAATAATAATCAACAACTGTGATAATAATTGGATTTATATGAAATTGGAAACAATGAACAAAAAATACAATAATTATTTGTCAGTTTCCCAATAATAACTGTTCATCAATAGGATAAGGTTAAGGTTGGGTCAGGATAATGCAAGTACTTAAATTAAAGAAATCTTAAATTTGAGTTTATTTTAGCTTTGGTACTAAAAGCAGTCCCTAGAAAATGTAATTCTGTTTTGATACGACTTTTCTAATTGCCCAAAACATCAATTATCTTCCTCAGAGTCTTGTGTTTGTTTTGCGATTTGGTGAAATGTTCTATAATTACATCACGAACACAAGCACTGAGTTGAAAATGTGTTTAATGTAATAATCAGTTGACGTGAAGTGCTACCATCACATATTAAACCTTAGCGCCTGACTAAATCACAACCCAGGTCAATAAGACTACATTTAACCCCTTGGTCACCACTACAGGTATGTTTTCAGTCCTACGGGTACATGTTAAAAATGGATGTACAGCAAAGCTGTGACCTGCAGTACTCAGTATCCTCCTTCCCCACCACCACACACACACACCCACCCACCATGTTGACTGCATGTTGAACTGTTGGAAGGATAGGAGCACCTCCATGTTATCAACCAGCAGGAAATTTCATGAATAGTGATAATACAAGCAGACAGGCCCTCATTAAACAGCTGACTGCACTGTTCAAGCCAGCAGTTAATATTTTCTTGGCAGAACTCAATGGATAGTAAGGGATAATATTACCCATTGGGAAGGAGGCAAGTCCTTTGGTATTTGAACGATTCAAACACTTTCAGAGCCAAAAGACTGAGCTAGACAGGTGCAGCAAGGCAAAAACACTGAATTTAAATAGCGTGCGTGTGTGTGGGAAGGTGGCAGGGGTGAGGTTAAATCTCTCCCTGCCAGCAATCACAAGTGTGGCCATTCCCCAATTAGGTAATCAAGTGCTAATTGGGGAGAGGACACATGTATTTAAGGGAGGAGAAATCCTTTGCCTGGGAGAGGGTGTCTAGGTTGTATGTTTGTGCCAATAGCGAAGGCAAAAACCCCAGCCTATAATGCTTATTCTTGTAACCCTTTATTTAGGCCCTCTGGCCCTGTTTGTTTGCTCCAGTTTTATTTGTGTTTCTTTAATAAACGTGCGCAACAGTGCTTTAAATTGCAGCTTCCTGTCTCCGAGTCTCATTCCTGGAGCTATTCTGCCACAACACGACTGAAACAGCTCACGGGAGGGGAGGGTTCTGTTAAATTCATTCTGTAAGGCCATAGTTCGATGACAGGAGATTGAGAAGGGCAAGCAGAAGGTATGTAAAGTCCCAAACTGTATTGTATTTGGGTGACTCGTACATGGTAAATATGTGTTCAAGTTAGCTTTTTTTTAATTTTATTAAACTACATTGCAATGGACTCTGGTATGTGTAGCCTTGCAGGTAAAAGATAGATAAATTGTGAGTTGAAAAAAAAAAAAATTGTCAAGTGCCCTGAACTGTCCTTCATGAAGGCATTTTCTCATCCTAGTTCTACATTAATAACATGTTACAATATGTATTTCAACATACATGGAATACATTAAAAATAAATCTATCATATGTACATAGGACTTTATGGAATATATTAGTAATGCAATTTTATTGATTTTAAAAGGTAAAATTTGTCTTATTTTAAGCTAGAGACACAATGTAGTTAAAATAATGTGTTATTTACTGTTACCTTTATTTAAGGAGCAAGTTGCACTTCTCCAGTTTTGAGAAGTTCTTATTTTATCTGCAGTGTTTCCTGGTTATTCATTTCCAGAAACGTTTTGCCTTTGGACAATCAGGACAGATTCTTTGACCATTTGCCTCTTTGTGTTTCACTGTGTGGTTTTAACAGCTGCTAAAATGGAAACAGCATTGAGACAGACGTACACAGACATACAACACCTGCATATCGTTATCTGCACCTCTGCATTCCTATGTATTACATTGACTGAAATGTTTGCAAGGCTTTAAATATGATAAAGAATACATTATACATACAGTATATGTTCCATATCCATGTGTATTTTAATATGCATTAAATATATTAACCATTAAATAAATCATGTAAAAAAAAAATATGCACTGTCACTGTGTGTGCAGTTTTTTTTTATTTTTTACTACATCCCTGCTACAATACAGTAGGTCTTGTCCTGTCAATGGGATTCTAAGTAACATTAAACTTTAAATCCTTATACAAAATCAATAAACAGCGGAGCAGAAGAGAGAGCAACTACTTGCCAAGTGAAGTGAAAACTGCAATACCTGGAATTGCAACATTTTAATCTGCATTAAATCTGTCTGCAGTGACATTATGCAAGACAGATGATGAAAGCAATTGCATTAGTCCCATAAAGAACCCTATTCCTGGGAGGGTATGTGAATCTACTCGTTAAAGCAGATGAAATCCACAAGTGGAACTCACTGATTGAATGAGGACTGATAAAACTGGACACAACATAAAACATGAAGGAACAGCAGTTTCATCAAACTGCATGCTCAGTAGTGCTAAATTACTAAAGTGCAGTATTTCCTGCCAAAAACAATAGCAGGGATGCATTTCCGTGTCTTTTAAGATGCAATGAATTACTTTTGACCTGAAATTCTCTACATTAAAAAGTAAATAAACCTGTGAATCGCAACAGGGGATTCAGCACTTTAATTACAAACTACCTGAATAAACACAAAGTGAAGCTCATGGCTGTTCTGATCACCCATTGTTTGGTAGTGCTAGTAGGGCATCACATCCCCTTGGGCTATTAACAATCTGACTCATAAAAGTTAGCTTTAAAACAGGAGCATTTAGACTATCACAAGACTGGAGCTTAATATTAAAGAGTTTAACGTCCATAGTCTGTTTGCACCCATATTGATGTCATGATGACAATGTCAATATTATGATAATAACCTGCTGTAATTATTTTATTGCTGGGTGTGGCATTCCAAACAAATGCCCAGCCTCTCTCTTTCTCATACGAGGGTGTCATGTGATGCTTTCACCTTTCACTCCTGTGGGTTCCCCCTGTTAAAACGATATATTAGAAAATGGCTATATTTTACAATGACTGCACATCTGGTTGGCAGAGCATAGCATTTTGTGTTACGAAAAATCAAGTTTGGGCAACAAGATGTACTTCAAATCATTGTGGCGATGGAAACAAGGGTGCAACCGCCTAGGAAGCACAAGTAAGAAAGTCATTTCTGTAGTATCTTGTACTATTTTTGATGCATCCTGGGATACACATAAAAAACTGTTTTCCTTTTAATCTATTTTTATTGTACCCCATTTTTTTGTTGGTTTACATTCAGTGCTCTTTCTTCACCCCCTTTCCCTTTATGTCCTGACTCTCCTCTTCCTGATTCCCTCTCTCATTTTCAAGCATCTTTCTCTTTTTGCCAACTCAGTCAACACGCCATCCCTCAAAGAGCGATCTGAGCCAGAGAGATAAACACAGTAAAAAAAGGCTGTGGGCCTGCAAAGGAGAGCACGTCTTCATTTGTCAGTGAGGAGTGATGTCAACGTTGCTGTGGAAACCACAGCCAGCCACTGTTTCCACTTATATACACAGACGCCCTTTATCCCCATGTCATATTTTTCAAAGCTAGGCGTTTGACCATGGCTAATATTTTTCACAACTACAGTGGTATTAGACATCACATCGGTAGCATTTTCATTGCTTAACCCTACACATGTTATTGCAATGCACACTGGAAAAGATTAAAAGCTTTTCCACTGCCCCCCCATGAAGAATTACATTCTGCCACAGAGCAATATACGACAAACATTTATACAGTTTTGTTTACTCCAAAGCAGACATTACAGCAGGAATTTACCAGAAGATTGTGTAATGTTGGCTTCTGACCCCTGTCGTTGGGAAGAGGTTAAAAGCAGAATAAAATAATATATTTTTCACCCAAGTACTATAGGTGGTAAGAAGTAGACTACTGTATAGAATGCAGTAATCAAATGCAGTGCTGAAAAAGTATGCATTGTAAGCATATAGACACTCACTCTGGGGTGATAAAATAATATAGAAATATATGTATGTTACAAAAAACTTGACACATACAGGTGACCCTTGACATTTGTGTACAGACTGGTTTGTTTGTAACAGACTGGTTTCTTGTTGCAGATGGGAATGTTGCATAGCTAAATCTGCAGTGGTACTCCAAAATACTATCCAAAGAGTAAAATGAGGAACACACATTTTACCCAATCATAGGTTTAAATGCCATTTCTGAGTGATCTTGCTCCAATATTGAACTGCAACCGTCTTACTCTGTGTCGGAATCAACCTGCCAATATAGGGGGCTGTAGAATTCTAGATGCCAGATTCAACAGGAATTCCATGATGTGGTGACCCTTTGAACTCTGCCGACGCCACCTCACAGCACCATGGCAACCTATTTGGAATCACAAACAAAAGGGATGAGAAGCAACTAAATAAGTGTCATTCTTACTGTCAGAAAACAGTATTTCGTTAAGGCAGT
This sequence comes from Acipenser oxyrinchus oxyrinchus, assembly GCA_030684275.1. NCBI lineage: Eukaryota > Metazoa > Chordata > Actinopteri > Acipenseriformes > Acipenseridae > Acipenser > Acipenser oxyrinchus. The sequence goes on along the minus strand of CM060281.1, from coordinate 2,247,490 downwards.
CAGTAGAAGGCTAATGTGACCTGCAGTTCTGAATCGAAATAGTAGGCACAACGCAATGCTGCAGTCTAGTGCTGTGTCACGCGTGTTAACATCTGATTTTCAGAGTACTGTCTTCGGTTTTCTTAATTCTCTATAAATACCACCACTGTATAATTTTTCCCTATCTTGGTGATGTCTGGATGAATTCTTGTTGCTACTCGCATTATGCTGTGTAAACTGCTGTGTAAACATGCCTGTGTTTGGAGACTTCTTAGCAGACAACTAGGCAGGACGCTTTCCTTTATCAATGCCACACAGCACTGCTTGTTTTTCACACAGAATCCCATAGAAGCTTGCTTCCCCTTTATTAGAGCCCTGCTAGAAGGCAGGTCCATCCATACCCAAAAATGCATACTTTAAACCCCTATTCATTTTAGATAATTTTGCTATGTCTATTTTATTTCTGACTTGTAATTGTGCAATGAACAGTTTAAACTGCTTAATATGACTACCTGGTTATTATCATTGCATTGAAATGCCTTGGCCAGAAAATAATGGGAGTCAATCAGGACAACTTTTATTAATGGTTATCACGCTGTGGTTTACATTTCACCTTTACCAGTCTTACAAAATGCAAGTTTCAGTACAGTATTGGCATGTATCCAAATATAAATTATGATAGCATGTGCATGAGTACAGTTTTCTGATGTTATAGCATAATTTTTTTACCTAGAACTAAATTCAGATTTGCAGCAAAACAAAGCCTATTTGTTATATTGTCTTTTTACTTGTTTATTGATGAAATCTTTTGGTGACATTAAGCGAGTTGACTTCATTTTCAGTCACTTTAAATTGATATGCAAAGGGATTGGCTGGGCAATGCAAATGTTTGATATGGTCCAGTTTATATCCCCGGACTCCAGTAATGAAAAAAATACAAAATTAAAAAAATCATCCAGCCACTGTTTTACAAAATTCTGCCAAGTCCTGGATTAAATTTCCGTTGAGATTAATAATATTGTTTACAAGGATAGACTACTGGGGTGCACAAAAGCAACTCCAGCCAGATCGTAATTTCAAATATTAATGCAAGCAAGGAAGCATGCAATTTAAGAAATCCATGCCCGCAAGAAACAATGCCATGTAATAGCTATATTTCACCCTGCCAAAAATGTGTCCAAGAACCAAATTGCTATTTTGAAATGTAGTGTTTGTGTCAAACTGAATAACAATGGCAAAAGCACAGTATCATCTTGTTTAAAAGCATAGGCCCATGTGTCAGATATAGGCTACAAAGATCTTGCAATCAAAAGTTCCTCCAAGCAGAACTCCACAATGCCTTTTCCATATACTGCCATATTTTTGGATCCCTGCTTCAAATGTGTTTTCTGTGCTTCAGAAAAGTTATTAAGTACTCAATTACATTTTTTAGTAACACTTTACATTAAGTGTCTCTAATTACTATGTATTTACATGTGGTTACTCAGTAAATACATGTGAACTTATACACATAATTAGAATGTTATTATGCAGTTATAGTTAGGCTTGCTACTTTGATATTAAATCGGTAAAGCTTGTTAAACATCGAAATTCCCAAAAAATGAGTTTGGCTGAAATAAACTTATATAGGACTACATAGTAAGTACAAGTTAGTTCTGTTCAACTATCTAATGTTTTGTTCTGTGCATATTATTTTTACTTGTAAATTTATGCTATAAAAGTGTGTAGTACAATGCTGCATTTTCTATGGTTTATTTGAGACAAGTTTTTTAATTTGCGTAGGATCTTTATAAGGTATAGCTCTGCTGTGTCATAACGTTATTTCAATCAGAATGTTGGTAACCATGGTTTTGTTGCATGTTGAATATGATAAAGGGGCTTCGCTAAATGAGATGTTTCTTAATAGTATGTTTTTTTTTGTTTAAGCATAAACGTCGATTTCACACATTCTCCGCTTGAATTGAAAAATAAATATCGAAAAAAAATCGTAAATTATTTGTAAAATAAACATCTATTAATCATTGATTTGGCAAACAAATAAAAATGGAATAGTAACAAGCCTAGTAGCTATTATTATTTATTTATTAGCAGACGCCCTTATCCAGGACGACTTACAATTGTTACAAGAGATCACATTATTTTTACATACAATTACCCAATTATACAGTTGGGTTTTTACTGAATCTAGGTAAAGTACCTTGCTCAAGGGTACAGCAGCAGTGTCCCCCACCTGAACCCACAACCCTCCGGTCAAGAGTCCAGAGCTCTAACCACTACTCCACACTGCTGCCCTATTATAGTGTACTAAAAGTGTACATTATTTTGCATGATATAACCCTTAAAAACCAAACCCTCACCCCAGCTCCTAAACCTCCCCCTAATACTTTTCTGATAGTTGTGTACCTAGATATATTGTGCATAAAGATTTACATTGGCACATTGTAACTATGCATTATAACATTGCAATTATGTGTAAGTATTTACTAAGAAACTACTATATAAATAAAAGTAATTAGACACAATGTTAGCTTGTTTTGTCGCTAGCATAGTGATTTCTTTTTTTGGACAAGGAAAAATCTTTACAACCTCTAACCACATGAGAAATTAACGTATGAGCTTCTGTTTTTTTTGATCGATTTGCTTCTGCTCATGGCTATCAACAAATAACCTGACAGCAGTGATGTCATATTTTGTTAGACCCATTTTGACTGATAAATGAATCCTGGTGTGCCAAAATGCCAAAAGGTGTACTGTTTATAAAAGAGGTTCCTCGAATCCCATGCCCTACTGCTAACTGGAAACCTTTGAAAATCGATTCAGTAGAGGATTGCTTACTAATTAGAAAACCACAGTTTTACACATTTGTTTCTGGGGTGTTCTCGGACATAAAATTATCATTTACCAAACCATGCACAGTAAAAACACAATAAATCTAAAACGTAGAATGTACAATTAACCCCGTATTAGTTCAGGATTCCACAGCCAAGTCAATTCCTGTCCATTTGAGCTCACAGGGTGCCTGGTCAGTAGGGTCTGCTGCAGTGCTATTTATTTTCTCCCCTCATTTGTGCATGTTAAAATGTATCTTGCATTTTCCTAATTTATATCGATATACATCTTGCCAAGCAGAATGCTAAAATCAGGCAAGGAAATGGGTTTTAAAATCTACCATTAATGTGGGCAACAGGCTTTGCCAAGAGGTGTCTGCGTTAAAAGGTATACTGTGTACATGTCAATTTACCTCCCGGTTTCCTGATTAACGCTTCAACATCGATATACTTTGCCAAGCAGAACGCTAAAAAGAGGTACTGAAATTGATTAAGACATAGCTTTTGCCACAGTTTTCAAACAATTAAAATAACGTTTCAACAATTCCATGCCCTGGGACAACAACTCTCAAATGAAATTCAAACCCTTGAACCTGTGGTGTCTGCCTGTCTCTTTCCTTAGACTTAAGTACATTTATGGAACACTCATCTGTCAAGGTTTTGGTAATAATGCTGTGCACTGCACATCTGACCCACTTGAAGCTGAGACATCAAAATAAAAGCAGCTCTGGGGAATAATGTCTGAGATTTAAAAGAAGAAAAGGGAGGTACACTACATTGTATTGTCCGTTTTCTTAGATTAAAATCCTTGGCAATTTAGGATAAATCGTCCTTTGTGCTATTAAAAGAAAACATGATTTCCTTCACACAATACTGTTCTCTAACTACATGACTTAAATCATAGTTATATTTCCTGAATTCTGTTAACCAAAACACTAGCCCACTTGCTTTTTAAGTTTATATACATACATATACATAGGTCAAGCCCAATTACGATTCTATCACATTGTAATATCATTTTGCGTGCATCACAAGAGCTCAGGGGGAGAATATGCCATATACTTGCAGTGGCTCATTGGATAAAAATCCATTCCAGAACAATAAATGGTGTGACAAACCAGGTCAGCTTGCCACATACAGGACCGTCTTCACTTGTCTTGTGTAAAAAAACAGTACGAGCACAGGTAGATTTTTCAACAGGGCAGGCCAAATCAAAGCTCCTTCCAGGAGTGCTACCTAAACGGTTGCAAGTCTAAGCTATACCAGACAGCTAAGCTGTTTCCCGATTAAACAAAACCCCAACCTTTATTGTTTAGAAATGGCTCAAAAAAAACTGTACCTTTCCTCTCTGGTTCCAGCTCCCTGGTGGTCTCCCCTAATGACGCCCTGAGCTCTCTTTTTATAGGATGTGGCTGCTCCCTATTAGCACTAATTATTAAATTCAGGAGCTGCCACATTCTCACATGTTTTTGGCAGGGACAGGAATTAACCCCATCCCTGCCAACCACCACAAAACACACACAAACACTACAATATATACAGGCAGAGTTCTTGCTCTGCCACAATGGTTAATACTTATTTTCATAGACCCAGTTTAATGACACATCTTGGACCACAGCACCTTAATGTCACCTTCGGTATAACAGTCCTTCATCTGGATCTGTGAAGTCGTAAACACAAAAAACAGGCAAAGCCCAGATCTGTGGAAGTAATGAAAGCCTTTTCCATTTGAAAAAAGAGATTTGATTTATTTACGGAACAAGGGGGATTGTGTGCAGCAAGGTGAACATTTCCACATTCACGCCCCCCCCCCCACACACACACACACACACACGCTCTCTCTCTCTCTCTCTCTCTCAAGTGGCATAAACAGATTGCCAAAGTGAATTGCGAGATGTGCTGACTCAAGAACGATTGCAATATCCATTTCCTTGCTCTTCTCCAAGCAAATTGTTTTACTTCAACCGTGGAGACCTCCATGTGCCTGTGGCTCAAATCTAACAGGATCACACTTCACCTTCGCTTCTGTGCTGTCACCTCTCTCTAGATTAAGTGACAACTTCATCTGGTTCATAATATCCTCTCAACACATCTCACATTGAAGTCATTTAAAGCAGAAATGTAAAGCCTGCACAAAAGATCTTCATCCTGTTTCATTGCTTTTGGTGAGATTTATGTCAAGGTGATGTCCTCCACAGGGCACAATGCTTTTGGTGCTTTACTATTATATTGTTTTGATGCATAATGTTTTACAGCACATCAACTGATTTGGGAATTGTAATCTATTTACTATACGGATTGCATAGAACAAATATTGAGAATACTAGTATCAATACTATTATTAATTTCTTCTAAAACATTATGACACTGAATGGCATTTGTCCTTACATTCCCTGCAGTTAAAACCAACTACAGCTCAAGTGGGCAAAAGTTTTTTTTTTTTTTTTTTTTTTGTTGGAAAGTTTTAAAATTATACAAATGATATCCGTCTAGGTCATCCTCCACATACATTAGGTAATCAAAATTGACATGTTCAATGACACAACAACGACAGTCAACAGTGTCTCGTTTCTGATAAAATACCACAGACTGCCCTATGGTAGAAAGCAGTAAACTGACACCAATGAAGTGTTTGTTAGTTTAAAATGTATCTATTAATCTGTACAACAGTATCAATTTGTAAGAGGAATAAGGCACCGACTTATATTCCTTTATTTATACCCTGATAATGTTTTGCTTCTATAGACTTTATGGGCAGCTAAGAGCTCTAATTATGAAGCAAAATATGTTTGAAATATTTCTACATATTTTTTTTAAAACAGATGTGTCAAATAATTGTAATTCATTCCTTGTTTAATATTATTGTTTTGAGCTATAAACATTTGTACAGGGCCGTAAACTCTTACTTGCATGCATATTTGGCTTTAGACTTTCAATTCAGATGTTTTGTCCAATAACACTTAGCATAATAGAAAACTGAAGACTTTGCATATATGGAACATACATGTCTAGATATTTCTATGAATTAGAGCACTTTGCCCCACCCTGTCACACTATCCATTCATTGATGAGATGAACTATCCCCAGTCAATTCTCCTCCCCAACATATGGAGGCCATTGCAGCAGCTCCCTGTAGGGCCCTAGACAAAACCAGCAGCTCAGCACCACCAGGATTCAAACCAGCAAGCTCCGGATCATTTGACTCACCCTTCCTATTATAACAAACACCCCAATTACTGTGCTGTGTATTCACAATAAGCAGAACTGCTTTATTTGTGCAAACATCGTCTGCATACATTTGCTATTACACTTGCATAGGAATGTATTGTTGCTTAGTCTTAAACCTGGCAAACTGCTGTCTCCTCAAGTCTCTGTGTGCCGAGGAAATGCAAATATTAACAGTGCTTCAGCAAATGGCATCATATATTTTTTTCAAATAGTCTTTAAGAGAAGGGTGATAAGGAGTGCATTCAGACCCCAAGCTGATTGTGTTTTGAATGAATTCATAACTGTGAAATGGTAAACATTTCAGAAATTTCTCAAAAACAAATTATAGAAAAAATCTTTTTCTAGCAAAAGTTTTGCTTTTGTGGATGAGGAAAAAAAAGTTACAAGAAGTAGATGTTTACAATCATTCATTTGCAATTGTTTTGCAAAACTCCAAAAATGCTAATTCAAAAGTATTCATACCCTGACAAGGAACTGCATTTCAGACCAAGTTTTGTAGGGGAGGGTTTCAGAAGATTGATCGGTATCTTTTTGGTATGCTATGGAATCCATTTTACCATGTATTGGAACTAAATTCCCTGTGCCATTTGAGACTTTCTCCAAACGTAACGACTGTCAGCGTGACAAAATAGCTCAATTTTTGCTTCATCACTCCACAAAACCTTTGACCAGAATTCATATCCATCATTCAAATGCTGTTTTGCAAATTGTAAGCAATTGTCCTTGTAAGACATTTTCCTAAGAGTGGCTTTTTCCTTGGCCTGCGACCATTGAGACCTTCATCATGCAATACTCGACCCATGGTTGAAATGGAAACCCCAGTCCCACTTGCAGTCAATTCACTTTGAATATCTTTGGCAGTCAATCTCAGATTGTTATTAGCCTTCTTAATAGAACTTCTTAATATAAACAATAGTTGAAACTGGGATACTCAAATGCTTGGAAATCTTCTTTTATCCTCCAGTGTCACAAACATTAACCACAGCGACTCCTTCCTGAGACTTAAATGATGATGTATATCAGGGGTCAAAGCAGAAAAGCAATCGAATCTAATGCAAACATAAATACAATCTGCTCAGCAACAATTATAAAAGTTGATAACGAAGCCAGGAGGCACATCTTTGAGGATTCCATTCCTGCTAAATAGAGGTTAGGATAAATTCATCAAGTTTAAAAGTATTTACCCATCAATATTCTCTTAGTCATTATCTACGACGACCATTATTACCATGCACTGAAAACTAGGCACTACACTCCAATACTATTGGGACTTAGTGGGGGGCAATCATTGCCTGTTTTGAACAACACAGACCCTTACTAAATATCTTGGTATCCCTAAGTAGCTATTTAACCTATCATTGAATACATACAGAAATGTGTTCATGTGCAATCATGCCAGGAATCAAATAAAAGGATATCCTGTGATATGGGAAGTTAGCTTGGAAAAGGTGCTTGTTTATTGGAGCAGAGCATTTCCCAAATCAGTTGTTGGCTGTCGCTTGGCCAGGATTAATAGATTTTGCAATCCTTGTACCCGAGTAAATAGAATCTATCAATGTCCCTAAATATAACAACGTACTAATGATTTGTAGAAGGGATAAAGTCTAGATTATTGCACAAACAGCAATGACAGATGCATTTGTCCCAGGTTGCAATAAATTGAGCAGCTCTATTGAAATGTGTTTTTGTTTACGACTGTAAGTCACCCTGTATAAGGGTGTGTGCTAAGAAATAAATAATAATAATAACAATGAAAAGTGTAGCAGGACAATATTTAAAGACTAGTGACATGGCCTCCACTTTAGCTTCACATTCTACTGTAAAGTTTTTTTTTTTTTATATACATTTATATATTTATGATTTTTGCAATAATTATGATTTTTTTTTTAATCATTTGTTCCATCATAATTTAAGTTTTCATCTAAATTTCCTGTTCCACATTGCATGGCAACTGATGTTTGTTTTTGATTTACTCTCTCCAGAAGAGCCTTTTGACTTGGTTGGCTCTATTTCTTTTCTTTTTTTTACTTGTAGAAAGAATTGAGACTATTCCAGTAAAGTATTTTTTGTAGACACTATTTCTCCTCAGTATTGTACCATATGTATGCTCCATACGTTGTTTGATGCATGGCCCCTGCCATTTGACACTTGAAAAAACATTCTCTCAGGAGCTCGATAATGTAAACACAATTTTCAAATAAATAAATCAAAAGGTGATTCTCATTATAAACCTGTCTAACTCAATGAACATTCGTGACAACTACAGTTAAAAGTGATCTATGATGGAGATATTTCGATATGTTTGTGAGTCATTAAATCACATATGTTCTGCTTCCCTGGTTTGGGAAGTTCAATTCATGTGTCTTACTGTCTTTTAGTAACAGTTCTGGTCACCTTGTTACAAAAAGTATATTGCTGCTCTAGAAAGAGTACAAAGAAGAGCAACCAGAATTATCCTGGGTTTAAAAGGCATGTCGTATGCAGACAGGCTAAAAGAATTGAATCTATTCAGTCTTGAACAAAGAAGACTACGCGGTGATCTGATTCAAACATTCAAAATCCTAAAAGGTATAGACAATGTAGACCCAGGGGAGTTTTTTGACCTGAAAAAAGAAACAAGGATCAGGGGTCACAAATGGAGATTAGATAAAGGGGCATTCAGAACAGAAAATAGGAGGCACTTTTTTACACAGAGAATTGTGAGGGTCTGGAACTCCTCAGTAATGTTGTTGAAGCTGACACCCTGGGATCCTTCAAGAAGCTGCTTGATGAGATTCTGGGATCAATCAGCTACTAACAACCAAACGAGCAAGATGGGCTGAATGGCCTCCTCTCGTTTGTAAACTTTCTTATGTTCTTAACACCCCCCTCACATGAGAAGGGCACTAGACATGGTGAATCACCTGTAAAGAATAGCAAACAATCATGTATTATGAGGAAAAAAAACAACAACCTTGCCTTGGTAGGTAAAATCCATCTGCCTGGGACATTTGTTGACACTTCTTGTAAGCTTTGAAGGCTAGTGGATATTCTGATTTTATTTATAATCTCAATTTACTGGCAGTATGTGAGCCTCTCAACCTATGCCTCAGCTTAGAAATGTTTAGTGCGAAATGACCCAAGATAGTCGGCTAATGTACAAATCAGGATCAAGCACAACGATATCCTACTCCAGTGCCTCCTCCCAATTAACTGGATTCATATATGTTGATATCGGAGGAGCTGTGAACTCTGGCTGCACTGCAAAAGATATGCCATTAAGAGATCAGTCAGGGGTTAGGTTGCTTGTACTCAACTTTTTTTGGTATTTCTAAATCAGGTGTGCCAGCTGAAGAGAGCTCCTTTGAGGCATGAGACCAAACAATAACAAATCATACATTTACATCTTGCTCAAGACTGTGCCAGTAATACATTTGAATTCAGTTTCAGCAATTAGCATTCAACGAATCCACCCCTCACCTCTTTCAATCAGACATTGGTTTACAGCTGATACAGCAGCACTTTAACTCAAGTGTCTCTAATTACTGTGTATTTACATAGTAGTTACATCCGAAATCAATGCGTACATACACAACTACAATGTTATTTTGAATAGAAACAATGTATTTAATGTGTAAATCTTTTTGCACGATATATGTAATGACACAAGGGTTAGGTTTAGAGTTGGGATTAGGGTTATATCATGCACAAATGAAATTACACAAGTACATTGTAACTATGCATAATAACATTGTAACTATGTGTAAGTGCACATGTATTTACTAAGTCACTACACACACACTGTAATTAATGTAAAGTGTTACTGCTGAACCTGTTGTGGAGAAAAGAAGTTGCGAGTTGAGTGCTTTTTGTCTTGCTTTCAAATAACTTCCTTTGAAATGAGCTGAAGCTCTACGGACTGGGGCGAAGAACTTGCTCCTAGGATACGATTGTATCACGCAGCTCTTTTAAAAAGAAACCCTGACAGAAAAAATAAATCGACTCAGACCTGACACTGGGAGTAATCTGTCAAATTCACGATGGGGTTTAACATTTGGGAAAGGACTGTTCAACCTCTGTTTCTGTTCGCAGTTCTGACAAACAATAGGTCTCAACAACAAAACACGTTTTCATGCCTATTAGGTCTGGAGAAAAAATAGAGAGAGTCAGGACCGAACTGCATTTCACTGTTTAATGAAATTATATAAATGTCGCTATTTTTTGTCATATCTTTTCATCTTACCCCTTATAATAATGGACTTCTTTTCAATCATCGTTCCTGTTCTGCCTTTTAGTATATAATTGAAGCAGCATGGTCGCGCTACATGCTGTTACAACTATTACAGTGCTTGTCTTATTAATTTTTTCTTTTTCTGTTCTTTGTGGGAGTTGAAGAAAAAAAAAAACATTAACTCTGTGAACCAAGAGTTTGAAGCCAACTTTTCTTGCACATTAGCATGAGCAATATCATCACTGCTCTCTCTTTTCTTCTGTTGAACAAATTATGGTATGCTTCAATTTGGAATATGCAGATATTTCAAAAAGGCAACACTAGAGTAGTAAAAGACTGTGATGATTGTGTTATCATGCTTTGAATGCTTTACCTTTAAGACATGCCAATGTGTCATGCGAGAAACGAAAGGCCATGCAAGATTCTAATGAGGAGGGAAAGACAGAGAGTTCGGTGTAAACTCCTTTATTATGTTATCGATGTAGAGACAGTATGCCCAACACCTATATGTTTACAAGATTGATACTGCTGCAGAAGGGAACTGAGCTATGTATAATTCATGAAATAAAAGTCTGAAGTTGAATTCCCTGAAACATCACGTGTCTGTGTGTTTGTGGCCTCTCATCCAACCTGCAGCTGAATCTCCCCTTAATGGACGACCGCCAAGTACCCCTCTCAGCCCCCGAGTGGTGATTCATCACAAGTTGCTGTTACTTCCTGGTAAAAAATAATTTCCTGTGTTGTCAGTTTCACTCCAATAGTGATCTGCATTACCAAAACAGGAAGTCATTTAAATGTGAGGAAGAAACACTTCTCTCATTCCTACAGGGAGGTTCTTTCCTCCCCTCACCCGGCTGTAAAGATTGTCCCTGTAGAGTTTGTGATGCACATTAGATCTTCAATTGAATAACAGTAGCTCCAATGGCTTGAGGCTGTCATTGTAGAATGGTACCACAGTGGAATCACAAAGATTTCCATTGCAGTGTAGCTCGAGGCAACTGCACCACCATGCTACACAGACGAGCGCTGTTGGTTTGTTTGTTATTGTTAGTTCTATTGGCAGACTACAGATTCAGAAGCTGAAGCTACCAAGCCAGCACTACAACCTGGAGCACATTGTTGCTACCCTAGCATTGTTATCAAATCTTCACACCTGTGCATCACGTCTGAGTCAGTATTATTCAATGACAACCCATGTATGTAACATCACCCTGTTACAGGATCCTTGTGATGAAAGGTGCTATAAAAATGTGAAAACTCATTAATGTTGCTATATTGATATTTATATCTTCTGTAAGTTTATTTAATTTTTATTTTTTTCACCATAAATACAATGCAATACCATTTCTATCAGTGATGCACCAATAACCACATTGATTAATCGGTTGTGTCTGGTTCAATCAACGACTATTGACGACTATTGATGTTGGAACATTAACACTGAAAAACATGAGCAAAAGTCAGCCTAAATAACAGATCAAACCTGTTTCAGTATCACTGCCAAGGGTAGGTGTTTAAAATACATTGGTCTGTGGTGACAAGCGATTTGTCACTATTCTTTGTTTAACTGTCATCATTATGAAATTGTAATCTGTGTACTTTATCATTTCATTCTATAGGTCACAACTGAGTTGTGGTAGTTTAGTTGAAATAGTTTTTACTTGGAAGCTTCTGACAAAAAATGTTATACGTGTGTTGAAAACATGACCTGTTTTAAATACTTGAAGAAAAAAAAACTATTGAGATGGTGATATTCTAAATCAAATCAACTAGTATGGCTTAACCCTTCAATTTCCCTGTGAATGAGTATTAACTATGACTATTAAAGTACATCAATTACAGATTATGCATGCCACACACATGCTATTACAAAAATAAAATCATAAGAGTTGGCGGTAACATTTTTATGCACAGTTACAATGTACTTAATGTGTATTTTTTTGCATGATGTAACCCTAACCCCAACCCCACTCACCCTAACTCTAAACCTAACATTTTTCTGATACAATTATGTACTTGTATATCAAGCTGCACCAGACCTCTTATAATTATAACCTCATATAGATATGACTTATTTTTATATCCTGAAATCTATCTAATAACTTACAATAGATTTTTTTTTTTTGAACAACTGGATTTTCTTTTGAGTGTGTTGTTAATCAGTTGCTTTTGTGATACATTTGGCAGAACAAATACTGTGTGGTCTTGATACAGTAGGACATTCTCTTAATAGTACTGCAATGGATTACAACTGACAATTGTGCTCCAATATTAAAATGCTTTCACTGTGTACCACACATAGCTCACACCACTGCTGCCCTTGTGCTGGATCCTTTGCATAGAATTGTTGCCATTGCATCTTTACAAAAGTTACTGATTAAGTAGCGAGACTACCCCACAGCAGTCCTAACAAATATTACACACTGTCTACTGCAAGTGATATGATTATGACAGCAAAGCCGGATAGCTTGTGATGTGTAATTAATTACCACTACTAATTGCTAATTGTTCTTTGCTATTGGTACACAGATCCCCATTACCTAGCTCATCCATTGCATTCACCTTTCCTGGCATTTTTGTTAATGGATCCAGTTGCTCTCTATTGATAATGTCCTTACTAGGATGGTCAAGGTCTTATTACTGTGATTGTATGAGACCTCAACTGACCTTCGAATATCCTGTCTCAAGGTTGGTTAAACTAGGTCACGATTGCAAATACCTTTTCACCTCCAACAGGGACACATTACAGCAAATACAGATTAAAACATGGCACTGTCATGATGCTGTCAAATAATTTAACGTGGTTTATGTCTGAGTTGGCCATAGATTGTGCAAGAACTTTACAAAATTGTATCTCCTCTCTCTCTCTCTAGATAGATAGATTCTGGCGCTACAATGCTGTAGATTTATAAAACCTCCTCCTGTAGAAATCCACGATTGGAGAAAACTGGACTGCAACTCCCATTCGAAAATCAATATTCACAGCATATTAGGGCTGCTCCGATTAACAGATTAATTGGACCGATTAATCAACTAAACAGATGATTGCAGATACATTTTTTGGTGTGAGTTTTTATGTTTAAGTTGGATGTAAAGGCGAGTAAATGCATTTTACTAGTGTCACAAGCTGTGACTATAACATTTTGTTTTCTTGATGTTAGTACTGTTAATATTACATTACTGTTTGCATTAAAGACAAAAAAAAAAAAAAATCATTCGCAGTTCTTGTGCATTATATTTTGCTATGAAACCGTTTCATGGACTGACGTCGTTCTGTGAAAAATGTGTTACATTTCCTAAAATAAAAACCCTTTAAAATGACCAAATTCCCATTGGGCTTGTTATTTTAGATTCTATTGATTTTTTTATTTATTACTATGCAGGACAGCCACTATAAGATCGTTACCTTTATTAAAAATGTGCAGGAATGAATCTACTGATTAATCAACAATGGCCATAAATTAATCTTTTTTTTTATTGAGTGACAGCCCTAATATATATATATATATATATATATATATATATATATATATATATATATATATATATATATATATATATATATATATATATATATATATCTGGAAGCCACAAGTATATGGAAAACTACAATACGGTATGTAATTCAATATGTAAACGTAACATTATTCAGCATTCGACTTTATGAAGCAAAATTAGTTCATTCTAAAGGGCGATACAACACTTCTGGCCACAGCTGTATATCCACAGCAGTGGCATGCGACTTTGGTTTCTAAAGCTGAAACAGAAATCGGATCTATGGTTCATTCTCAGTTAATTTTTTTTACAGAGCAAGTAGCCTCAAATATATATATATTTATATATATTTACTCTGAATGTGCCTTTCACCTTAGAGTGATACAGTGGCTCCACCTGGCCCAGTGCCTAGAGAGCTAAAGCAAACATCTGCAGGGCTGTCCGCCAGAGTGTGGTAATAAAAGATTCTAAGTACAAAACTATGATTGAGGGTGCAGCTGTATGTGGGCAGAGTATACTGCTAGAATGTTTTATTGCCTGAGAAAGGGTAACTACAATGAGCAGAACTGACCTCAGCTGCCCTGGTGCAAGTAATAGTTGTCTGTTCAAGACATTGCTGACACACAGAGATAAGCCAACAACAAAGCTTTGCAGGCAAAGGGTGCATGAACTGTAAAACAGCACTTGGAGATGCATTTGAGAAGCATCAAGAGGCTCCATGAACCCACACAAGCGCTGTGTCCGATGCTTCTTCCAGAAATTGGTAACTGATATCATGGCTTAATTTCTGTTAATAACTAGTGGCCTCGTTATTGTGTTTATTAGTAATGATTAAGTTTTAAAAGAGTGGCTTAATTCTTGGAAATTCTGCTTAAATCCTTGTGTATGTTCCTTCACACAAATTCATAAAAAATGTAGTTTCGTTGCAGGATGAACAAAATAATGCTGAGCCTGTGTGGTAATGTATTCTAAGATTGCTGTGTTTTTTCTTTTTTAATCCATCTGCCTCTTCTCTGCTCCAATTCACCTGAAGTGCTTCTTTTCTTGGAACACTTGCAGCCGCATGTTCTATTTTAATTAGAAAAATCATTATTAATGACATTATAGATGGGTTTGACATTGACTAATTGAGCATTTAGAAACAATTACAACACCTCCTACAATGTTATCAATCTAATTAGTGCCAGTATATGATTAACAGTTATATTAAAAAATAAAACACAAAATAATTACAATTATGATTAAACATTGATAGGTAGCCTGAAAAATGTAACTGCTTAATCTACAGTCTCTGCACATATAATTCAAATGAATGCATCTCATATTCCCAGGAATTCTGAAGCAAATTCAACCCCACACTACAGTGGTGGGAAGCAAAATCATTTTCATTCACTCTGTAGTCTAACAGATACACCAGTATGAAATTTAGTGGGGAAAAAGTACATGATGATGAGATAAAGTATGGTACTTTCACAAACAAAAAATTGTGACAAGCATAGCAAATAGTGCTGAATTCATTCTGAATTCAAAGCTTAACACCAGGAATGCCATTTTAAAACACAAATTAAGAAGGGACTATATTTTGTTTTTTTTGATACACAGACACATTTAAATTGACTGTTGATATCATATATCACGCATCCCACTTATCTGGGAAACAAGTTGTATGTGTTTTCATTTAGAGCTGCTTTCTGTATGCCTTCAAGCACATCAATTTCCCAGCTCTTTTGAAAAACAAATAGCAATCAACTGCAGAAGGAACAGGATAATTTAACTGAGTTCTCATCAACACAGCAAGCCACTGTGTGTGCCCTCACTTGTATCAATACTTTGCATATTTAATTTCATTCAAACTTCGTTAGACACAGCTAATATCTTGCAAAAAGAGCAGGTGGAATTCTAAGAATCAGAATTGTTGGTAATACGTGAAAAGAAGTTACACCAAAGGGCTATATTTAACCCTTTACAGCATGAGCAGTTTCTGGACCATGTCTCGCAAACCATAAATATTCTTTTATGTTCATTCTTGCTTTGACTGACAGTACTGTGTGGGGCAGTGAGTGAGGTAATGGGTTGAGGGAATTCATTTTCAGAACTATGTTCCGCATTTGCGTAAGCTTCTGTCATGTGCCTCATTTCCACTGTGGGCTGAGGCTAGCCCTGGCCACAAAAACCCAGTACTTTTTCCCCAAACGTGGCCATCCTAGGAAGTTCTTGTCCTGCGTTAAAACAGATCAATGGGGGATTGTGGGATAGTATTGTGCTGCTTTTTAAAAGAAACCCGTAACAGTACTATATTTAGAAAAAGAAAAACGGCCCGAACAGATGCTGCAACTGAAAGAACTGCACTCTTTATTTGACACTAAATTTTAGACAGCTTTCTCAAGATTGTGTTTTTTTTTGTTCTCCCACATGCCGCCACAATAACCTCTTTTTTGGTCAAACTCTTCTTGACAGCCATTGCAGTTGTGAAAAAGCAGCTTGACATGTGTTTCCCTGTCCCTTTATCCTCCCTGCTCTGGTGACGACGTTAGTTTGTGGCCAGGTCTGGCCTCATCGGATATGATGTAACAAACCAGGCCTGAAAAAGAACCTGTGGCCGGCCAGCCTAATATAAATAAACAATGGATCTTCCTTCCTGTTCTAAATCACTTCCTTTGTTTGTCCCTCCAATTATCTAACTAGATCAGACCTCTTCCAACACAGAACAAAAATGATAAGGTGCCAGAAATCAAGTTTAAACATCTTCAGAACAGCGGTGATTACACTGATGAAGTAAGGCAATGAATTTTAAATCATCGGCTGTCGCTCCTTTAAAGGTTAGGGAATAAGAACTAATTTAATTCCCCCTGTCACTTTTAACTCTTCATATCTGCCAGCTCGTCAAGTTCAAAAGCCACGTGCGGGGACGATGTGCGTCGGGAACGAACCATCCTTTGATTGCTCTATTGATCAATCCCAACAAGGCAAGGAAGAGCTAACAATCTGTGCTCAGCTTTACATAAACAAATCAAGCAGCTGTGAAGCACGTAATAGAAATACAATAACCACATCTAAGATTGCAGCTTTTGGACAAATGAGTTTGCCATTGCCAACAGAACTTGATATGATGCAGGAATGATTTCATTGCAAACATCACAGAGGTTAAAGAAAAGAAAATAGATAATTCACGGCAGAGGTCCTCACTGTTCAGTTAGTGGAGGACCATATCAATATCTCCTGGATATTGCACACTGTGTTACCCTTTCTCTGCCCACACAATAGTCAGGCATTTCAATCACAGCACTGTTGTAGGAGGGAGCGTGATATAGATACCCTTGTGAGACAAATCCTCTTTCTTATGGCAAATGCAAAGAAAGGATTTCAGTTGTATTCCTCATCCTAATTTATGACCAATGACTTTGTAATGCATATATAACAATCTGGATTATACCCTCTTCGGTCACAAATGTTTTATTTAATTCTTATACATTTGTTTGAACTGTTTGAACCTAGGAACCTGTGAGGTTTAGTGTGTTGTGTGAGATAAGAGGATAAAGTGCTCAAACTAGCAGGGCCAGTGATAACAAAAGCTACTGGTACAATTGTCTGTGTCTATCATTGGTTGAATACTACCAGAGCGGTAATGATTTTTATATTTTGGTATCAGAATTTTGGTATTTTGGTATCAGAATGGTATGAAGCATCAAATACACAAAAGCAATCCATTTCAGTAGAGAACCATATCAGTTCTACATAGTTTACAAGAGTATCAGGACTGCTATGTAGTATATATTTCCATTGTTGGCTTTGCAAGGGTTACTTCAGTGCAATGCAAAGGTATTGTAACAGGATCTCAATGGTCTCAATGCGTTCAGTAATGATGCATATTTATTTTTGGGATTAGTTGGTTTATTATCCAAATTGTTGTACACTAATCTCGTTATTCTTTCTGACTCCTCTTTTGTATCAAAGCCAAAAATGAGAGCTTATTAATGTGTTTGTTAAATGCCTTTTTGATTGCTAGCTGACATGTCACTCACTCCCCACTCTCATTTATTAATCCCCATGCCGGTGAACAAAAGGATTGACAGGCAAGCTTGGAGAAAATTAGTTTGATGTTACAGCCTGTGGCACAATAATTGCTTATTTATCACATTTTGTTCAACATCATTTGTGTACCTGATTGATATAGCAGGGGCACCATTCTCTGTTTCTCCCTGCCTAGATTTACATAGAGATTGACAGACAATGCATAATTAATGACATTTCGCCATGGACGTGGAAAGTGAAAATTGAGTATTCCAACTTATCATTTGAAAAAATGTACACCATGCAGAAAACTACCTTGTTATGATAACTGACACCTCACCTGTCATTTGACTGATCATTCTCTTGTTTACTCTTCCCTTCTTTTGTAGCTAGTCCAAAAACGTATTCATATACTCTAACAAAATGGTATCTATGTGCATCTGTGAAAGGAACAACTCAGTCCCTTGCAGCTGCAAAACAAAATTGCAAAATTGGTGGCCACTAAAAATGCGGAGCATGTAAAGAATGGTTTTCCCCTGCCGTTCGGCACCTGCTATCAAATTGTCACTTTTCCATCATTAATCCATTTAAATGATATTGAAATGCAAAATGCATTCAAATTAAGAAAAATACTGTGTATTTGCTGTACATAGTAGTTACCTAGTTAATTTCAATTATGCATAGTTACAATGCACTTGATGTGTAAATCTTTGTGCCCTTTCTTCACAATGTCCATTTTAAACGCTCACTATCTAACTGTAATATAGCTTTAAATCCCGCAAACAAGCCTACTGTAATTGCAATCTCCTTTTAAATCTTGCAAGCGGAGTCTCCATTAGAAATGGAGGAATTTGCTGCCACTCAGTGGGTTGGGTTTAAAGTATTGAGAACGAATCAATGATAGAGACAAGTCAGGAAGGAGGGATGTTGCCAAACTGCATGGAAAGGTAGTTTGTTTTTTAATTGGAAAGGGGTGAAATCAAAGTGAATCGAGTAACGATTTCCAGTGTTTTTATCTGGTGTTTATTGGCTATACACTGATTATAATGTTTTTGTGTCGGGGGTGTAAGTGTTTGTGTAAGTACGCATGCATTTACTCACTACCATATAAATACACAGTAATGAGAGACACTTAATGTAAAGTGTGACAATACTAAAGTGCAATTTGTGAACTGCCCTTATCTGCACAACTCTCCCAAAAAGGGGCTCTTTTTTAAAAGATAATCTTACAAAAATTGCATCAATTGAATCTTGACTTGTTGGTTAATTAGGTGGTCTTCCGTGCTTCAGTCCAGCTCTGGTACGCTTCTGGTACCCCGTCTCACTAAATGCAGGGTTTTTTGTAATTCTGTAATATTAGTAATATGGTAAATAATGACCAACAGAGAATCATACAGAACACACACAATTTTAAACAGGCACGAAATAAACATTAGCAAAATTATGATGATATTTTAATACATAGCTACAATTTCAGACAGACTGAATTACCAGTATCTGTGATCTAAAAAAAAATCTCCATCACCACTGTGGGCAGGTTTTTTATCACATGACTTAAGTGTGTCTGCCGCCTGCATCCTAGTGTGTGATTCAGAACAGCAAAGTAAACCTCAGGAGATAAGGCATGAATAATAAATGAGGTGATCCCATTGCAGTGCCCTTGATTCCGTCAGTCAGTTCCATTGCCGTGGAGACGAAAGAAGCCTTGTTACTTAAAACACATTCTCTAATCAGACTTATAAATGTAATTATAGCATATAATCATTTGCAATCTAGGCATAAGCAAGAAGCCGAAATTCAAATGAAGAGACCAAGCGAATTACAGTGCAGTAAATGAATTAGCTCCATTTCTATGCTGTTCTATAATCTATTTTAAGGCATGCAGAATCTCACCGGATTTTCTAGTATTCCAAAACATCACAAAGGCTCCCCTTGACAGAATCGCACATCATTCTGTCGCTGAATGGCTGATTCTGTTGAAGTGTTTGTCAGAAAATAGCTATAACTAGATGATGCATCAAGTGTACTTTGAAGCAACTGCCTCCCTCACGAATAGAAAAAAAAAATCTCACCCATTCAGAAGAATGCTGTCTCCTCATGCACACTGTAGATATTGTTAAACTATAGTATACTACAACACAAAAGCAAGTAGCACCGAACAAGGACTGAATTTAGCCAAAAGCTAGTTAGAGAAAAATAATTAAAACACAAACTCAGAGGAATTCAAATGTAATCAAATTGGGTAAGAGACTAGTGTACTCTAACAAGCCTTGTGTTTATGGTTACATACATGCTGTACGAAAATATGGGCATACAGTTAGGATGATGTCCAATAAAGTTTATATGAATGGTGATGACCCACAATCCTGTGTGTGAATCCTGAAAAGACACACAACCTTATAATGTGAGACCTACGCAAGGACTGGCAAAGCACTATAGCTAAGTTTTAAATGTGTATGGACTTTCCCCTACGGCAATGTTTCACACTAGTCTATAATACCATTTTCTTATTAACCTACCCCAGACCACATAGGGATTTCTCCACACTTTTCTTGGAACCCAGATTGATTGGTAGGTATCATTTCTCCCTAACAGCCACTCTGCGATACTGTATCAAATATTGTATTTTGTCTGATACAAGCTCCATGTTCTTGAAAAACATATTTACAAAAATAGATTATTATTATTATTACTCAAGACAAGACTAAATGTTATTTCATGCTCAGCCAGTCTACAGTGGAGGACTTTGTTGTCACATTCACAGAGGCAGGACCAAGCTGAGAGAGAATGATTAAGATGGATCTATTTTGAAGTATCTCACAGCAATTCGGAAGATCTCAGAGTTACACGTGAAGAATGCGTATTAGTCATCAAAGCTATAAAACTGAGGCCAGAGAGGTGTTATTAAACAAGACATTCATTCTAGTACAGGGATTTGGCAACAAATATGGGAACACTGGCAATATGTTTTGCACACTAACGGGGCCCTACAACTTGAAACTTTTAATTGGAGAGGCACATTTTCTGTTTTAGTAAACCCTGACACGGTATGACAGAAGACCTCCCTAAATTATTGCTTAGTTAGGAATTTTAATTGTCCTGCTATTAATACATGTAAAAAAATAATACAGTACGTGGGGAATACAGTCATTTATCATTGAATGGTTTTATTTTTAAATTCAAAGGCCAGTGTCATCTAAAGTGTGTTACTTTCTGCTTAAAATCAGTGAAATGGCACGATTTAAAAAGCTTTTTATTTGTGCTCTGTGAAGTGCGGACTAATTTATATTTAAATGTATGAGTCAGTCACTAATGATCTCATCAGTGCATTGCTGGGGGCCTGCATTAAGACTAATGGAATATGAATTTGAAAACCAATAAAAAAAATCATTTGTAAATAATCTTTAAAACATAAATATTGCACCAGTACATAATATTTCTTTTACAGCAATATAGTAACATACATCTTCATAGTCAACACCATTGTATCAGTAATAATAGGTAACACGTTGCATTAAATTTACAAATAGGCACTAACTGTAGCTGTAACATGCACTTTAATAGGCCTAACGTGCAACATAAATCTAAATTTACTGCCCCATTTACATGTATTTAGATGTATCATTTAATGTGCACGATAATGTCCAAAACTTACACGGTGACCACCGTGATATAAAAAGCCCCAGCAGTCCAGGCATATCTTTTGGTCGGTGGCTTATTGTGAACGGTGTCCACAGGGGACAGGCATAGGCAACGCAAACTAAAACTGCATAGAGTAGTTAGAAATTATAGAGGAGGAGGTTTTTTTTTTTAAATTATAATACCTTGTCTGTTCCAGCCTCAAGGTCAATGTCCAGGGTCACAGCCAAAGAGCCACAGAGATGTAAAAAAAATGGACTGAGCTGAAAAGAAACTAAAGAGGAGATTGCTCAGAACCGGTCTGCAGCAACACGCACTGCACAGGTGGAACAAACCAGCCTGGAAAAGAAAATTGAGAACATCTTCTACCCAGAACAAGCAAAAGGTGTACAGGGCGTCATTAGGGGAGTTTCCATGTGTGGATTGTCTAATTGTGCCCAAGCTAAATGAAAAATGACTCTCTAGATTTCGGGTTTCCATTGGCGCAATTTATTTTACTCGACAAGAGCCTCTTTTCACCTGACGTACATGCAAATAAAGGGGGAAAGGAGGAGGGGCTTGATATGCAAATTAGCCATGCGTGGCGTTCTCGTGCTGTTTTCGCAGACAGCTCGGGGAAAATGTGGTTTCCATGCACAGAGGACAGGTACACAAGAGAATCTCACCTAGAAATCCATGGTTGTCAGGTGACGTCTTGTTTCAGTGAAACTCCAAAGCACAGTGTTAAGCTCACGTAATAAAGCTGCGATTTGTAAACACAAATGTATTGTCGTTTGCTGTTTTTTTTTGCTATGTACTGTACAGTGCTTTGCGATACTTTTGAATAAAAAGCGCTATATAAATGCAATAAATGCAATAAATAAATAAATTAGTGCCTCGTGCCCGGTTGTTTAATAATATGTTTTACTGCTCTTGCCCAAATTGTTTTTCAAATGTCCATTGGTGGGGTGGCATATCGTTAATAGTGAATAATATTTCAACTAATTTATCACACGACTTATTAATTAACTTATTTCCCGTGTTTTACGTCAAGCTCACAGGTAAATGAGATTCATTCTATCCCTCTCTGTGGCCGTTATTTTCGGCCACAAACCTGAGTCTGTCGAGCTGTTCTCCCAGGCGCATTGTCACTTCACGAGTAAATAACCACAAATGGAAACTTCCCCATTGATTTCATAAGACTTAAAGATAATTCTCGACCAGGTAAGTTACAAATTACACAAACCACGTAACTGCTTTTATGAAGTGTATTTGTTGTAATTAGAAGTTCCCGACGCTCCTGGGAGAGCCTGCCTGCTGCTGTGTGATTTCCAGCTGTGGAATCTAAATCAGCAGGTAGGTGTGTTCCAGCGGGGTATAAAAAAGGTCCCGTTTATTCACCTCAGGGCTGCTGCAAAGCCAAGGACAATGGTCGGGCAAGTAGCCGGATTCAGGGTTTGTTTAGTATGAAGAAAATTAGTTCAGGGATTGTAGATCCCACCAAGGTATAGACAGCGAGGTGAATAAGAGGGACCTCCCATGCATTAGGGAGTAGCGCACGCTGTTTCCACGATACCCTTTTTTTTAAAAATAGTTTTTGTACAGTTTTTTTTTTGGCTTGTGTACGCCAGGCCGTATGTCCCACGTGAGCTACGACTGTTGGTAACGTCAAATGTGGTTCCTGTATGTTCTGGCTGTTTTTATGTAAAACAAAAAAAAAAACCTGTGGGCCTGCAGGATGTGTCATTTACAACCTCCATCTCGAGCTCCTGCCTGTCACTCAGCAGCGAATGCACGCACCCACACGGCAGACCTGTCACATACCTGCGTGCAAGCATCTACTGACTCCACACAATGGTTGTCCAAGCATTTCCCCCGACTGTCTCATTGAGCAGCAAACAAGATCTAAAATATTAAACAGGGATGCGCATCTAAACTGCAGCTCTAATCAGACAAAAGAAAATATGATTCTTAATCATCGTTTAGGTAGAAACCAGCTAAGAATACATTATACAAAAAAAAAAAAAAACACCGGCATGTTTGTCTTAAAAAACCTCATAAATACTCAACGTTCTTAAAATCCCAGATTAGCTTGTTCCAATCGGGTTCTATTTAATTGCATTATTATTTATTTATACAGTGAAACTCAATGCTCAGAAACAGCTGTTCCATGTGTATCATGCATAATTTATAAATGTTTGAAATACAATGTTTGCAGTACAGTCAGCTTGTAACACAAGCAGCTCATATTGTTAAATATAAATTAATGATATTAAATGCTGAGATGTAACTCAGAGTTGCGTCCACAGTTCTCCAAATGGATTAAAAGTAAATGTTGGGTCACAGTGTTAAGTTATTAAAGTGGATTCAAATGACATTTTTATGATAGTTGCATGTCATTTTGTAATGGTTCTTATTGCAAAAGCCCCAAAAGGTTGTCTTAAATATATCTGATGTATGAAGGTGCTACGACGAGGAGTTCAGGAGCTGCTCTAAACAGTTCTAGCTGTCTGCGACAGACATGTGTGAAAAGGATTCTTGATTCAAAAGTGGCTCATCATTCTATGGCAATATTTCTTAATTTTACAGTATTTAGATTTGTATTACATGAGAGTTGCTGTTATTTACTTCATGCTAATATTGGACTCTGCTTTCGGCAACATGAAAAGAGATAATAGATAAGCTGTTGCTTCGCTGTAGTATATGAGCCTTCAGCACTTTTCCTCCAAGTAATGTGGATTTCCTCTTGGGCCAATGTTGATGGCTGAAGTGTAATGTTGGCTCCAGGGATCAGCCTATTTGCAGCCTCCCTAGCGCCTCACCAGTGGAGGTTGTGCGTGAACCGTTGACCCTGCACACCACAAGCGGACATCTTAACCACTATGCTGTTCTGCATTCATGGTTATAGAATTTTCAGAATAAAATAAATAAAAATAATAAAATTAATATGAAGATATGTGAAAAAGAAATGACAGCTGAACAATTTTAAACAGTCAACGTATTATTAATAAAACATTACAACCCCAGCTTTGCAAGCTCAGGCTTACTTGGACCTAGAGAAACAGCTTATGAGAAACAGACTAATGAACATGTTCTAAAAATGACAAATGTCCCCTGCAACATACAGTAAACGCAATAACCCTTTCATTGAGTGAGGAGAAACAAAGTACTTGTATATCTCAAGGACGAAAGTTAACAGGATCCACTTCCTCTAATATGGTAATTAATAGAGCATGTATTTCATTGCCATAGGGGGCTTCTTATCCCTGTAGAATAAGGTGATAATTCATAGCAACAAGCTTATAAATTTACATGAATGCATGAGAAAGACACAACACTGCAGGCACTGTGTCATCCTCCAGTGCACACTAGAAACTTATTAATACATACTGCTGCCAGCTCTCTTTAGAAACTTCAGACAGGCAAACTTTTTAGGTGTGAAATAGAGGAATTTGAGAAAGGGTAACACTTTACGTTGGGTCTCTAATTAGTGTTTTTACATAGTAGTTACATAGTAAATACATGTGTACTTACACAATTATGTTAGTATGCATAGTTATAATTAGGCTTGCTACTAAGATTTTTTTTTTTTTTTGCCAAATCGTTGATTAATAACGTTTATTTTTTAAAGAATTTAACAGGGTTTTTTTCGATTTTTATTTTTCAATTCAAGCAGAGCATGGGTAAAATCGACCTTTATACTTAAAAACAAACAAAAAACAGACTTTTATGCCATTGATACATGTCTCATTTAGAGAAACCCCTTTGCCATATTCAACATGCAACAAAACCATGGCTACCAACATTCTAATTGAAATAACATTTGGACACAGCGAAGCATTCTAGCGCTACATCAGCCAACGAGATCTGTCAAAACAGGATTAAAGAACTGACTGTAAAAACAACTACACTAGCCTATTAAGGGACGAAAGCTGGCTGACAGTGCCCCTAGCCATTCAGAGTGGAACAGAGACGGGACAGACAGCAAGTATAAAAAATACACCGACTAGAGACGATTTCTAAATTATTATTTTTGGAAAGAAAAAAAAAATAGCGAGTGGTTTTACCGACGTTTATCCTATATAAATTTATTTCAGTCAAGCCTAGTTATAATGGATTTAACGAGTATCTTTTTGCACGATATATGCACAATTGTGCACAATTGTATCAGAAAAGTGTTAGGTTTAGAGTTAGGGTTATATCATGCAAACATTTTTTAACTGAGCACCATTAATTAAACTTGGTAAAATAAAAAGAAAAATGGTATAAATAAATATATATATATATATATATATATATACAGTATATATATATATATTGTGCCAGGCGAGCATAGTTATAGCTGGCCTGTTATCAGAGATTCAATCTTTGAATAAAGCTTTGAAACGCAGCAAGATTTAAATTGCTTTTAAATTCATGCAAATAGTCATACTTCATATCAAATACACAAAGCTTAGTTCTGTTCAGTGATTGCTTTATTAGCAGCGTACCCCTTCAGAATAATTAAAGCCCTGGATGCATTTTATTTATGATCTACTAATCTTTAGCAAGATTCACTCAACACTTGTTTGCTTTCTCAGACCTCATTTTTTTGTATACTTGTCCTAACACTGAGACATTAAAAAGTCAATCAACAAAGCCTGTGGTTGAATGAGTACATGAACAACACATCTGAATAATTAAAAAAAAAAAAAAAAAAAGTTGTAAACCTTGTGCCAGATGCTATATTGTGCTGCTGTCCTCTGTATGCAGAACAATTTACTGTACAGAAACTGCTTCAATGTACAGTAAACATTTGGGCTTTTATTTCCTAAAGTGTTATTTAGTGGGGTGGACATAGTTTGTTTGACCTTGACTTCTGTTATATTCTGTCCATTTCAATGTGGTGATATTAAGCAGAAAGTGACATGAACAGCAGCGATATAAAACGGGCTTGACTGCTGTTCAATTATTTGTGGTTGTGCTGCTTTTAATAATGGACTGGTCAACACTGCAGCTTTGGTTTTGGGTGTACAGTAGCCCTGGGTATACAGTGACAAGAGCCCTCTTGATCGCTTTGGAACTGCATAGCATGTGCATGATGCAGCAACATGGAAATCTGCCATTTAACTTCATACAACTGTTACTATAATGGAATGTTCAGTGTGTTTAGATCCAGTAGCATCAGAGATTCCCCGGAATGTATCCACTCAAGCTTGTGTTCTGTACTTAAAGCTCTGGAGAAATGACGATAGCTATAGGCGAATACCGCGGCTTTGTGTTTTCTTGTGACAGCCTCGTCGTTTTCCCTGGAAATGTTTGATTGATTTCACTGAGCCATCTCTGTAGGGAGTTCCTTCCTTTCTTCAATGCATTTCCATTGGAGATGAACATGCCCATCCTCCTTTTTCTGCAGGCTATGAAATCACATCAGACTGGCATTCAAAGAAAGCTGGTTAGCCGAGTGGATTGGCGGTGGGATATGAAGGCTTTTCCCCCCTGTTGTCGGTTCAATTCCTGCGCTGGGCCTTTCGCTGGTATCTGATACTGAAGGATTTGTGAGAGCTTTGCAGAGGATCACAGACAATTATTTTTGCAAGATAAAGCTAAACCGAACACAACAATTGGGAATCTCAAATCTTAAAAATGGAGCGTTTCAAGTTTACAGTAAGGACAGACAGGGGATGATCTGGCCATTCGAGAATTTCAGAATTATTCTTCGACAAGGTTTAACCCTGGAATACAGTATATGCTCTCCCTGAGTGGTCAGATCTGTATCAGAATTAAATATGAGAATCGGAACACCTTCAGCTTCGATTCGACATGTGCAACTCCACTGTTTGCTTGACTTCTAAATCACAGATCTTTATGATGTTGCCTCTACCATTTAACCCTCTCTCTCATGGAATTGCAGTGCAAGATTGTGCATTACAGGCAAATTACTGATGCTTACTGCAGTTGCAAAAACTTCAGTGGCAAAGCATTGATTCTATATGAAATAGAAAACAAAGAACGGCCCTGCTGGTATGTACCATTGGTATAACGGAACTGTAGTGGTCATATTTTGAAATATCAGCAGTACCAGTGATATCGCATTAACAGGAATCAATATACTTTGCTAATTCATTATGGTTTTCCCAACATGCACAAGTTCACAATCCAACATGTTAATACATTGAAACTGTGCATTCAATATCTATAGTTTTGCACATTACATATATGGCACCCAATTGTACCAGTACTTGCATCATCTTTCACTTCCACTGACCTGCTCCATACCTTGCCGTATTCTACTATTGCTCTTAACTATAACTACTTCCTGTATCTTGTATTTAACTTATACTCTTATAGGTATCTGTGACAGTGCAGAAGGAAGCCCTGCACAGAATAAAAGGGGGCAGGATAAAGCCATGTATGTTTTGTTTATTATAGAATGGGTGAATGTGTTACATTTTAAATGTATTTTGTGTTTAGTTGAAACACAGTGTATTATGATTTAAAAATGTATGGTGTTGTGTTCATTTAAAATGAGTGCTTTCTTTGTTGTTGTGTTTGGTTTGAATGTGGTCTGGCAGGGGCGGTGTTAGCAGCTCATCTCTGCCAGACAGCTCGTCTGAATGCATCGTCTGCAGACTGTGATTATCGACTGTCGACCATGCAAAACAAAACTCGCGTAGAAGGTGACCATCTCCGAAAGTGATTTAGTGTTAATTTGGAGATGGTCACAATGGATGGGTGTTCAAGATAAGTGGTTCCTAAGATAAAAAAAAATCTGTGCTGTATTGTACCCACTGCCAAGTATCTCCATTGTATCCCCACAGGGCAGTTAATATGAATGAGTACATACCTGCATAACAGGCTTCTTAGGAGGGTCTAATTCAAGAAAACAAAATCCACTAAAATTACCAATGAGGATCAAGTGAGGGACACTTGAATCACAATGCATATTTTTTTAGTTTGCAATACTGTGCTCCAGAAACAAATAACCATTGCTGTGGTGCATCTGTTATTGCTGAGATGGGAACATTAACACAAGCTATAAATAAAGCCTACATTAATTTGAGAATTCAGAATATGTTGTGTTTTCTCTGTGCTAAAGGTCGGTACATTGTCTAGCTATTGTTTGACTGAAAATATATATATATATATATATATATATATATATATATATATATATATATATATATATATATATATATATATATATATATATTGATAACGGGAAAGTCATAGGTTTTCTATTGGGAAAGATGACTTGTGACATCTGTCGTTTATACTGCAATAGATAATCAACTGAATTTAACTATTGTCTTCCTTTGTAGTGATGCATATTTTAAACTATGCTGATTTACCTCCAAGCCATAAAACACTGGAAAGGAGTGAATCTGTGTTTTCATTTTGAGAAAGAGTAGCAACAATAATTGGCAATAACAGCATTGCTTAATCTTTAGTTAAAGGTTGTACCAAGCTATGTGTACCGTAAAATATTTGCAAAAAATTGCAGAGCAGTAAGAGACCTTGTACATAAGCCAACACACATCATTTGCGAACTGTCTTTCATTAGCATTCTGACTGCCATGTTAATTTAACAAATGCTTGGAATTGAACTTCATCAAATATTTAAGTGGGAGGAAATTAAAAATGTTAAGAGTAATGTAACCAAATATCAAATGCGCAATTTCTTTTCTTTTTTTTTTGTTTAATTGTCCTAACACTGAGACATTAAAAAAGTCAGTCTAGAAAGCCTGTGGTTGCTAGTCTTTCATACCATAAACATACATTTTTAGGGAATTAAGATTAAGATCCACCACAGTTTACATCATTAAAATAGACCTACCTTGTATCAGTACCTTAAAGCATACCAGGTCATCAATAAATGATTACAATAAAATGAAAGAATGATTTGACAGGGTACATTATAGAAATGATTGCTCATGAAAATATGTTTATAATTTACGGCTAAGTCAGTTAGTCGTGAGTTATTGAGCTCTCCTCTGCCGGAATAAGTAACCCACTTAATTCAAGTCTGCACAGTATCTGATACTGAAGGAGTTTTGCACTGTAAATCTCTCCATTGGGGATGTATCCTGTATACAAGGCAATGATCTAAGAAAGATGAGGGGAATGGTGAAACTGTTAAAGACATAAGACAGAGTGGCAGTCACTTTGATTACTGTTTTGGTCCAGATAGACATCCTAAACAAAACACACACACTTAGATGGAGGATGTAATCAACTTCTGTCTGCCCACCGCTTCAAGAATGAGACAGGGTTTTAGAATGACGCCATTGAAGCTGTTATCGAAAGAAATAATGAAATACAAAATTTGCTATACACACAAAGTTATTTTTTTTAATTGCTCATGTGAAATCTACATATTAAAATGATTTAAACAACTTCAGATAAACTGCATTTATAACCTAACAATATGATTCCAACTACACACTGCAAACCTGACTGCTAAAGAATGTACTGTGGAGTTCTGACACTGCTAACTTCCTAGATCTAAAAAGCCTCTTTAACAAAGGATCATTTCAGATCTATTAAACTCCAGTACACGTACTGCAGTGGAAGTTAAACATGAATTACCTGCTGCCGCAGAGGCTCTGCAGGAGGCTGTGGCTTTGTTGTAAATTGGGCTGAGGGAGTGAGTCCTTTTCAGAGAGTCAGCAGCATCTCATCATTTTATTGCTAAGGGTTTGGGCAGTGGAGGACTTTAATTTGACCAAATATATATATATACACTACCGTTCAAAAGTTTGGGGTCACTTAGAAATTTCCTTGTTTTCGAAAGAAAAGCACATTTTTTGTCCATTAAAATAACATCAAATTGATCAGAAATACAGTGTAGACATTGTTAATGTTGTAAATGACTATTGTAGCTGGAAACGGCTGATTTGTAATGGAATATCTACATAGGCGTACAGAGGCCCATTATCAGCAACCATCAGTCCTGTGTTCCAATGGCACGTTGTGTTTGCTAATCCAAGTTTATCATTTTAAAAGGCTAATTGATCATTAGAAAACCCTTTTGCAATTATGTTAGCACAGATGAAAACTGTTGTGCTGATTAAAGAAGCAATAAAACTGGCCTTCTTTAGACTAGTTGAGTATCTGGAGAATCAGCAAATGTGGGTTCGACTACAGGCTAAAAATGGCCAGAAACAAAGAACTTTCTTCTGAAACTCGTCAGTCTATTCTTGTTCTGAGAAATGAAGGCTATTCCATACGAGAAATTGCCAAGAAACTGAAGATCTCGTACAACACTGTGTACTACTCCCTTCACAGAACAGCGCATACTGGCTCTAACCAGAATAGAAAGAGGAGTGGGAGGCCCCGGGTCACAACTGAGCAAGAGGACAAATACATTAGAGTGTCTAGTTTGAGAAACAGACGCCTCACAGGTCCTCAACTGGCAGCTTCATTAAATACTACCCGCAAAACACCAGTCTCAACGTCAACAGTGAAGAGGCGACTCTGGGATGCTGGCCTTCTAGGCAGAGTTGCAAAGAAAAAGCCATCTCTCAGACTGGCCAATAAAAAGAAAAGATTAAGATGGGCAAAAGAACACAGACACTGGACAGAGGAAGATTGGAAAAAGTGTTATGGACAGATCGAATCTAAGTTTGAGGTGTTCGGATCACAAAGAAGAACATTCGTGAGACGCAGACCAAATGAAAAGATGCTGGAGGAGTGCTTGATGCCATCTGTCAAGCATGGTGGAGGCAATGTGATGGTCTGGGGGTGCTTTGGTGGTGGTAAAGTGGGAGAGTTGTACAGGGTAAAAGGGATCTTGAAGAAGGAAGGCTATCGCTCCATTTTGCAACACCATGCCATACCCTGTGGACAGCACTTGATTGGAGCCAATTTCCTCCTACAACAGGACAATGACCCAAAGCACAGCTCCAAACTATGCAAGAACTATTTAGGGAAGAAGCAGTCAGCTGGTATTCTGTCTATAATGGAGTGGCCAGCACAGTCACCGGATCTCAACCCTATTGAGCTGTTGTGGGAGCAGCTTGACCGTATGGTACGTAAGAAGTGCCCATCAAGCCAATCCAACTTGTGGGAGGTGCTTCAGGAAGCATGGGGTGAAATCTTTTCAGATTACCTCAACAAATTGACAACTAGAATGCCAAAAGTCTGCAAGGCTGTAATTGCTGCAAATGGAGGATTCTTTGATCTAAAGCAAAGTTTGAAGGACACAATTATTATTTCAATTAAAAATCATTATTTCTAACCTTGTCAATGACTATATTTCCTATTCATTTTGCTATATTTCCTATTCAAACTCATTTCATGTATGTTTTCATGGAAAACAAGGAAATTTCTAAGTGACCCCAAACTTTTGAACGGTAGTGTATATATATATATATATATATATATATATATATATATATATATATATATATATATATATATATATATATATATATATTATTTCAAATAGACCCTCACGTATTGTGGAATAGTTAGTAAGCATGGCAAAAATAAAATAATTATCTAAGAGAATTATACAACAACAGGATATTAAACAGGTAAGAAACACTACAGCTGTAGTTAGGTAGTACACCAGTAATTGCATAAATGTACTGTAGGTTCCTGTGCACTGATTTTATTATGGCAGTTGTAAGCAGTGTACCTCAGACACCAATGAAGGTTATACTTGTCTGCCCCCAAATTTAACAATAAGTCAACTGGACAGACATTTAGATTATTGCCTTCAACAGCATTATGAGATTGCTGTGTTGCCCCATGTTTAGCGACTCCTGAAATGCATTTTAATTCTGAATCGAGAAAACCAATGTTTCACGTAACGGTTTCTTGTAACAAAGCGGTGAACATAATTGTTTAACAGCAAGTTCGGAAACACCAAAAGAAACGTTGCAAAATCAATGACAAGCGTTCAGACTAAAGTGCTGTCAATAGAAAGCCCTAAGGAACCCTAAAGTAAGCAATTCCTATTGCAGTGTTTTCTGTCAATGCCATAATCGTGCTTTAAAATCCAATGCCGCGGTTTAGAAACTGACATTTGTCACGGCATTGAATTTGACATTGCTGTGTCATGGAAATACAGAAGTGTTTGCTGGTAGGTTATGTCCTTGTGTATTGAAAAATTGCAAAATTTCTCTGCAAGTTTAATTATAATTACCTGCATTGCAAAAAAACAGGTGCTTAAGCAACCAGAGGTCTGTTAATTATGTATGAACAATAAAATAACAAACCTATTAATGCTATATAATAATGTACAGTACTCCAGCAACATGTGTTTACTCATTTACTTAGTCTTTTGCTAATTCTGCCAACAGTATAAGAGATAGTTTGTAATGGCTGATTTACCAAGCAAATAGTTTTTTTTACCCTTCATGGTAACTTTTTGCAAGCATTAGCATTCCATACACAACTTCAGGATTACAAATACAGTATTGTTTGGTTTTCTAAAAGTTTTGCATCACCTAGAATTTTAGGATTGAGACAAAAGAGAAACATTTTATGTAACATCATGTAATCAAAGAAACTACAACATTGTATTGCAAAAGTCTACGGGAAGCCATAATATTAGTACAGTATTTCACAGTTGACTTTATGAAGCGAAATTAGTTAATTCTATAGGGTGATGCAAACACTTTTGGTCATAGTTGTATATACATAGACTTTCATGACCTTGGTATACAAATTTGTATTTCAACGGTGTTATTTAAATCAGACCCTGTCTCTATCAATTCAACAGACTGTTTACAGCAACATAACTTATAACAAGGTTTGAAAGCACGTGTGCAAAAATGAAGAAAAAAATGGATGTGCACAAAAGGTTTAAAAGATTAAAAAAAAAACATTTAGAATATAAGATCATAAGAAACGTTTAAGAAACAGAAAAGGCAATTGGCCCATTGGGAACTCATTTTAAGGAAATTTCAGACAAAAGCCCTTCTGCCATGTTGAACGAAAAAGTATAAAGAAAAGTAAGTAAGTAAACTGTTCAACGGATCACTCTTAAGCGAGCGACCCGGAGTACCCCATTCAAGGACAAATAAACAAAATAGAATATTATCCCATCAAGCAGCAAAGCCTTCATCTTTACAGTTATTTCAATGAACACAAGGATGTCACAAAATAAATAGAACTAAACTCTATGTTTTAGAGTATTTGCACTCTAATAAGCACTTCAAAAATAAACAATGGAAAAGAGGAACCAATGTACTGCCCCCTTTACTAAGTCGAACGAAAAAGACTAACATGATATAGTATTGTTAGGTATTCTTATTTATAACACTGGATGCACTGAAATTCAGGAGTAGGTACTATATTATCTTTAAAAAAATAAAATAAATAAGTATTAGACCAACGGCAACGAGACAAATGCTGAAACTGAACAGTAATTCAAATATGAAGTTAACTTTGTCACAAAATTGCCTATGTTATTAAATCATGATAGTGATAAATGATTAATGATGTATTACCAGGTGCCCCTACAGCAATTGAATCAGACTGTCTAACTTTGAATAAATGGCCTTTAATGGGTTTTTAATTATTACCATAGGATTCTGTTGTGTCACCATGCATTGACGTTTCCATTTAACAAATTCAAACAGTTTGTAGATTTGGATAGACCGATAGTGTGTCAGTATACTGACAAGCCGAAATAAACTAGGTCCAGGCAGTGTACTGTATGTGGTAATGTGCAATTTCTGTCTCTGAAACTGATTTTTCTATAGAGATTATCCATTTATTAATGCACAGTTGCACCTGTTGCAGAGAGGTTAACATTACAGTTGAGTTTTAAGAAAAAAATCACCATAAGTGATTAAAAAAGGACATTTTTGCTGGAATATTTAGTGAGTGAATTGAAGAATTCTCTTAGCTAAGGAATTAAACATTTCAAGATGAGCCTTTAATAAACGATTTCAGCAAACATTCTCCAGTGTTTTCAAACTAACATGGGTGGTGACAAGTCTTGCTCTCCATCATTGATGACGCACAAAGCAATTGGGAACATAAAATTCAACAAAATAGCCTCGGATTACTAATGTTATAAATAAGGATCTGACACTGTTCCATCCAAGATCGAAATTCCTTATGAATAACTTGACTTCCTTATGAAAGGCTTGTGTTTTATAGATAATTTCCAGGGTTTCAGAATGATATACACAAGGGGGTGAGTGTATATGTCAGAGGCGATATTTATCATGGATGGAGAGTGTTTTGGAATGACATTCCTCATCATAAATAAAGAAGTGGCCTTTTTTCAGAGGTACTTTTCTGGAGTTCATCCCCTGTAGGGAAGGCTGTTTCAATGTTTTTTGGTGTTCGTTCCTGTTTATCTATCTATCCAGAATAATAGATGGGCTTCAGTGCGTTGCAGGAAAATAATTTCATCAAGGGTTTCTTTGACGTCATAAATTATGAGACCATCTATTCTATCTCTCTACCTATCTGCAGCGTGAAATAGCATTTTCCCTGTACATTAAATGTGAATTTTATTTTAGAACCATTGAAATAGAGTAGTTGCGAATAGGACAGTGACCATTGATTGGTATTTTATTTAGTATAATATTGTGTAACACAACCTACTGTATTTAAGACAATAATTACTACATTATAAGATTAGCAAAAAAATAAAAATCAATGACACAACAGTAGCTCAGAAAGTCTAAATACTACAATGCGATATAATACAATAGTTTTTATATAGAGCCTTTCATAACAGGGTTATCACAAAGCGCTGGGCAATTACGAATAAGTCAAATCAAAAAGGTACGTTTTTAACCTACTTTTAAAAATCGAAAGTGAGTGAGCCAAACGAATACTCGCAGGGACGGAATTCCAGATTCTGGGAGCATGATTAGAAAAAGCTATTTCACCCACAGAGAGTAGAGCTGTATAGGTCATAAGGAGGACTTTAAAATCAATTCTCTACTTAACAGGCAGTCCATATAGGGATGCCAAGACAGGGCTATCGTGCTGTCTTAGTTTAGTTTGTGTTAGGAGGCAGGCAGAAGAGTTTGAGAAGATAAAGTCGTGAAATGGGAAAATCAGGAAGAAAAAGAGAATTACAATAATCAATCCTGGAAAAAATCATTGTGAAATATTCCTAAAATTATATATATATATATATATATATATATATATATATATATATATATATATATATATATATATATACTATATATATATATATATATATATATATATATATATATATATATATATATATATATATATATTTTAAACGCACAGATGTGAGAGTCAAAAGACAGCTCAGGATCAAAGCTAACTCCCAAGATTCCTTGCTGTAGATTTAAGTTGATTGTCATCAAAGGACAGTGAAAAACAAGAGGATTTTCTCAACTGATGTCAGCTTAACTTTCAGTTTTCCCTGAATTTAGCTGGAGAAAGTTACAATGTCAGTGTTATCACAAGGGCGCTATATTGGTGGGAGCCATTGGCAGTAACACAGAGGTATTTTTTTTTTCATTTTCCATTACATGTTGATAAGTCAGTGCACTACCATGGTGCCATCTGAGAACCAGTGTGTTACTGTGCAATTAACCATAGCTGGCAGTGCTGTGCTATACGAATAGTTCTGCTAGTAGTACAGTGGTACCCAAATGGGATTTTTCAACAAGAAAAAAAAATCTTCCTGTTAGAGCTTGATAATACAGGCAAGATTTTTGAAAGCCGTATACCGGCTCAGCATGAATACGTGGCTCACACAAAGAGCCTTCAAGCTATCACTGTCAAGTCTCACTGGCTGCTATTGAAGCCCTCCAGATAGCAAAGAAACTATCTGCAGGTTTTCCTTTTTAAAACGGCATAAGCTCAGAGGCCATGTTATTATTTATTTATTTATTTATTTGTTATTGTGGTTGTTGTAATTTTGAAGAGAACCTGCTCATAACTATGGCAACAAAACACAACACTTGCTATCTGTCACTTCAGAGTAAATGACAGCTCCGAGGTGCTTTGAATCACCGTACAGACACATGCAATCTTCACAATCACGCAACTCATTTGTCCATTTTATCTTACAACTATCTTAGAACTACAAGAAGGGGAAACAAAACAAAAAAAAATACAGCAAACTTTCCTGAGCTATACTCAGAAAGGGTCGTGCGCAACATTGACTGTATGTAAACATCTGTCTGGCTGCAATCATTGTTAAGTTTGGATACATAAATGAAGCACAAGTGAGTGTTTAATAACTATGGATGATACATGCAGATATATTATACCGTACATATACATCTTAATATACATCACACATGCACACATTCATTTAGCTTCTATAACATTATCAGCATTACAGAAAAAGGTCATCCATAACTTCAAAATGCTCATCAGAATTCTGCTTTATAAGTAGGTAAGTCAAGCAGACAAGCATTCTTCAGCATGCTGAAGTTACTTTTCTATCCATCCACGGTGTCTTTCTGTCCACGATATCTATATGCTTCACAGGCAGAATATAGAAGTTACACCACTTGACAAATAGTAGTGTAAACCACCTGCAGAGCAAGGGGCTTCAAGTGTTATATTAATTGCTCTTTCTTAATTGCCTCTAAGGGTTTTGAAATCATTCTGAGTGGTTCAGGTTTTTGTTGATCCCACAATCAGCCTGCTTTGAGCTTGTCTGGAGAATCCTAAATTTCAGGACTGAACAGCCTTTCTCATGCCTTTCAAATCATGTAACCATTCAATTTTTTAAATTATAATTATATATATATATATATATATATATATATATATATATATATATATATATATATATATATATATATATATATTATTATTTATTTCTTAGCAGACGCCCTTATCCAGGGCGACTTACAATCGTAAGCAAATATATATATATATATATATATATATATACTGTATATGAATGAAACTAATGTGATAGATTATTTATTAAAACATAGACTAGACAACACTTCTACATTATACATATTTTACACTACAATATATAGGGCAGGAGTGTGGAGTAGTGGTTAGGGCTCTGGACTCTTGACCGGAGAGTTGTGGGTTCAATCCCAGGTGGGGGACACTGCTGCTGTACCCTTGAGCAAGGTACTTTACCTAGATTGCTCCAGTAAAAACCCAACTGTATAAATGGGGAATTGTATGTAAAAATAATGTATAAAAATAATGTAATTGTATGTAAAAATAATAATCTTGTAACAATTGTAAGTCACCCTGGATAAGGGTATCTGCTAAGAAATAATAATAAATAATAACAATAAGATACTAGCTATTCGATTGATGATTTAAAATGTGCTTATATATGTCACATGATTTGATCTAAGGTTAAAGTAAGCTCCCTGCCTGAACCACCACTTTGCTTAATAGGCCATTTGATGCCATCCGTGAAGTGGTACCTCTTTGTAAATGCTACATTCTGCTCTCAGCTAGACAGAAAGACAACAGATAGATAGCACTGTTTATGTACTGGCACTGCTGTGATATGTAATGTTATTGAAAGTGACAGATGTCATCAGTGTTTACTTGTATCTTCAAAAGTATTGTAAGGAGGAGTGCGCATTAGACAATGGCACCGTGAGCAATCCATCTTAATATCCAGCTGCCAGGTTCGCTGTGTCCTTAATCTTGATTGATGCTGTGTGATGTTTCTGGAAAAGGTTTTGTGAGTTAGATAGCATAGATGTTCAATAGTCTGGCACTTTGGTTTCAGATTGTAACATTGCACCGTGTGAACCCCTGGAATGAAAATATTTGAAGTAATAATGGAATAATAATGACAATAATACAAGCTCAGAATCAGAACAAGTAAATAGAAGAAGAAGCAGCAGAAGAAGCAGAAGCAGACGAAGCAGAAGAAGAAGCAGAAGAAGGAGAAACACAGATTAGACTATATTAATATTGTACCAGATGCATGAGACCTACTGTACATAACTAATGTAAGTTCCTAAAAGGTAACAAAAGAAAATGGAATTGTTTAATTTACTACAATCACTTCAAGGAATGGAGAACTGCTGAGGACTGCACTACCTGAATCCATCGATATGCACAATAACCTGTGAAAGGTGAAATTGAAAGTCCAGGGTTTAATGAGGGGGAGGGTAATGGAGCATTTGATTTGCATTGACTGCTGTTTGAAAGTAAATCAGTGCTGATCAATTGGAGAATTGAGTAATGGTGGGACCACACGAATCTGAAACCCATGCCCATTGAGGACTTGCAACTACTATAAATAAACAAAGTATTGTGTGTCTGGTAGACTTTTCATGGTCAAACAGTATTTTGCTGCTTCAAATCAGTGTCAGTCACTGCTTTCACTGTTTTTCAAACAGCGTATACAGTATATAGAACAATACCTGTATTTGTAATAGTCTATAGTGAACACCATGATGAATCCCTGTATATATGGTGCAGTATTTTGTCTCGTTTTAAATCTCCTGCTGCTGTTTATTTCCACTCCTTCCCTCTTTTCACGCACTGAACCTGAGAAATCTGACACACAAATGGATGCAAAGTAGGAAAACCTGACAAAAGACAAGTTCATTTCTGCAAATACTCCCTACTGTAATTGCATTATAGGGAAACAAACTCTAAAGTAAATATTTTTGGCCATTACTTTCAGGCGATATTCCCATATAGTAGACCTTTGTCCTTTATATGGTGGGCAAATCTGTGCAAGCTATGACGACGGTTCATTTTGTGAGGTAGCTATTTTGCATAGTATATTAAATGTTGCAAAACAGCAACCTAAACCTGCACACTGCTCTAATTTTAAGAACAGCTATTTTCTCTTTCCTTAATTTAGTTTCCCCTGTGTTATGCATGCAAAGATAATCTCTCCTTGATATACAGTTCATGTCATTATGATTCGGAAGACTAGGGTAGTCTGATTAGCAATGAGCTCCTTTTTGATGCATAATAAATGCCAATAATGAAATAGTCAGTGTCACTGCGGTACAACGGAGCTTCGCAAAAAACAGCAGGTGGTCCTATTGTGATTTGTTATGTTCTGAGGAAGGAATACAAGTTTAAAGTTAACTGCAGACAGGTGGCATCGCTTAACCCATTCATACAGAGCAAAGGTCTTGCAGTGTCATTGGATTTTTTTTCATTCTACTTACTGTATTTGTTTTTTTACCTTATGCTATTGTTTGCAATTATTCACAGGTTGTATTCATGCAGAGCTCTGAAAATGCAATGCATTATGTGAATATTGTTATTTATCTCTTAGCAGATGCCCTTATCCAGGGCGACTTACAATTGTTACAAGATATCACATTATTTTTTTACATACAATTACATTATTTTTTACACATTATTTTTACATACAATTACCCATTTATACAGTTGGGTTTTTACTGGAGCAATCTAGGTAAAGTACCTTGCTCAAGGGTACAGCAGCAGTGTCCCACACCTGGGATTGAACCTACGACCCTCCGGTCAAGAGTCCAGAGCCCTAACCACTACTCCCACTGCTGCCCCGATGTGATGTCACTGATAGATATACTATAAAGTACTCAACCTCTTTGATGGGTAAATACACAAAAACAAGCCTAGAACAGCAAACTACATCAGACAGATGAAAATAGTCAACTACATAAAACATAGACTAGACAACATTACTACATTATACATATTTTACACCACATTCTCTGGCCTTTGGTCCCACTTTTCCTTATATTAGCTTGCAAATAATATGATCTGGTAAATGGAAATTAAAATCCCAGGTACTGTAAATGCAGATTTATAGAACAATGGTAATAATAGTAAGGGGGAAAAATACAATCTTTAACTGCTTTGCACTTGCCAATCATACAGTGGTGCCTCTTTGTAATATGTCAATAATTCCTGAGCAGCCTTATTTCCTAGTGTTTTAGAACAATATCAAGATCAACTATTAGATAGTTAAGTGCAAACCTCACTGTTCAAAGACTAACGTCTTACCACTAAAGAGCGAGTTCTCTAGTCGAGGAGTGAGTACCTGTTTTATACTGATGTCAGTTATTAACTCATCACCTACTCAGAGGAGCCATTGAATTAGGTAACCAGGTACTGTAATACAGTAAATATATACTGGAGTGCCAAATGAATGCTGTGACGACAGATGAAATATTAATAATGCAAATGATTAAATCTATGCACAGCTCATAAGCAACACTTACATTTCAGTGTGATTGTCACCTCAGATGTTCAGGGTGACAGATACTAAGTAATAAAATTAGTTATATGCAGAATTGTGAAATATGTTTTAAAAAAAGAACAGCAAGCAAATGGAATCATCAATGTATATATTGCTCACTGCGCAAGTGTTATTTTAATCTATTTGGGAAGTGCTGAAAGTGCCTCAACTATTTTTGTTTTTTTTTTTACATTCAAACTACAAACCAACCCACAAAATCAGAAGTTCAAAATGATACCAAGTATTCATTTCTTTAAAAGGTTGGAACAAAAAAATAAAAACACAACTTTGATCTACATACAAATGGAAGAAGAACGCGAGCAACTATAATAATTAAACTAATTAGAAATAAAGTACACCACTGGACCATCAAGCCTACCTACAGGTAGCATTTAAAGAATTATGCAAAACAGTTAAACACTGGGCCAAAAAACCTGGATTAAATTAGAGTAATTAACGGTAATTAGTTAATTAGGTCAGAGCAATGGAGTGAGGCATTGCAGATTTTGGTCTGTTTGCGTTATCTGTCTGGGAACCCTGCAATTGGAAATGGGTCACCTTCTATACTGTAATTAAGGCAAGTAAGGCAAGGTAAGTTTGAAATGTTTGTGATGCTTATTCATAAGTAAGCCTGATTGTACTTAGTAACTTACACTGACTAGCTGTGGTTATTAAATCAGGAAAACCAGGCAGTTCATTTTGAAAACGCCAAAGCAGCACAAACTATATACAGTGGGTTTTCTTCACTGTGCACAATTTACACGTTGTTTGCCAGGAATACAAGCCTGTCGACCTACTCTGGATCCAAGGTGGCATGCTTTTTGTTTATATCGAATACACAGTGGGCGCGTACTTATGTAGCATTTTCAAATCTGATTCGCTGGTAGTCAGGATGAGACCAGCAAATCAGATAATAGTTAGCACTTGGTCAGGAAAAAAAGAACACGCCCACTTTCGGCAGAAATACTGTAAATAGCAAGGTAGGGCATTCGATGCAGTTTCGTTTCTAAACTTAAATAACTATACACATTAAAAAAAATGTAATTATGTAATCGATTATCGAGTATTAATCTCTATGTATGCAACAAAGAATGGAGTCGATAAAAACAATGATTTTCGATTTAATCTTCGCAGCCCTATTGTGTACTTTCCATTTTCAAAATGGCATTGCTTGACCTGAAAGGGGGACACTGTAGAGCAGGGGTGTTCAATTCCGGTCCTGGAGGGCCGGTGTCCCTCCTGGCTTTTGTTCCAACTGTGCTCTAAATTACTTAATTAGACCAATAATTGGTAATAATTGATCCAATTAAGTAATTTAGGTCAAAGTTGGTACAAAAGCCAGGAGGGACACCGGCCCTCCAGGACCGGAATTGAACACCCCTGCTGTAGAGGGTCATGGGTAAAGATGGCTGAATGGCAGCCATTTACATTTTTTTTGCCAGAATTATTCCAACCCTGGCGGCATGTTGGCCTACTTTTGACCAAAGTGTTTTGCGGTATTGATAGGTGGAATCAGGAACAATACACAGTTGAGTTATTGTTTGAAATCTGTAAATAAATAGAGAGAACCTGCTTGCAACATATATGTCACCTCGGACCCTGGATCAAGAATGGTGCAACAGCAATATGCTATCCCCACATTAATAGAAGAAACAAATTAATCTTACATACTGATAAACTATTCCAGTTTGCGGTGCTAAAGTTACTAAAATCCCTAAAATATAGTCTCTCTTTGACCCCCTTTTTAGAGTCAGGGAAATTTATAGGTCATTTTAGACCAGCAGCCAATTATATTTCTTTCTTTATTTCTATAATCTTCCTTAGCACTTGGATACTCTGAATGCACCCATGACAAGTTTGTTTAATAGACATTTCGTTGGTCTTAAAGGATGGCGTCAACAGTAGTTGTCAGCGGCTCAAAAGGGATAAGAGACACCCACTGAACAAGTGAGTAACAAAGGGTCTTTAATCCTATGTGTCGGAAATCACTTTATCTCTCATGGGCAGCCAAAAGTGAATAAAAGAGCCATCAACAAATCTGATCTGTTCCGGGCTGCCAGATTATCTATTAAGGGCTAACTGGTTTAGAGTCAATATGGCATACTGTAGCTTTATAACAATAGAGGATTATTTTATTGTACTTAAGAATCACTAAAGAGCTTTCTATGGATATTGTAACTCATTCACTTCTGTATTGCTAGTTGATGGTGGAGGTTTGCCAGAGTCTGATTCCAAATACTAGAGAAAATGTCCTTCAATTGGACCTTAAGCAAACACATTATTATGAGTATTATAAAAATATAATATCTTTATATAGAGCCTTTCATAGTGGACCACCATCACAAAGTGCTTTACAGAGGTATGCTGTGAACAGAGTCACTTACAATAGGACATTGATTTAGCACCTCATCTGCAGGATGGAGCACAAGGAGGTTAAGTGACTTGCTCAGGGTCACACAGGGAGTCCGTCAGTGGCAGAGTGGGATTTGAACCGGTGACCTTCTGGTTACAAGCCCTGGCCTTTAACCACTGGACCACACTGCCTATAAAAGATGTTTTATTATGTTCTGATCAGTAGATACCCTACTGGATTCCAGCTGAAGTTGAGATCTTACCTCTGTATGAGGTTGATGATACAGAAACCACATGGGGAAAAGGGTTCCAGGGGACTGAACGTTTTACATAAATGCAATAGGAGGCTGTGTGGTCCAGTGGTTAAAGAAAAAGGGCTTGTAACCAGAAGGTCCCCGGTTCAAACCCCGGCTGACTCACTCTGACCTTATTCTCCTTGTGCTCTGTCTTTTGGGTGAGACTTTGGTGTAAGTGACTCTCCAGCTGATGCATAGTTCACACACTCTAGTTTCTAAGTCGCCTTGGATAAAGGCATCTGCTAAATAAACAAATAATAATAATAATAATAATAATAATAATGAGCTGTGCAAGCCCTCCCTTGATAGGAGTTTCAAAGAACAATTACAGTTGGCTGTAGTCTCTTGAAATAGACGCCACAAGCATCCCGGAGCAGAAGTTGGATACAAACGTTAATGGAATCTGTAAAGTTTTAATTAATCACATGCAGACTGCATGTAAAATAAAGATGAA
Source organism: Acipenser oxyrinchus oxyrinchus (assembly GCA_030684275.1). NCBI lineage: Eukaryota > Metazoa > Chordata > Actinopteri > Acipenseriformes > Acipenseridae > Acipenser > Acipenser oxyrinchus. Next base: position 2,203,890 of record CM060281.1, on the reverse strand, counting down.
TGTGATAATCCCATCCCACAGAAGTAATCAGTACCTGTGCTTGAGATTTGAAATATGATGGCAATAAATTGCAATGAAAAAATATTCGGCTATGATGCAGAGACACTATAGAAGTGAACATAATAATACAGCTTTATGCTAGGCAAAGGACATTCAAAAATGTGTTGTTGAAATTCACTTATTATTACTACTTGTTTAGATTCTGCTCAGTTTTGTGCTTATGTCAGAGGTGTCAAACTCAGTTCCTGGAGGGCCACAGGGTCTTTTGGCTTTTGTTCCACCCAATCATTCAATCACTTAATTGGTCTAATTATTTTATTAATTGGTCACATTTAACACTTCTCTCCAGGCCTCAAAATGGTTTCATAGGTAGCGTACCTTGAATCAAGAGCATTTACTAAACCGTCAACTGTCAAAGACCTTGAAAAATATGAAATATGTCCAATTAACACATAATTAGATCAATTGTGTTAATTGGGAGCTTAAGCTATAATGAAAAACCAGAAGACCCTGCGGCCCTCAAGGTCTGGAATTTGACATCCCTGGCTTATGTTGTGTTTTAGGTTGGTAGAATACATGTCACCTCTGTTTTTTAATATGGCCGACCACTGGAATGTACACTTCTGAATTTCATTCAGATAATGTAGGCCACTCAGATGTGTAATCTATCTAGATCAGGGCTTCCCAACCCTGGTCCTAGGGACCCCATGTGTCTTCTGGTTTTCATTCTAACTGAGCTTGCAATTACTTAACTAGACCCTTAATTGAACTGATAATTTGCTTAATTAGACCTTTTTTAATTGTTCTCAGCTCCTACAGCTCCTGCTGTGACAAGTTACTGATAAAATGTTATAGATAACTTGAAATCTGCCACTGTTTAAGAGCCGGAAACAAGTAAAAAGGTCTAATTAAGCAAACCATTAGTCTTGGCAGCTCACACAACATCTTGAGGCCAATGTGGGGGGCTCGATGACCACCTGTCAGACTTTACAAATATGGTTGGCACCATTATGTGGTGGGCAATGAGAGGGGAGACACATCTGGGGAGTCATGTCTGGCAAATATGTTAATGTCTGTGAAACCACCTTTGCACCTCTCCTAGGAACCAGATCACAGAACCCCCCAAAATACAGTCTGGCTACATGACTGCAAAGAATAGTCTATAAATTCAAACAGTACAACATTCACACACAAAGCTATCACAGGGAAGACTATTCCTTCCTAACTGATATAAAAATACCACAACATTGGTAGTCGGTAGACCTAAAAAGGCACTAGACAAAACATTTACTTGACGGGTATCTTATTTTTAAATTGTCCATTATCTTGTCGCTAAAGCCACAACAAAATTAAAAATCCTTCGGTGTTGTAAAAACCTTTACTCTGATCATTGATATCCCAGTCCACTTCAATTTACATGCCATCACCATAAACATACACTGCTGATGCTGATGTATGCAGACCCAAGTTCAGACTCCAGGGCAGCCCTCCTTGATAAACTGTCTGTTAACTAAACCGAAATTAGCTGTCAGGGTGCTTAGACATCAGCGCAGAGCAGCTTGCCATTTGTCAAGCTGGTCGACAGTAGGTGCTACAGTCCGCTACCGTCGTTGAAATCTAAAGGCAGGTGCACAACTGAAAGCCCCATTATTCAGATTTTTTTTCACAAGGACCTTAAGATAGACAGCGGACCACAGTGATACAGTGACAGAAGGATAGACCCCCAAGGGGAAAGTGAGGGGTTGAAGAGTATGGATTTTACAAATGTCCTTTTGCCTGAGTTATCTTGAATGTTGTGCTTTACTGTATATGTAATATCCCATAGCTTTCAATGTGTTAGTCATACAAAATAAAACCCATAATGTTGTAAAGGGGTGCTGATTAAGATGTTAACATCTCTGATTAAGAATGCACTTTTGAGATCCTCTCTCTCATATATATATATATATATATATATATATATATATATATATATATATATATATATATATATATATATATATATATAACATGTATTGAATGAGTGTACTGTAACAATATATTTTAGGATGCAACATCTATGAGAAAGAAAATTACTTCTTTTTTTTTGCACTGCAAAACGCCAAAAAAAACTAGCCAAAAAAATTCTGTTTTAAACAACAATATTGCCGTTCCTATTATTAATTGAACTGCTACTGGTATTGTTCAAACCTGAAGATTGTGGTAAAACATTGCTAGGCAAAGGTTGGCTTGCAGCTACCAACACCAGTAATAAGCCACGAAACCCTGATCCACAAGCAGAAGATATATATGGGAGTTACTGTAAATCAAGGTTTGCATAAATACCTACCTTTTTGTTTGCAAATGGACCCCTGTATATCACAGTTAATCTATTAAACAATGTCAACTGTTTACATCTAGTATCACAATAACACAGCACAGACAGCTAAATAACAGAGTTTAAGACTTGAGGATAGGGTCACTTGATAATCTAGGCAACAGATATTTCTAGATTTTTACCGTAGTCTATTTTTTTTTTTATAATGGTGTGTCATCGATGTAATCACAGTGTGTTTCTGCTACGTTGCTAAGCAACTTGATTTCAGATTTGCTGTTCAATCTCTGACAGTGATTTCTTGTCAGTGCTCTGACACTGAAGAGGAGGTTTGTAATGATGATCCTACCTCGGAAGAAATAAGTAATGAAGGTAATTTTCAGGCAAATATTAACTCAGAACTACATTTTTCAAAAAGCTTATTTCATGGTAGTTATGCTGTTCCAGCTTCAACATAAAGTGTTGACATTCAGTGTGAATTTGAGGTTGCAGCTTAAGAGATTACTTATGTTGTGAATAATACAAACACGTTGCATGTACTTTAAAATCCAGGTACTTTACCTACATAGTAGCTGCACTACACTTTTGTTGCATCATGTAATGCATGTGTTTCACTACAAAATGATCAGAAAAATATCTTTAATACACGTATATGGAGGTCTGTCCTCGCAATCACAAAATCATGCTCTAAGTAAATATGGTAACACTTTAAGTGTCTCTAATTACTGTATTTACACTGTACTTACACATTAAGTACATTGTAACTATGCAAGCTAACATTGTAATCATGTGTAAGTACATGTATTTACTACTTGCATCAAGGACAGAGTCAGTACTTTGATTCCCGTGATAAATCAGTAAACTGTGGATCCGGAATCACCTACCAACTGAGCACCTACTGAACAGTCAGCCCTCAATCAAAGTCAGTTCCTCTCTTGCCCATCATTTCTGAAACACCAAATCAAAACAAATTATGTAAGGGGCAGCCCACTTACACAGAAGTGTGTGCTAGATGATGTTTCTTCTTCCCCAACCCCAGAACTGTACGTTTCCCCCATGTTGTGCACATTATGTCTGCAGTCTCATCATCAGACTTGATGCAGGAATCTGGCAAGCCATCCATTTTGATAGAAGCCGGTGATGCATAAAACCGTTTGATACAAGAGGTCCCAAAGTTCCATAAATAGTCGGTTTGATAAATGGGACCTTGCACATTATTTTAGTAACAAGCAGACACGCGCACATGGTCACAGCAGATTTTGTAAGCACATACACAGTAATACAGTAGTATCAGTACATCTGCTAAACCTCACAATTCGTTTTTATAGGAATTGGCGTTCATATGCTGGCTGTTATGTCCGTTCATTCGTTATTTCTCTGAGGCATTGTGGTGTCTAAAAGATAGCTGCAATGTGTTTATTGTCCAGCAGGTGGCTAGGACTGGTAGAATGCAGTCACATTATGTATACATTTTCTGCATGTTGTATTTTTACCTGTTTAATATTCTAGTATTTTATGTGTGTTTTGTATAATATTCTCTTGTTCTCTGTTCATGCATGGGTCATTTACTGCATTTTTTGAAGGCGTGGGAGCTGCTTCTGAGTTTTTGAAGCAAGGGGTTTCAAAGACCAATCATTCCTTTGTATTATGTAACTCTGCCAACTACGAGGAAGTGCAACACACTGCAGTTACGGATTTTGACCCCTGTCAGTAACAGGAGGTTAAATGCTCCATAACCACACCCACAGAAGTAAGTGTGTGTGTGTGTGTCAAGCAATTTTAAAAAAGTAAGTATATCTTGGTTTTAATCACATTTAATTGAAGCAATTACTGCATCCATCTCATTTAAGTTTTTTTTAGTACTGAAGCTATTATTATTATTATTATTATTATTATTATTATTATTATTATTATTATTATTATTATTCAAAAAACAACCCAGCATAAAAACTCTGTTTTCCTATTTCTGGATTCTAGATCCTATTCGTTGGTCCCTCTTTATAGTTTTATATTTATTTACAATCCAGCATTGTTGTTAAATTGTTTGAACCAACTGCTAAATCACAAGGGAGTCAGTTTGTTACTCACCTTACTGCATTTAAAATGATCAGTTTCCTTTACTCAAAGTGATGTTTTTCATTGCTGATTAAATGATAATCATTTTAAATTATTTTATTAATAACTTGAACCTGCCTAAATAAAACATAGGGCTGTCAAGCAATTAAAAAAAAAAATCTCATTCATTTTTAATCTGTTAATCTTGGTTTTACTTGCATATTTAATTGATACAATTACTGCATCCATCTCATTCAAATTAGTTTTATTACCAAAATTATGAACATCATCCAAAAAACACATCATTATACAGAAACTCCAGCATTTGCTGTTAAATTGTTTGAACCAACTGTTCAATCACAACAGAGTCTGTTTATTACCAAACAGGACAACTTCATGTTGTGTGGACGTACAATAAAGTACAATGCTACAGAAATGATCTATAGAAAAGCATCAAATAATGGTGTTATTTGAAGGACAATTCAAGACATTTCAGTTTTGAGATGATTCATGAATTTTTGATGACCGGACCTGCTTCAGAATACAACAGCGAGGCTCCGGAGGATAATTGCATGGAGAGATGATTTTAACAAAGTACTTTTGTCACAACCCTAATGTTTTTTTTCCCTCCATTATCACACATTGCAGACTTATTTCCCAAAGTTGTATTACAGTTCTCAGAATGGATTTCTCCAGCTTCTCTGAAGTTTCTTTTCAATAAATCATTTTTATCCAGCAATCAGTACATGACAGGGGACCGTGCAGTCAGCAAGCTAGAGAGATTTTTGGATCAGATTTAATTTAGCAGCGTCGGTGCAAGTACTCTTTCTGAATCAAATTAGGAGCACATTCTTGTTGTGTGTTGGCAATCATTGTAAGGGGCTACTGCCATGGATTCTAACCAATTATTACACTTGTACAGTCTAAGAATCTAGTACTGGGAAAGCCTTTTAAGGAAGTTTTATATTTTTTGGCCCCATAGATGCAGAGCATTATACAATAACGTGATAAATGCATAGTTTTATTGAGTATTTAGAAGATTCCTTATTCGCACACATTGTTGTAGCATGTTAGTGCAGTTTTTACTTGCTTTTGAAATTTTTTAATACAAAACTTTGCATGAGACTAGATGGGCAAAATGCTTGCGTAGTTATGGTGGATCTTCTTTAAATAAATATATATATATATATATATATATATATATATATATATATATATATATATATATATATATATATATAGCCATTAGTTTTAGCCATTAGTTTAACATACATATTGCAACTACCCTTAATAAAGCTGGACTTGAAGTACTTACTGAAATATAACCCGTGCATGAGTGTAGAACCAATTTAAATCCCACAATTTAATTTTGAATAACATTATTCTTACTGCAAAAAAAAAGTAATTACTTTTTTTGTCAGTGGTTTCAGTATGGATTTCTATTCACTTCAAAATTAAATTACATACCGATATAAAAATATAAACACCCATCTTAAAATGTTTCTTAAAAATGTGGTACATAATTCATCCTTCCCTGAAAGAAATAAATGGTAAAAAGAACAATAATTGAATTCAGCTGCAAATAAATCTAAACAGGAGAATAAATTACATTGTAAATGTGCTGGATTGTTACATATCAAACCTTCTTGCGGTTCGGATTACTTTGTGAAGCAAATGATTTAGTTTGTAACTGACCTTAAATACAGAAAAAAGGTTTTAGATAAACACAACTTGCCCCTTGCAGACCTTTTCAGTGTGCAAATGAAACCTGCTGTGGGACACAAATTTAAATTCCCATGCGACGTAGTGGGTGAACATTTCTCATAAGTCATGAAGCTCTAATAAGCAGAAAATTCTTCGACAATTAAGGATGACCTACATGCTTTTATTCCAGGTCTTGCTGTAAAGCTAAATGTACCATGAAAAGCATTTGGCTCTTGAAGAATGGCGAATGAAGCGATTTCAATCTATGACGACAAAAAATATCATTTTTTATACAGGTGGCTTTCATTGTTACTGACTCACAGAAGTCTTGTATAAATGCCGCCTGATTTCACACATTTACTCTGTACTGTACTGTGATTTCTAGTGTGCATTACAAGTCATCTGTTATTATTTCTAATGTGCTGTGCAAGGAAAGAAATAAAGACTCCTGTCCCATAGCAGTTTGATCCATTCCTGGTTTTACCAAGAGCTTAACAAGACACACACCAGAGCTTGTTATACAATATGGCTAATTAAGCTCGTAGTAAAACCTGGAATTGGTGAAACTGCTTTGGAAGTATTATTTCCTTCCCTGCTGTAAATATAACAAGTATAACATTAAACATTTTAAACAGTGTATTGCCTTTAAAAGGGTGTTGTGTTTGACAGGCTAGGGTAGTAAATATGAGAACGCAGGAGCCAGCAATGTCAAGGTATTTTTTTTTCTTAACCTTTGTTTTCATCATTATTGTCTGAAAAAAAAGCGATGCTGCTGGGCTTCTCCGAATTAATGGGGCAGTGAGAGATTTTGCCTTTTTGAAAATTAACGGCTTTTTTTGACATATGTATTCTACAATAGAATAGATTTGGAAATAATATAATAGATTTGTAAAATTGCATTTTAAGGAAATGATATGAAGCAGTTAAACAAGGGGAAGCAGGTGCCAGGACAAATACCTTGCTAGACTAAAATATAATAATAATAAATAATAATAATAATAATAATAATAATAATAATAATAATAATAATAATAATAATAATAATAATCTGATCTACAAACTCTAATAAGAAGCAACACTTACCCATTTACCAAAACGACAAATTAGCAGAAATGACATATAACTGCAATAATATCCTCTGCATAGGGAATCTGTGCTGTGCTCCAGTGTTTTGAAGTTATGTAAGGATTTGAAAGAATGCAGTGCAACACCTGGCATTCTACGTACATAATGCTGCCAGTCCAACTACTGACTACTTAGACTGATATAACATGGCTTCTGGGAAGCCCTACCAGCAAAGCCCAGTTGCTACTTGAAACCACTTTCCACTCTTTCCAATTGAGATGGTCTCACTTAAACTCCAACTTCATCTTTCAAGAGGTTAGCTTGAATTGTTCTTTTGTCAACTAGCTCATAATGGTCTTATTAGTTTGCTCTCCCTCAACCTCCCTTCCTTGCTCCCTGACACCTTTGCTCCACAGTGGATATTGCAATCTGCTACTCTTTGCTTGACGGCTTGTCTTTTTGTCCTTCACGGCACTGTCAAAGTTCCTTCAAAAGCGGTCTGTGATTCTCCCACGTAAATGCATGACATAAAGTGACAGGCGATGGTATTTGGACCCGACAGCAATATCTCCGGACACTGCTGTGTACTTTATTGTTATTATTAATTTCTTAGCAGGCACCCTTATCCAGGGCGACTTACAACTATATCATTTTCTTTTTACATACAATTACCCATTTATACAGCTGGGTTTTTAATGGAGCAATCTAGGTAAAGTACCTTGCTCAAGGGTACAGCAGCAGTGTCCTCCACCTGGGATTGAACCCACGACCCTCTGGTCAAGAGTCCAGAGCCCTAACCACAACTCCACACTTCTGCCTTTGTGTTAAACGTGACTGCTTTGATTTTGTGTTTCAAGTTCATATTTTGTATAATAGTATCTGCTTTTATACATCTGTCATTGCAATGCAGGCGGAGATGGCTTCATTTTAATACCACTGTGCTCCGGCTTTCCCTATCACCCGTTATGCCTACGCCAATAAAAAGGACTTAATTAAATTCCCTTAAGTTTTAAAGGGTTTTATTAAAGGAAAGAATGTTCCACTGAGCGACCCTAAAGATTAAAACATTAATTTGCTTAATCTTATAAATGCCAAGTGCCACATACACCAGAAAGCCTTTTTTCAATGCAGCCTGACACATCATTCCTTTACTAATGATAATATGTTCTGCTCTAACAGACAACTAAGAGTTACAGAGAACAGTCCACAGAATTGAGTGAAAATTCTTCACGCAAGGATTGGACAAAAGCTAGAAATAATAAAGCAGCTATTTTTTTTTTTTTTAAGTAATTAAGTACGGCACAGGGTATGTTTATGATTCATTTGTAACAAATCTTGATTTGCTTTCATCAATTTGAATTGAATTATTAGAAAGTTTATGTGAACTCTGTGGAGTTCAAGGAGTTGCCCTGGATATCTATGGAAAAAAAAAACATTACAAAATAGATAGGTGACAATAAAGTCTCTCTAAGTACTATTTACATAGTAGTTATCTCTTAAATATATGTGTGCTTAAACATAATTACAAGGTAATTATGCATAGTTACAATGTACTTAATGTGCAAATGATGTTGCATGATATAACCCTAACACTAGCCCTAACTCTAAAACTCTTTTCTGATACAATTGTGTATTTACATATATCGTGCAAAAAGATTTACACATTAACTATGTAACTATCTAGATACAATAATTAGAAACACTTCTTGTAACGTGATACATACATAGGAATCTAATAATGTGTGTTTCTTTTCTCCAGCCCAATATAGCTGAATAAATGTTCAACTACTCGTCTTGGATGAGAAGTTCCTACTGCTAGCAGGTGGCAAAGTTTTACTCAATCATAAATCAGGAGAAATAATGACATTTCAAAAGAATCATCTGACGTGAATTGACCTGAAAACCTTTCATTACAGATTTAATATGCCATTGTCTTATTACTGAGCTAAAACGGGTTGGAAAGGCATCATGAAATAATACTGGAGGTCATCCTGAGAAGAAAGAGACCAGGCCATACTAGTCAGACCTCTTCTTTTCAAATTTAGACCATTTAATTAAATTGTTACTGAAACTGACCTTTAAATACAGCTATGGACAAAAGTTTTGCATCATGCTATGGAATTAACTAATTTTGCTTCATATCATCGAATGAAACCTGCTGAATAATGTTATGTTAACAGCAGCAGGGGCAGCAGCATGGAGTAGTGGTTAGGGCTTTGGACTCTTGACCAGAGGTTTGTGGGTTCAATCCTAGATGGGGGACAATGCTGCTGTACCCTTGAGCAAGGTACTTTACCTAGATTGCTCCAGTAAAAACCCAACTGTATAAATGGGTAATTGTATGTCAATATAATGTGATATCTTGTAAATCACCCTGGATAAGGGCATCTGCTAAGAAATAATAACATATTGAATTACATACCGCTTTGTAGTTTTCCATATACTTCAAGAAAGACATTTCGAAATCTAACATGAAATAGTACTCTATTTAATTGTTTTATTACATTCTGTTAATAAAATATCTCAACTTTTATATATATATATATATATATATATATATATATATATATATATATATATATATATATATATATATATATAGTATATACTGTATATATATATATATATATTTAATGATGAATCCTAAAAGTCTAGGCGATGCAAAACGTTTGGCCACAGCTGTAAAGAATGGGGCATTTTTAATTGTCAGGACAAGGAAGACCAGAGAAGCTGAACGGAACGGCTTTGAATCTTCTCTGCTGTACTGCAAAGGTAAATATTTTATGGGTTGTCAAGATCAACGAATAAAGGTGGATAACGCACAACCATTAACAGCAGACCCTTATTTTGTTAGGTTTTTGTTTGGTTTGATGTAAAAATGTCACCATGCTGCTTTTACCCAGACGCTTGCTGATGTGAAGCAGTACTGAGCTAGGGTTTCCATGGCTGGTACTCTTGTGTCAGTTTGATGGATTTCTAATTGTGTAAATAAATCTCAGATGCCACCGGCATTTCAACTGCAACCCTCTGTGTTCTGTCAGCAGATCCTGTGACCCATTTTCCAGGCTGATATTAGCAAAGGGAACACACTGTATGATAATGTTTCCACCCCCCAACTTGCTTTGCATGGCTGCTTTAATGAAAGTAAACACAGCTGTTTTATTAAGTACCCCATTAGTTATATATTTTTTTTTGTTCTTGTCAGCTGGCCTGGGGGGCTCAGTCAAGAATCTATTTGGCTTCAGTCATCTGATATTATTAGGTATTCAAATTTTTATCAATTCGTCATGTAAAGTTATTAATGGGCTACTGTATTAAACCAGGAATGGGAAGGATTATTAAACTGCACAGCACAATTACAAATACGATAAATAAAAATAACGTACATGTTCATGAGTGAAACCTAGAATTTTAATTAGGTGCAGCTGTGCTAAAAATAACTAAAAACAAACATTTTTGAAAATTGTGTGCAATACTGCTAACAATAGATACATTTTCTTTTTTTTTAAAAAAAAAAAGTCAAAATTAAAAGCAACAGTGAGATAGTGGTGGCATAATTCAAATATAATTAGAGCTTGCATTTCTCATTCCCCAAGAGCAATTTAACACTTTTATAGAATAGTAAACGCCATAACATATGAGAAAACATGTACAAATAGGAAGCTGCCCACTCTTTCATGTAAAGTACACGAACCAAAAATGACATTAGGGTGCCAGTAGCAGAGGAATGATTGATATTGGTGTTGTTTTAATAAATATACAAGGGTCCTGCTGCCTTAGCATCTGGCTTTAATCATGCAGGCAGATTCCATTGATGACGACTTCATGTGGAGACTGGTTAGGTGTCGTTAGCGTGTTTTAATGCTTTCATCAAGCGATCATCCATTATTCAATAACCTTTCATGAGTAATGACATCAAACCCTTAGTAGTTAATGGTAGTGTGCTGAGTGTGCCGGCTGCAACCTGTTTTTGGGTGCAGGGTTGTGAAATTATTGTGTTATTTGGTTTGGGTAAGCATGTCTCTCTTACTCATCTTCTGTCTAACTTAAAGGGATACTAGGTACTTTCAGAAATGTTTTATTAAAAAGTCATTGTGGGTACAAACCGACATTAATAGGATTTTAAACATATTATAAATTATGTGGATGACAAAGTATCCCTTTAATAAAATCAAAAATGTATATGAAATATGAATGAAATAGTGAACCATTACAAAAGGTACTGGCTGAATTGCATCACCATCCTGCTGCTTCAAGGTGATTCTATGTTCCGCCGAGCTGTTCAGACAGGTCACAGGTCACTCTGGACCCCTCTCATTCTAAAGTTAGCCAAGTTGAAAGATGATGCTATTTGTTACAAATCCAAATTCAAATTTATGTTTGACCCTAGAAACTGTTTTTATTAAGTTTTTTTTTTTTTACCTTTAGCAATACAGAATACATTTTCTTATCGTCACAAAAACTTGTAATGAAATCCTTACGTAACACCGGACTGGTGATAATAATTCCCTTGACTAATAAATTATACAACTTTTTTATGAAGGTCATCTTGCAACCTAAAAGAAAAAAAGCAGGTATAATGAGACCTGGGTGAGATGAGAACACTAGATTAAAAACTGACAGGATTTTTTAATTGAAGTAACAGTTTGCAAATGTATTGCTCATTGGGTGAGGGGCAATGGCACCTGGGTACTGGTTACATCAATTACATGCTCACTGAGTCCAATACAAATGTAAGGAATACTGATAAAGTTGTGGAGTGTATATTTCAAGCAATTGATTCACTACACTGAGGCCTTTTCTGCTGTTAACAATTCATCCCATGTAACACATAATTTGTGGTACATTTAACACCAACTAATAAAATAAATGTCTATTGACTGGGGAATTCAGTAATGGGTACAAAACACGTAAAATTGCATAGGTTTCTGCTGCGTAAGGGCTGAAAGAACCAGGGGTTGCTTCATTTACATAGGATCACCAAGCTGCAGGTCGTGACCCCTGCATTGCTGTTTTATGCATGGCTTTTTGGTTCATAGCAATGCAAATATCATAAAGTGGGACTCCCATAGCAGGATCAATTTATTAACAAAAGCCTTCTCTGTAATTCTGTTTTTATTATTGTCTTGTTTTGTTTTTAAACCAACACAAACTAAACTCCAAGAATATGGGTATCAATTTACACTGCCTTAAAATGCAGAGAATCAGCAAAAACACACTGTGGGTTCCTACTCAAATTTGTTAACAACGCTTTATGTTTGTTCTTTACCTCCATAAGGAAAACTGTAAAGGTCTGACAACATGAGCTATGGGGGGTTTTGAGAAAAAAAAAAACAAGCAACTTCTTTGCACGGTCTTGTGCTAGCAGCATATGGAACATGAGCTGATTTCTGAAATTTCTTGACTGATGCTCTCTTTGAATACTATCACAGGGAACATTTTTCTGTGTTCCTCGCAATGACTGAGTCTGCCTAAACATCTCCAGTGGATTAGATTTTATCTAAGCTGAGCAACTTCAAATTAATAAGACGGCTCAAAACCAGCCCAGGTTCAAGTCAACCTGATCTGACTGTATTAACTGTAGCCAAAGAGGTGGTCAGCCCTGGTTGCAGAGAGCCACAGTCTTCCCGGTAATTACGGGTATCTTAAAATCACCAATGGCTAAAGACCTGGAAAAAATGTTTGTGTTAAATAGTTCAAAAAAATAATTGGTTCAGTTAAGTACTGTAAAAACCTTTGTAGAAGTCTATTTTCTAGGTATTTTTAGGGGGTCCTAAAAAGGGGGAGTGACTTATACACCGGTGTGACCTTTAGGCTTTTTCCTGAAATTGTTGTCTCAAAAAGAGGACCCGGGGGAGGGGGGGTGCTTATACACCAGTGCGACTTATATACTGTTTTTTACGGTAATTCAGAACTCGGGTGATATGAAAACTAGGAGACCCTGCAACTCTCCAGGACCAGGGTTGGCCACCCCTGCATTAACCATACGCTGCATACATACAGTAATGCTCACAATTAGTGGGTTGCCTCTGCTGGTTTGTGATGCGGGTAAAGCAAAACAAGTTAACATGCAACACATCCATAATAACAGGATGGTATGTTGTTCTGCATTTTAAACAGACAACTCTGCACACTAGTGTATATGTATAAATATGACACATTTACAAACAGCATACAGGGAGAGGTGTTCACAACATATGTGTGAATAAGTAGTCTGCTACTTGTTGTTCACACATACTTCACACATTGTTAGCCTTTTTGTAGGAACACAATGTTTTTGTCACAAGATATATGCTGCAGTCAATGCCCTAGGAAAGGTCACTTGTGATTAAATAAAACTGTGAATGGATGTACTGCCATTTCAAGGTAACACACCTGGGAAGACACTGGGGAAATACAAACTCTCAAGGGATAACCGTTTCCAGGTCCTTGAAATCCTGTTGAAAGGCTCCAGTGATAATCGGGTGAATATGTTGACAGTGAGTAGAAGTAACGCACCGGGACTGCTGCACTATTGGTAACTATGTGGGATTCTATTAATGTGTCACCCGGACAAGGAAATGGGCGCACACAGGACTGCGAGGAAAGCGCTGGTGTGTGCATTTATTAAATAAAACAATTTAACAAAAACAAAACCCTTTCACAAAACAAAAGGCATGTTGGCCAAAACAGGCAGTAAATGTAAACATTAAAGTGCACAAGTACCGTGCTGGTTGAAATCCAGCACGAGTAGCAATTGTAGTATATATCCTTTTAAACTCCCTCACTCTCGCTCTTACTCTTCACTCTCATCAATCTCTCTGCAGCGGCTGCTTCTCTTTTATATATGTGGCCACATTACGCACAACTTTAGCTGGATGGGGGATTTTAACCCCATCCATGCTGTAAAACAATAACAGTGTAAAACAAACACAAAACAGTAAATTCAAACAATAATGCAACAAAACAATGCAAAATACACGCAAGATATGCACAGGGTCAGGTGTACCCCACCACATACTGTTAACTGAAAATCAAGTGCTTCCATCAAACCTACAGCATTGTGGTAGGATAAATGATTTTCATCTGTGTGAAAAAGAAAACATCAGCAGCACAACAATAAGGTACTTTGCATGTCTAGCATGTCTGTCAGTCTGCCCATCAGTACAGAAAATGTGCCTTTTCAAAAAGACATTTAAATATGAACCTTAAACAAATCAGATAAACAACTCTTTCATCGGTGTTTGTGTTTTATCAGAAAGCCAAGCGCATTTAATTACTGTTTGTAACACAGTGAACCTACCAGCGAATATATCTTAATTAAAAATGTGTGCTGTTTATAGGAAGTACTGGAGGTGAAAGGCCAGTGCAGTAACACTGTTTATAAACCAACCTCATCAGCAATTCCTGCCATCTCAAATAGCGAGACCCTGCCTCGAGCAAGCTAAGAATGCAGAGTAGTTTACCTCACTTCTTTCAAAGAGTTCAGAGGTCAATCCACAAGCGAGTGTACTGAAGGCCACTACTTTGTCATTCACATTTCTCCTGAGGCTAATTATTAATTTCTATCTACATTGATAAACTGACATTAGATCTCAAGCTGATGATTGCTGAACCTGACAAAGAGGTAATGAGTTCTTTGTGTTGAGGATATTCTTTAAATAGCCATGCAATCCTCAGCTCCTGTTGTAATCGTTACATAGAATTCAGCAGCAGAAAACCCATTTGCCCTGTAGACCCACGCTAAATCTGGTTAAAGAGGTAATAGCTAATGCAATACTAAAAATATTACCAGCCATGCACTTCAATTCACTATCAGTCTAAAAAGAGTTCAATCTAGATGGTGAATTTTATTTTTGGAAAGGCCAAGCTAGCAAATTTAAAGAGCAGGAAAAAATGAAATGAATAGCTTTTTAAATCATGACCCTGTCATTTTTTTAGAATGCTTGTTTTAAAACGGGTTGGACTGGATTTTAACTTTTACAAAGCAATGCATAATATGGAAATGTTCGAACAAACCTGGTTTGTTAACAGTGTATTGTGTGCTGTTGGAGATTTCATTATTACTTTTGCTAGGAAGGCTTGCTTTAAATCTCCCTTGGCTTTGATCGATTAATCCAGAGGTCTTGGCAAGCTAAATTCTGTTAACATTGGTGGATTCTTCCTGTATAACGTATTCAAACGTAATGAAAATGTAGCAAAAGCATATTGATTTTTTGATAAATCACCCGCAGCACTTCCCAGTGGGTTCAGGGAGCTAACTAATTTGGCCTGTGGCACTGTAAGGGTTAATAACATTCAGTTGGAGTCTGGTATTGCTCCATCAGTGACGGGTTTGCGTTTGCCCTTATTGCTGGCATTCCCTGGGCAGCACGACTGCACAGCAAAAGACTTTGAAAAAGACATCAAGAACAGGAAGAACAACGTAAAACTCAACCAGGAGAGAGAGATGGTCTAGATCCTGGTTTCTGGTTTATTTTATTTAAATCAAAGGCTTCAATCAAACCCAGTTTCAGAGCTTCCAATTTAATTTACTGTTCCCTATATATGGCAACATTGCCACATGATTTGAATAGAATGGTGAAGTCTAAACAATGCCAGCACTTATGCTTCTCCAGGTAAGCTTAAAAGACAGGTAAAGGCAGACTTAGAGAACAATGACAACTGACTATGGGGGCTAACAGAACCAAAAACCACTCAGAATGGTACTATAAAATATTTATGGACGTAAAAAATGTTTTTTTTTTAAAAAGCTATTGAGTACATCGTAAACTACTTACTCTTTAAGTTGACATTCTGTGAGTGGGGATTTAATGAACAAATGTATTGTATTCAGAAATATGTCAGTTTAGGCCTCGAGGTAAACA
The DNA here is from genome assembly GCA_030684275.1 of Acipenser oxyrinchus oxyrinchus. Classification (NCBI taxonomy): domain Eukaryota; kingdom Metazoa; phylum Chordata; class Actinopteri; order Acipenseriformes; family Acipenseridae; genus Acipenser; species Acipenser oxyrinchus. The sequence goes on along the minus strand of CM060281.1, from coordinate 2,187,906 downwards.
TTTGAGCAACTGATCCTCAAATATCCTCTGTGGCAGCTTTGAACAGGAAAGCAATACAAACTTGCAGAGCTGTTAATGCACAACACACTAACTTTAAGTGCCTAAAAGCCTTGCATGATTTACAGTGACAGCCTGCTCGTTTCCCCGTAGTAAAGGGGTGACTCATTCCTGTTGCATACAGTAGCCCTTCCTTGAATTCAATATAAGGTGATTCTAGCTAATAATTCCCTACATCTGAGCTGTTTTGCTCTTCCATTCGAAAGATGTGCAGTGCAAAAAAAAAGAAAAATATATATATATATATTTTAAACCGTCTAAGCCCTCCTCTCAGTAAATCTGTTATACATGCATGTCATGTCACCTCGGAAGTACTTGCATGTTATTGGCTGTTATTGTTATTAGCATGTCCATCAACAGCAGAAGCAACTGGATGGTTAATGGTAGGTTAGAAGTTGTTGAGGGGTGGGAGCGATTTCACCTTTAGGGGAAATGGCCAAGGAAGTGCAGCACTATCAAAAAGCATGGCTTGCAAATCAGATACCGTGCTTAACGTGTGTTTCTTTCAAAACTGCACATTTGTGGTCTATAAAGCCAGTGGAAGAGCGTAACAGGTTTAGAGAATTGTTTTCTAATCTACAATCACGTTCAGCAAAATATCATTTGTTACTGCTGTAGAGTAGTTGCAAGTTTCATCCTTCTAAACAACCATTGCAGAGTAACAAGCGTCAAATTATTATTATTATTATTATTATTATTATTATTATTATTATTATTATTTACATTGCCTTACTATTGTATGGCGTTTGTGACCAGTGATTCTTGGTTATGTTGCTCAATATTAAGCTATTATGATTTTTCTCTAAATCAAACTTAACCTGGCTTTGAGATTGTCTTGAAAAAAAAGATGGCTGGACTGTGCAGCCTTCTTAATTCATATTATGTGACAATGTGCCTTTTGAGTTTGGTCAGCCACACCTATTTGCAGTCTATATAAATGTTAAACAGAATGGGCTGACAAAGCTGAAAGGTCACAAAGCAAGCTGATTTAGAGAGAAGTGACAATACCTCAAAATTGGTGCAACGGAACCCCTGAGGATAATTGCAAATACCATAAAATAGTAAGAGGAATGTAAAAAAAGAATTTAAATGACATCTGAAACTATACCCTGTTTTCATTTGTTACCGAATTATCCATATTCAATAAGAATGATGTAATGCCTCCTGCTTCAGCTGGGAAATTAAATGCAGATATCAATTTACAAACTAATTTCAATAGAGAAAGATCATATTGGGTGTATATACCAGCACTCAGTATTCTGTGGAGTTCTGTACAGCCACCAAATAAAAGCAAAAGACAGAATGTGGCAGTGTTGTGATGAGTATCTCTTGAATGAATCATAATATTGCTGCAAAACTAGTGTTAGATTTGTTCGAGTTACGCTTTCATAAAACCTGTATTTTCTGTATGCTTCCTGGTACCTAATCACTTCCTGTGAAGATGGTCCCCAACGTCTCAGTGTAGTTCAACCCTTGGACTGAAATTGACCTATAACGCTGGAAGTAATTTAGCACCAGGAAGCAACCTTAAATCTTAAGTGCAGTATTTAAAATAACTGCATATCCTGAATTAAGTTAGAAGTTGAGTCACTTCAGATGATACCCAAAAGCATTTCAAGGTAAGAATTTCATGATCTGTGATTTACCATGCTTACAGTTTGTTTTCACGTTATTCAATGAAATAAGTTTGGGAATTGAATACCATCTGATTCCAGGGCTAACTAAGTTTATAACCCCTTAAAAGAGATGAAGGATCAAGGAATTTAAAGCTGGGATGTTATCTGGTCAGCAGTATAAGGTATTTGAGGGCACTACATTCAATATGTTCTATATTTTGAGTTTAGCCTCCAAGCTTGCTCCTTTTATCTCTACCCTTTTTAGAGCCTGAGCTTTTACCAGCAGATACATCATGTTACCTTTACTTCCATTGATACATTCAATAAAAGGGCAGTGTTGACAAATCGACCCTTTCAGACAACAGAGACACAAACACAGACGCCAACACAGGATAACCATTGGATCTATAAGCTATAAATAACAAGTGACATGCTAGGTCATGCAGGCCAAGGCTTGCTTAACCATTAGAGGACTCACACAGTCATTAAAGAGATTATATAGCCACCAGTGGGCCTCTGGTCACCCATATACCATAGAGACACGATGACAGTTGCTTAGAAATAACAGACGGTTCTCAAACACCATTTAATAAATGGTGATCGCTCAAGATCAATTGGAGATAGGGTATTTTGTTGGAAAGGAAAAGGAGAGATATCCAATAGCATGCCCTTGCCAAATTATCTGCAACGACAATGCAGGCAGTGGCCTTACAATAGCAATGCAAGGATTCTGTTCTAAAAGGAAATGGCATCACAAATGATGGTAGAATGGAATCAGAGAGATGACATTCTGCAGTGGTTCTGTACTAAGCATATCAAAGACTACCCCATTATTTTTGTTGCAATATAAAGTAAATCAGTTTAAGACCAGTATTATTATTATTATGAATTATTTTGACTTTGTGCTAAACTTCAATGTTGCTTCTGTTAAACATTAATTCTCACAATCTTCAAGAGTCTAAACAAAACACTTAGCACTGCTGTAACATGTACCAGTTTCAACAGTTTTTTTTGTTCTCAAAACCCATTGGCAAATATATGACTTCAACATACACAAACAACATTTTTAACATGGGATTTTCCAATAGAAAATGTGCTGTTATTTATTTAAAAACTCAAAGCATCTATTAATACTAATATCGTGAAACAATAGTCTCTATTGCAGCTTGCCAACTGGTTTCATTTTTACATGCCAAATGTTTGATGTGTTAAGTGGCAACACAAGGGCACATACACACATATAGGTGCCATGTTAATATTTTTACAACACAGTGGTATAGAATGAAAACAAATGCAACCATATGATGATCACTGTATTGTATGTTTGTACTAAATCCATTGTGTTGCCATTACTAGTAATGTTATAACCAGCTATTATTTAATCTAGTTTCTTTATGCTAATACTGGTACACATTTTCTCAAACTTTTCATTAAGAAAAGTTATTGTCCCTTGGGTACTTTCATTTCTGACATATTAAATACATGGAAGGAGCAGAGAGACAGCAGTGACAAACAAAACAGCTTAGTTATAATGAATTACAACAGAATAATTAGGCCACAAAGTAAAAATGGACATTCGCTCAATTACGTACACTTACTGGTCTGTGCTCCTCTGCTCAATCTGTGAACTTTCATCCCCTATTTCTCCCACAAAAAGGCAAACTGAGGCAACCATATCTTGTGCTTCTTATACATACAGCTACCAATCATTGAATTAAACCTAATTATGTCTCATCAATGAAAGCTGAGGAGGATTAAGGTGAAAACCAGCTTTAATATACTATTGGCAGCATTCACAGATTACAAGTAGTGAATAAATAGTGAAATCTAAATATTTAAAACTAAGTAAAACTTAGTAATATGATGACGTGGGGTAGTAAAACTGATTTTGAGTTAATTAATGTTGCACTGTAGTAAAAGCTTAGCAAATCTTGAACAGCATCTCAGAATAAATGTGGCTTTGGTTACATAAAAGTGTGATCCTTATATTGTAAATACTGAGTACATATAAAATGGTATAGTTTTGACACTCTCCTATTCAACTGACATTGATATTATTGCCACTGTCACATCTACAATGATCTATTACTGATGCATTAATTCATTTATTTCATTTAAATCATGGTTTGAAAATTAAGCAAGACATCAAAAGAAAAAAAATAACTGAAGGGAGATAAGTGAGAAAACACCTGCTCTGTACATGCAGAAAAGAAAAAAAACAGATGTCCCATTTAACATTCTTCAATATGTGTGGATATGTACACTGAGAGCGAATGTAATGTGTTTGCATCTCCTAGTGGTAACCCACGTACAATTAATACTGCATAGTTTGTGAACAAACCCAGTGGATTACACTTAGGAATTACTTTGGTTTTAACATCATCTTATGGCCAAAGGGGTTTCGCAGTGCATGTTGCTGGTTATATGTCTGGTATCATAGGCTATGCCTATGAGGTTTGAAAGTGTGCATTACATTTGTTATCTGTACATCCTATAAACATCATTTCTGTTTACTATAGCAGATGTCTCCATTGACATTTATTTAACAACATTTCAAAGGGCCAGCTGTCTAACTTACAAATTCCCATGCTTTATTAAAAAAAAAGAAACTTTCATTAATATGACGAGGGTGGAGAATGCTTTGTTCAAGGTCATTCCAAACATGTTCAGTTGGATTGAGATGTTGCGATGGAAGATGTCTCTGTTCAGCTCCTCAAACCATTCATGCTCAGTTGTGGCACAGTGCATCAGGGTACAAGTGCAGAATTGATGGATGCATAAATGCTGAAATAAGCTGTACCATTCGGTCGGCCTTGCAGAGTAATCAAGGGACCCAGGGTACAGCAGGAGAACACGCCCCACACCAGGGCGATGCCAAGTCTAATTGGGTAGAGAGGTCATAATAAAGTGTTCAGGAAGTGTATATGAAATTATAAAGGGGGACAACAATGGGTAATCTATCTTAGATATGGAAACACATGTCAACCGAGAATTATTTAACCTGCTTTCAGTCACTTCTCTGACCTCCAGATTTCACATTATAGTTTTACATGTGAAAGTGGACAACATGTGAATAATGCATCTAGTAAGTCACATGATAACAGTACTGAGGAGTACTTTAAAATAGTGTTTTGTTGTTGCTTGGATCAAATCTAGATTACCTACTAGTTTTGCATTTTTATTTAATTATTTGACTGTGAAACATTCCATATTTAGTTTTTTTGTGTCTGTAAGACTGATAAGACAGTAATTTTCACTTGAAATAGTGTGAGTACACACACACATAAATATGTCTAATACATTAAATTAGCTTGTAATGAAACATGCAATTGTTGCCACAGAAATGCTCTATATTGATCAGCTTAGGAGGAGGAACTGGTGTGTTAGAAAGCCTTTAAGGGATGAATGGTCACCTCTTTTCCACACAATTCGTACAGTAGGTAAATGGGAGCTGTCTGTGGTGCTGGAAACGTTCTCTGTTCAGTTCATCATAAATATACATTCATCTTTAGTAAGTACATAAATACATACAAACATAAAGAATACCTGTTTATTTAATTTTGTACTTAATTCACTTTTAGTAGCATACCCGCGATATACCCTAACGTGTAGAAAAATGCGAACACTCTCGCTTGGTGGACTAACCATATATGTAGTGGATGGCTTAAAAATCACTTTACTAAAGACATGCTGTAATAAACTATGCTCTTATGGTAGCAAGTGTCTACCCAGTGGGGAAATGATATAGTTAAATGTTGCACGTTGCACCTACACATGTCTGTTTAAAATGTACACCTCCTCCTTTCATAAATAAGAGGCTAAAAGAAATCCTTGTGGCCACACCGAGTCATAGCGGCAGGTACAGTATATTAGGTACACACACCATTTATTTATGTATTTGTTTATTTATGTATGGATTTATTTTTGTACAACCAATTTTATATATATATATATATATATATATATATATATATATATATATATATATATATATATATATATATATATATACAGTACTGTGCAAAAGTTTTAGGCAGGTGTGAAAAAATGCTGTAAAGTAAGAATGCTTTCAAAAATAGACATGTTAATAGATTATATTTATCAATTAACTAAATGCAAAGTGAGTGAACAGAAGAAAAATCTAAATCAAATCCATATTTGGTGTGACAACCCTTTGCCTTCAAAACAGCATCCATTCTTCTAGGTACACTTGCACAAAGTCAGAGTTTTATAGGCATATAGTCAGGTGTATGATTAAACAATTATACCAAACAGGTGCTAATGATCATTAATTCAATATATAGGTTGAAACACAATCATTAACTGAAACAGAAACAGCTGTGTAGGAGGAATAAAACTGGGTGAGGAGCAGACAAACTCAGCTAACAAGGTGAGGTTGCTGAAGACAGTTTACTGTCAAAAGTCATACTCCATGGCAAGACTGAGCACAGCAACAAGACACAAGGTAGTTATACTGCATCAGCAAGGTCTCTCCCAGGCAGAAATTTCAAGGCAGACAGGGGTTTCCAGATGTGCTGTCCAAGCTCTTTTGAAGAAGCACAAAGAAACGGGCAACGTTGAGGACCGTAGACGCAGTGGTCAGCCAAGGAAACTTACTGCAGCAGATGAAAGACACATCATGCTTACTTCCCGCCATTCGGAAGATGTCCAGCAGTGCCATCAGCTCAGAACTGGCAGAAAACAGTGGGACCCTGGTACACCCATCTACTGTCGGAGAAGTCTGGTCAGAAGTAGCCTTCATGGAAGACTTGCGGCCAAAAAGCCATACCTCCGACGTGGAAACAAGGCCAAGCGACTCAACTATGCACGAAAACACAGGAACTGGGGTGCAGAAAAATGGCAACAGGTGCTCTGGACTGATGAGTCAAAATTTGAAATATTTGGCTGTAGCAGAAGGCAGTTTGTTAGCCGAAGGGCTGGAGGCGTACGAATGAGTGTCTGCAGGCAACAGTGAAGCATGGCGGAGGTTCCTTGCAAGTTTGGGGCTGCATTTCTGCAAATGGAGTTGGGGATTTGGTCAGAATTAATGGTCTCCTCAATGCTGAGAAGTACAGGCAGATACTTATCCATCATGCAATACCATCAGGCAGGCATCTGATTGGCCCCAAATTTATTCTGCAGCATGACAACGACCCCAAACATACAGCGAAAGTCATTAAGAACTATCTTCAGCGTAAAGAAGAACAAGGAGTCCTGGAAGTGATGGTATGGCCCCACAGAGCCCTGATCTCAACATCATCGAGTCTGTCTGGGATTACATGAAGAGAGAGAAGCAACTGAGGCTGCCTAAATCCACAAAAGAACTGTGGTTAGTTCTCCAAGATGTTTGGGCCAACCTACCTGCCGAGTTCCTTCAAAAACTGTGTGCAAGTGTACCTAGAAGAATTGATGCTTGATGCTGTTTTGAAGGCAAAGGGTGGTCACACCAAATATGGATTTGATTTAGATTTTTCTTCTGTTCACTCACTTTGCATTTAGTTAATTGATAAATATAATCTATTAACATGTCTATTTTTGAAAGCATTCTTACTTTACAGCATTTTTTCACACCTGCCTAAAACTTTTGCACAGTACTGTATATATATATATTCTTTTTTTTTCTGAGAGCACTGCTGGGTGACAAGGTTCTAGTGTTTTCTGGTGATTGGAGAGCCTGCCTCACGTGACATTCCCACAGGGTGCAATTAGTCGATTGAGCTTCAATCCCAGGAAAACGGGACTCCGAATGATAAATTGCCATGCCGCTTTTTCTTGTGAACTCCTTATTTAAGTTTTAGAAACTCAGCTCAGGTGACAAGGGACTGTACTCAGGAATGAAAATGCCGTTTGAAATCATATCATTCAGACATCATATTTCTCTTTGAGCTGCCCCATCAAAACACCTAATTAAAGTTCAATGTTTTTTTTTTGCAGTCATCTACCAATGGAGACACAGAAGTAATTACACATGGTTTTCATAATCAGCATTTGTTCTGCCAAATGCCTAGATATTCTAATTTTCTTGGTCTTTCATGGTACTGTAGAATGCATTACATAATTCCTAAGGGGGGCAATTACATATACATTACTTTACATGGACATAACTTACATTTTGAAAAGGCTTTTCATTTCCTGGCATCTCATTGGCTAATACCTATGGCAGGGGGGTACATTAACTTTCAATAGATGACCAGGAAATGAAAAGGACCAGGATAAGTGCCTTTTCACCTGGACAAATATCATTGAGCCACCCACGCATCAGAAGTATTTCTTTTTGTAACAGTTGCCTCATTACGCCCATTGTCCAATACTGCCCACTCTGCCGGATCTCATTGTTACATACATTGCATTATATATATTTACTACCAAACAAAGTCTCATAGCAAGGCAACATGAGCAATGAGGCTCCTTCTACTGCAATGCAGCTAAAACCTTATTACAGGAGCTATCCAACCAGTCACAAATCTCACCGGAGTTTGGAGGTGTTTAATTGGTTGCCTGCTGGAATAGATCCAGACTGTAATGGAAGATTTAGCAGTTTGTTTTTAATAATATTGCAAAACCCCCGGAGAAGCAAATGTGTTTAACCCACTCAGACCACTTCCTTCCAAATTATCCTGCCATCCCTGAATATATAACAAGTGTGTTCCAACAAAGTTGACTGCCAGACTGAACATCAGTATTGAATATTGCACCAATATTAATTAGTAAGTAGCTTCAAAAGTAACTATTTTTACTGTATGTTAATTATTATTTTTTTAATTATGTAAACGTTTTGTGTATAAGGTTTGAAAGGAGGTATAACATTTTATTTTTATTTTTTATATTAATTTCCCTTTCTATTTTATGATGTTTGCTCTGAGGGTGTTGGGATCAAGTTATTATCATTTTATCATTTGCGTTTTCTTGGTTTTGAGCTTGCAATAAGATTATCTAGAGTACAGCATCTGGGATTTGGAGAACAATTCTAATATTGGAGCAGAACCACTGAGAATTATTGCAAACACCATAATATAAGAAAGCAAATGGGGTGGACAGGTGATCAAAATGACATTTGAAGCTAATGTTGAAGCACTTAGCTTCCTTTCTAGTAGTCACTGCATGCTTTTTTAAAGCTGAGGGGAATGCCACTGTCCCTGACAGACAACATTACAAAACTTGAATGAATGATTGCAATGTAAATATATTCAAATTAATCCCTCGTGCAGGCTGACCTCAGGGATGTGATCACGGAGTCAATGGAATATTGCATTCTGTTGCCACGGTGATTAATGGTACGAGAGTGTGATTTGTCATCTCTATTTATATCAGATCCCTAACGTGTCAAGATTTTTTAAAAATATAAAAGTGTGCATAATATATAAAAAAGGATGATTATCTAAAATAGTAGATTTATTATCGAAATCCAAGAATACAACTTGTTATTGCTGAGCCATATTGTAAGGAGGTTATGTGGCCTCTTTTGAGGGCCACACATGCCCACTTTTTGTGGTTTCAATACATATATATATATATATATATATATATATAAGCAACCTTTGCATAGTTATTTTCTTGAAATTTGACATATTTAATTAGTCTTCCATAGCTATAAAGATATATTAAAGATATATATATATATATATATATATATATATATATATATATATATATATATATATATATATATATATATATATATATATACATATATATATATATATATATATATATATATATATATATATATATATATATATATATATATATATATATATATATATATACTGTATATATACACTGTGCATCTCAAAAAGGTGACATCCAGAAGTAATTCAATAAAAAATGTTTTATTATCAGGCTGTCAAGTGCCCTTCTCAGAAAAAATACAAGGGATTCCTTAAAGGGCCAGTTGAAAATATTGAGCTTATTTACTGCAAGTTTTTTTTTTAAAGCCAAATATTGCAGGTCTTTCCATTGCTTGAGGAAAAGAGTAGACTTTATATCCCCCCCAAATGTTTCAATTTGCAGTGGGCTCTACACTTTTCATTTCCAATTACTTGCACAAATTGTTTTACAGTCAACTCTGCAAGACACCGAGCATATTCAGAGAGGATAAAAAACAGGCTCTGATCTCGGTTCTCCGGGATTGGTAGCCCAGCCACCTCTGCTCTGGATTGCTCGGCATAAAAGCGATTCTGGCTTTAGGCTTGTGATATCAGAGGGCGCTCACACACCCTCAGAATGTATGTGGTGTGTGGACACTCACTACGATGAGAGGCAAAAACATAATTGGACATTCCAAATTGACGGAAAATAACTAAAAATTATAATTGGTCACTCTAAAATAAAAAATAAATTAAAATAAAAACATTCAGAATGTGGGAATACGCTGCCTGCTGTTCCCCAGAATACCATTAACGTAGATACGGAGGCCCTTGCTAACCACTAGACCTCCTTCAGCTCTGGAAAATAATGCAATGCACAGCAATTTCTTATGCTTGGAAGCCTGATACATTATTCTGTATAAATAATATTTGACTCAATTTGGGTTTTTTGTCTTTTTTTGCCACCCCCAAGGAAAGAATGATTTAAAGCGGCATGGATTGTTTCAACAGATAGGATAGAAAGAGAGCAGAATCTATTTTTATTAACCATTAGGCTACTGGCTGGGTTTTAATATATTGCTTATTGCAATACCTCTACCTGTTTTAACTACAAATTCTTAAGTGTAATGAAGAAGAAAAGTAATTGATAAACTGAAAACTCACTATTTTAATAATCAGCTACAGTGTTTCGACCGCGTTCTTCAGATAGCATGGTAGAAAGAAGTAGACAGATGGTATTGTTGTTGGAAGCTGAAATGTCGCAGCTAATTATTAGGTATTATTAGGTATTGCTTGTGATTGATGTATCTTGATTCTCCATGGATATAGAACTGTTTGCTGTTTTTGAATTCTCTCTCTCTCTCTCTCTCTCTCTCTCTCTCTCTCTCTCTCTCTCTATATATATATATATATATATATATATATATATATATATATATATATATATATATATATATATTAGCTACAGTAACTTTAAAGATGCTGCTGTATCTTCCCAGAGCACAAATATCACCCTTGAAATGTTAAAATGTTGCACAGATAAGTTATTAATTAGGACCTAAAAGAGCAGTAATTTGAAATGCATTTTGAGAATTAGCTGAAAGTGATTTTACACAGATAGAACTTTTGTTGCCACTTCAATTATGCAAATCCACTGAACGAGCAAATCTCAAGTGGCAGGGCTATCTAAAAACTAACAGGAGGTATTATTTTGGATCGTCAGCACTTTACAATTAGACTTAACGTCCAGAAAGCTGGAGTAGCTACTCTACTTCCATTAGAAAGGTTTTATAAGTGCTAGTTTTTAGTGTTGATAATTTAAGTCAATTAACCTCTTTGCATTCAACAAACAATGTTATTACAACAATATGAACCAACCCTTGTATGAATTTACCACAGCTATTTTGACATTGTTTACCATGTTGTTTTTGTTCTAAATCTACCACTTTCCTTACCTCTCTGGGTTTTAATATGCTTTTACTATGGTAACCCTTTTTAAAGCAATACAGTACACACAGGTAATCCAGTGTAATATTATTATTATTTTATTATTATTTATTTCTTAGCAGACGCCCTTATCCAGAGCGACTTACAATTGTTTCAAGATATCATATTATTTTTACATACAATTACCCATTTATACAGTTGGGTTTTTACTGGAGCAATCTAGGTAAAGTACCTTGCTCAAGGGTACAGCAGCAGTGTCCCCCACCTGGGATTGAACCCACGACCCTCCGGTCAAGAGTCCAGAGCCCTAACCACTACTCCACACTGCTGCCCCAATGTCAATTTCACAATATCAGTACCAAACAGTTTGCTAGGGAAGTCAGGGCTGTGCAAATTACATTCACAATAAAATCCCAAAACTATGTCCAAGTAAGCCATTGCTGTAGCATATGTACTGCAAATTAATAATAAACTCATAATAATAACACGAATCAGCATATTTTTGAATAAAGTTTAACTAAAAGAGTGGAAACTGCATCTGTATCTCATACCACATCCGATTTGTTCCACCACCATTGTGTTACCTTTGATACTGTGTCAATGACTGGGTTTCTTCATGGTATTATAATGATATCCTATTGGGAGGGCAGCAGTGTGGAGTAGTGGTTAGGGCTCTGGACCCTTGACCGGAGGGTTGTGGGTTTAATCCCAGGTGGGGGACACTGCTGTTGCACCCTTGAGCAAGGTACTTTACCTGCATTGCTCCAGTAAAAATCCAACTGTATAAATGGGTAATTGTATGTCAAAATAATGTGATATCTTGTAACAATTGTAAGTCGCTCTGGATAAGGGCATCTGCTAAGAAATAAATAATAATAATAATAATAATAATAATAATAATAATAATAATAATAATAATAATAATAATAATAATAATTTTCCGGTAGAGGGGTGTCATGTAACTACTTGCTGCTTATTGTCGAACGGGATATCAAAACTTTGGAGCCTTAATCTAATATGCATCTAGTATTCAATTACCATCCCAATTGTGAAGTGGATGTCAGCCCCAATGCCAATTCAAACCACATGTAGGATGAAAAATTTGCTTTGCCGTGTCAAAACTGGAAAAGATCATTCGGTGGATAGTGGCACAGCAAGATGCGATCAGCCTTCTGTGCAGCTTGACTGAACAAAGCAATTACTAGCGAGAGGGAAGAAGAAAAAAAAGCACAGGACCATTGTCAAAAGCAATCCCCTGTGGTTTGTCCGATCTGAAATCACAGCTCAAGTCCTGCAAAACCATTCATGCTACGAACTAAACCACTTCCTTGGGGAAAGAACTTGGTGCACAGATGGAAAATTTGCTGGAGAAGCTGCTGTCATGCATTCAGATTCATTCATAAATCTAGCGCAGAAAGCAGAAATTCTAATACTCAAATGAAGGGTCTGCTCCCAGCAAGATAGGTCCACTTCTGAATTTTAAATAAAGTGCTGTAACTCCAAAGGAACTACACTTCAGAATTGGAACACTGATTGACTCCCACTGCTGCACACTGGCTGAAACTTTCATGAAACGTAAACAGGGCTGGAACAAAACCAAACTGTTTAGAAAGCGATGTAAACATTAACATAATTTTATTGCTGATAACTTCAATCAAGATACCATTTTCAGAACTCGTACCTGTCTATCTAAATAGTCTGTTCCAGGAGTTTAATTGTGTTTATTCCTTAAGAAATATCGGTGATACTAAATACTAAAAAATACCAACAGTGAAAAGTATTAATGGAAGTTTTTGCTTTTGCTGCCCCCTCGGAATGGAACAAACTACCCACAGAACTCCATGGAGTTGCTTTCTCATTTTAAGAGATTGTTGTTCTTTTAAATAATAAAGAATGGAAATTTGATCTACAATCTATTATTATAGTGTTGCACCTCTACTCGCATCAATCATTATTTGAACCAGCCTTGTGATTATATGTGATGTAAAGTCAATACATAATTTGTGGATTGCAAAACTGTGTGCTTACTGTATGTATCTGTACAATAACTTGCTCCTGCCTTCTTCTTGGGATGCCTTTGTAAACTAGCTGTTTCTAGCTGTTTTTAGCTCATACAGTATAGCTTTTCCAGCTAATACAATTTTAAATGTATAAATAAATAAATAACTATTCATGAATATCAAAATGTATAAGGGAGTCCCTCGGCTGCCACCAAACCGAATATCTCACTCCTTGTCGAGAGGGGAAGCCAAGACAGACTGCAATCATGCATAACTTTGTTTCATCTGATTGAGTTTGATTGCTCCATGCAAACCACAAATTCATTTAAATCCAAGCTCTGTGTAACCCCTGACTGCAACTTTCCTCAAGGTCATTCATCTATCCTTTTATATGCAAACTTTTTGATAACCCAAGCCAAGCAGCGTGTACAATAAGGACGTTGAAAACATAAGCACCCACCACTTAAACTGCGTAGCTCTAGAAATATGGGTCGCAACATTTTCTCCAGACACTACCTATTAAAATCTGCTTCACCAAAAGGATGATCCTTATTGCAAAAGCTGAACCTTATTCCCTTACTGGGGAGGCAAACAGTATATCTAAGACACAATAATGTAATCTACCAGAAATCTGCTATTGTAGTTTCGCTACATTTGCCTGGAGACAGTCATGTTTTGTTAGCATCACAAAAGCCTCAATGCAAATCAGATTCTCCTGAGGAAGTGATGGCCATGAATATTTAGCAAGGTTTTTATTGGAAAGAGAGGGAAAAGAATATTGTAACTGCATAAATGGCTAATGCTAATATCTTGCAGATGTGTTAAAAACGTTGGTCTTTTAAAAATACACATGCCGTAAAACACTCAGTCTTTAAAAATGTAGTATAACGTAGAAGGAATCGGCCAAAACATTTGTCTGTGGGACTGTTAGCAAAGCTGGTACCTAAACTTAGCTCTCCTGAGGTCAAAGGCCTAGAAATGACTCCAATGTGCCACTTGCAATAGTGCCCAAAGCAATTCCATTAGCTGCATGGGTCTCAGATATGCTGTATGTAAAAAACACAAGCTGTAGAACACCAATGATTTGACTTTTGAAGACATATGTAAACCGGAAATCGAACAACAGCACATTTAAAAGCACTAGCAAACAGCACTTAGATAGATATTTACAGTGCCACCACATTCTTTCATTTCAACCTGCTTATAAATAGGGCCACAAAAACCATATAAAACATTAGTTATTTCACAGAATTTGTTCTCGTGTGCAATCTTTGTAACCAAGTTATGAACACCTGACCCTAAATGTGACTATATGTTTAAATTAATCCTGTATGACAAAAATAAGTTATTTATATTCAGTTTCCCTGCGAAGCAAGCTATGAACTGATGAGATCTGAGTGGGACCCTGCACCTTGGCTGATTCAGTGTCACTTTCTCTTACTGTAACTCAGATTGCTTGTGGATGTCGGGCCAGATTTTTGTGTTTGCATTAGGTTAGTGACGTGCACATCAGGAATCTGACATCAATTATTCCTCTACCTTAATTCATGCAAATAGAGAGTGGTAAACCACTAGGGCTAATAAATAATAATGACAAATATGACAAGAAATGAAAGATGCATACAGGTAATAGCCCAGAAGACTGCTGCTTGTTGAAAATAGGAAACATATTTGTGTAAAAAAAAAAAAAAATGAAAACCACTGTTATAGACAAATAAGATGTGGCACTATGGTCCTGTAATTTATTACATATGTGCTTCTGATAGTATTTAGCAATGCAACTTTTGTCGCTGGGGTTCTATTCTTAATGACAGGTGCATTACCTTGTGCTATAGTCCTCAAATAGAAAACAATGACAGTGCCATTGTTGTGCCACTGCTACATGTCACATTTGATTATTTGGTAAGGGTTTGAGACCTAAAGGTATTATTTAAAACAGCAATCTAACAAGCCCCTGGTGACAACTAGGTAACGCTTCTCAGACACAGATCCCCGACTGTTGAATTGCTTCAAAAAAGACCAGGAGTATAATAATAAAAAAACCAAGATTTTTTTTTAAATTTTTTTTTTTTAATGTGTTGAATTTTGAATCTGATCAGCAGAAAATGTGCGAGCTGAACAGAAGCATAAGGGGACAGCATGTGTATCTATCTTGTTTCGTTTGAGCTTCTGGAGTTGTAAAAATATTGATGGAGTGTTGAATACGCCTTTGTTTATTCTGATCATAATGCTCTGTCTCAAATGCAATCGCTTGTTTGAAAAAAAAAAAAAAAAAACACGGTCACACTAAAATAATGGCTACAAATTCATAATGAATTCCAGCTTGTACCATAGGAATAACGCCGGAATGTCTAATGCACTTCCTCTGAGTTCTGAAGTCATTTATTTTTAATTCAGCCCTGTTAATTCGTGTGGATTTAATTACCTGTATTCATTCCACGTTTCTTTGTAACTAAGACTGTTGATGTTGATCACATATATTTTTATTATGTGTTCAACATTTCATGGATGGCAAGGTTAATCAGAGTTTACAGGGGATGTTTCTAAGGTCAAGGTCTCGAGTTGCCAGTGATACTGCCAATCCAGACAAAGGCAACAGCCCTACCAAATTCATAATTGAAACGTATTCTCATTACCGATAAGCAACAAAGACTCAGTATTAAATTGCCACTGCCTGCATTGCCACCTAATATAATTAGTTTGACAGACAGACAGCCAGACAGCTAATTTGTCATTTCCTATTTTAAACACCTTCTTCTCTCAAACCGTGTGCATCAAGAACAGAAAAAAGCCATCGGCGCCAGAGAAGACGTGCTCAGTCTGTCCTCTCCAGCTGGCTCCGAATCTAATCAGATGATTCATTACGCGTTAATACAGAGAATGCTGCACAGTATGCCGACCTCTTGTCATAAGTAGAATGCAGTGCAACTCTGCTGCAATATAAGAGGTTAGTATCTATCGTGTGGATAAATCATGGACACGGTGCTGGTGAATTTAAATTGTCACTGTCAATCGAGTCTCTTACTCAGGACAGATGACGTGAAGTGGGAATTATTAATAGCCCTTTCTTTCTTTCTTTCTTCTGTAGCAGCAGGGCGGCAGGAATGAGCCCTGCACACAAATAGAACGGGTGCTATAAAATGTATTATTTTGTATTTATATTGTTTTGTATTATGATTTATTTATTATATAAAGGACGACGAAAAGCTGTGTGTTTCGTTATTGTTTGATTTGAATGTATTTTGTATTTATTTAAAATATGATTTTTTTGTTATTGTTTGACAGCTTAGTCGGGGAAGCCCCATCCACACAAAAACCTGTGCAGAATGTGACCATTTCCGGACTGATTAATGCGGAGATGGTCACATGTATGAAAGCCTGCAGCTCTCTGTGTTTGGGGTTGGTGTTCAGAGGGGATAACGAGAGAGAGAGCGGAGCGAGTTTAAACAGAAACTACAGGATCAGAGAAAGCGATTGCCCAGCCTGACCTGAGTTGTTCTAATATTTGTTTTGCTCTGTGAGCAGTGTTTTTTGTTAAAACTGTTTGTTTATTTCTGTTTAAAAATAAATATCGTTGCAGTGCGAGTTTGCACCAAATACCTGCCTGTGTGTATCAGTTCCTGCTTCTGACCTGACGTCACCACTCAGCCATTCCTGTCATACTTCCCTTCAGCAATTTGGATGCATTTGTAGTGTCGTAATGTTGTTTACTTTAGCTAAAACTTTTGCAATTAATTAAAGTGTATTTTACTACTTCTAAATAGCTCTGATATTACAGTGCAATAGGTCACTTTACATTAAGGGGGTGATGTAAGTATAGGCGCAGTGAAAATAATTGCGGATGCAAAATTCAAATTGCATTGCGGCCAGGCAATTATTTTGTACTGCTCCCTATGTAAGCTTGTGCGATAAGATGTGCACATTAAGTACATTGTAACTATGCATAATAACATTGCAAATATGTATACATACTCATGTAACTACTATGTGAATACACAGTAATTAGACACACTTAATGTAAAGTGTTACCAAAAAAGCTGACTGGAATCAGTGGTTTTCCGCTCATTAAACATTGTATATTTAAACATCAATCAGACCCATTTAAAGCCTTCAAGAGATGTATTTTGGAGCTCAATGAGCCATGCAGTATATGGCTTAAGAGCCATCCATTGGAGAGCCTGCTGTTGTGAGTTATCAGGGTATATAGATCATTGATTTCACTGTGATAGCATTAGTCTATCAAAATGAGAATGAAAGAAAGCAGGCAAGGTAACTTATCTTCAGCTGTGCAGACTGGGGGCGTATTATATTAAATGATGTGCACAATCCGTTGAAAAAAATGACTAGTAGCCCAATTGGCTGAATGGATATTGGAAGACCAGACAATGGCCTCTTTCCTTATCTCATAAGTCTTCCCAGTACATTGTGAATAACCTGTTTAGGCTGTAGTATCTAGGTTTATGGAGAACACATGGCCATTTACCTGTTAGCAGGCAATCCACACTAGTTTCATTATTACACTGACATGTTAAGGCACATACATATTCCTACTTGAAGCCATTAGATTAATATAAAATGTATTGCTTTTGCAATTGCACATTTGAAAACTGTACAGTATGTAGCAAATGGAAATCCAGGAGAGGTAAGATTAAAGGATATATTTTGTATACCTCTGACAAGCCCTTGGATACTGATATCGTTCTAAGCTGTTTTGTGTCCATTATAAGATTCACAGTTCTTAACTTGTACATGCACAGACATCTTTGAAGCAGTCTCACGCTTCCCATACAAATAGTCATACCATAATGCAACAGAGTTTAGCTGTTTCGCTGACATCAATGACTCTTATTAGTGTGATTGTCAAGCATTGTGTATGCTGTCCGTTGCTACGACAGCTAGAACAAATGTACTGTATGTCTACCAACTGCCACGTTTATATTTATTTGACTGATAATGCCATTAAAGAATGCGCTTGATTTCAAGCAGAGGACAACTGCTTCAGTACTTACAATGAACCCAGAAGAGGACATGTTGAGCCTTGCAATTTGAATTCATCTCAAAGTCAGAGTAGCAGCAGAGTGGAAGTTTAACAACTGGAGGTTTTGTGCATTCTTCTCCTGAACTGACATGCTGGCCCACTTTCAATAGAAATTGAGATGGCATGGGAATTGAAGATTATAAAAGCAGCATTTATGCAAATAAATGTTAAAGTAAATAAAATGCTTAGTACACATAGAAAAACAAGTGTGCCTTACGTTATAATGGTTGCAATTATTCCAAATGATTTCTGTTGCTGCAAAATATGTAAAACAACAGGGGAGGTCATGTTTACAAATTTAAATGATGTAAGTATTTAGATCCACTATTGTTTATCAGGGGTGTCAAATCACAATCTTGGAGAGGAATTCCAGTCCTGGTCTTTGTTCCAACCCTGTTCTAAATCATTTAATTGAGCCAATTAAACCTCCATCCAGACCATGACTTAATTATATAATTGTACCTGGAAAACCTGACATAGAATTACCCTCCAGGACCGTGATTGGACACCCCTGGTTCAGATCAGTAAAAAAGTTATTTATTTATTTATTTATCTATTTATTTATTTTCACTGGTCTTAACAGAATCTGGTCCTAATGCTACTTCCCTGAAATGCATATCCATGAAAAGTAAGAAATTATTTCTGAAACCTTTTCAGTAAAAGCTTTGTTTCGACAAATAATACAAGTACTCCTCCTGTGGCATTAGCTTTGGGGAGTCACTTCAGAACAAATGATTCAGTCCTTGAATTACAAAAGCCTTTTTTTTGTAATGAATAGGTACATATTGTAATGACAACTGTTATGATGGAATTCAAGTAGTTAGAAGCATTAGCTGCCTTATTAAAGAAAAAAACTGTTACAGCGGGTCAAGCTACAGTACAATGCAGTCAAACAGACTATGCTAGCCAAGTAAATTGCTATTGAATATTACTGTGTTATTTAATGTTCTTTGTCCATACTTTTCTTCTGTAGACAAACGTAAAAAAGGGAAAGTAATATTTGTAGCATTAAATGTTGAAAAAAAAATAGAGAGTAGTTATTCTGTTGTGTATGATAGCTGGCATTTGGCTTTACAATCCAAGTGATTACTTCAGATGACAGTTGATAAAATATAGGTATAAAGTATGCAGCTTGTCATCTGATATCAATTTTGCAACCTCATATAAAGGTTAGAAGCTTCCACTAGCCCTCACCCAGTCCTGGGTTTCAGACCTCCTCTTGTCCAGGTATAGTATTGAAATTGACAGCTGCCAGGAGTTTGAGCAATTGGGCCCCTGCTAAATCTGCTCTGAAATAACTGATCGCACTTGATTAAGTCTCACCTGTAAGTCGGTAGGTTGATTATTAGGAACAATGTGTTTAACAGGGGTTTCTGGCTTCTGAATCATTTAATTAACACGCTTAATTGATGGTAGTGCAGGGCAAGTGTGAGTTTTGAACCCTGTGATATTGTGTTTATGATTTTTGCAAAGATTCTTTTTTTAAAATTGGCATATGTAACAACTAACAATATAACTCTTTCTACTGGTTATGATCTTTAAAATAAGATGTAAAAATCCAAAGATTTAAAAATAAAAGCGTCAACTCAAGAATGACACACTCAGTGATGAATCCCAAGCAATGCAGACCCTTTTCATTGGCAATGTTATTCTGAGAATTCTTTTTTTTTTTTTTTTTTTTTTTTTTTTTTAAAAGAGAAGATATATTTAATATATTAAGATATATTTATACTTATTCTCTGTTATTTTAGTTTTGTGTGATGAAAAGTATTGTATGGTTGGATTATTCAGCCAATTGCATATATATATATATATATATATATATATATATATATATATATATATATATATATATATATATGTCACAGGCAAAGCTGAACCATTCCTCTTCTGACCCTCTCCTCTCCCTTGGACACTCCTTCCATCGATCTGCCCAGACCACAGTCAAGACTGAGCTGCCCTTGGCTCTGTCTAAATACATTTGGTTTGGGAGCTGTATTGTATTTTGATCTGTGCCAATGACGTTTTGCTGGAAGTGTTTTGGGGTTCTATCTGCTGTATCAGGAAAAAGTTATAGCTTTCAAATTGAAAAGCTGAAATTGACACTAGAAAAAAAAAGAAATCAAATGGATACTTGATATCATTGTCTTAATATTGTATTTCTTACCTGTTTAATAACCTATGACTGTGTGTGTGTTCTCTGTCATCCTCAATTGTTGTTTTGGCTTTTTTTACTTGGCTTATGAACTAATGTGATCGTGACTCCTAAAAGCTGAATTTCTGAAGTGCTTTTAGAAATGATCAATAGGTGTGTGAAACAGTAATGTTTACCTCATGTACCGTGACTTATAATGAAAACTTTTTCTACAGTATCACAGTTACAGAGGGGGTAGAAATACGCTTCCATTAACACTTCAGAAGTCCAGCTATTACAGTACTATCAAATAAGTAGAGGATACGCCAAGATTGTTCATAGAGTGCTGTAGTTATTCAACGAATGAGGTTGGGCAAATAACATTGGGTAATCTGGAACAATGCCACTTGCCTAGTCCTTCTGTCCATCGTTGGATTTCAATCAATGCCAGATTAATTCCTAAATGACATCCAGTACAAGTTATACAATACTTAATCTCTCAGCACTTGTTGATAAATATATAGTAGCTAATTATTACATAAAAGGGAGTCACTCTTCATCTACTATATATTCCTGCTATAGTCTGCTATGTCATCAAACTCAAGTGAAGTACACTCAGCAATAAGTGGTTCTTTGGGGAACTATTGATCTTTGCATAATGGACAGCTCGCACAACCCTTAGCATCTCTTCTAATCAAGACTGAATTTCAAAACGGACTTGTTTGAATTTAGTTTCTGTAAAGCCTTGTTATTTCCAGACCTTTGATGGTTTGATCTCAAATATTCCCTCCTTTTATCTCCTGCTATTTGGCTTAAGGCTAGCCAGAGTTGTTTACCTTTACTGGCGTTACATTCTTGTGTTTCTCTTGTTTTATCGTCTCGCTCAAGGCTATATAGTGCAGCTTGGTTTATTTTTATTTATTTTTGTTCTTGTAAAGCACCTTGCTCTGACTTTGGTCGTGAACAGCACTTCATATATCTCAGCTTGCTGTTTTTATTGAAAGGCTCAGCCTAGAGGCACTATTTTTATTTGTCTGAGTCATTTTGTATATTTCTGATAGCAACACATTTAAAACAACTGGAGCTTGGAGAGTGTGCAAAGTTTATTTCTAATTAAATAAACTGTTGTTTAAATAAAATTGTTTTACTTGGGAAAAAATTGTTTATTTACATAAGTTTATTGTTACGTTTACTTTTTTTCCCAGTGCTATCAAAGAAAACAAGCAAAGGCAAGACCTCTTATTTTTTAATTGTAGCACAAGGAAAACTAAAATAGTATAAAACACTGTGGTAATGCAATGTACCAACTTGGCACCATGATTTCATATCAGGACCAGTATGCAACATGTATCCCAATCCACTGAGTTTCCATTGCTGGTAAAGCTGTGGTCCATTTATGTTTGTGTTGGGGTTACTCCAAGGTATTGCACTGGTTTTGCAATGGTACCCCAATGGTGTATTTAAAACTTGTCTGTAAGGTGTACATATGGAGTTTGTGACCTCAATCTTGGATTCTTTAGCAGAAGTCTCTAGAGTTCTACACTGTGTTTTTCCACCTTTCACCCCCTGTGTTTGATCCAAGAAATCCTTTATGCTTTTAAATAAATAATTCAACAAATTATTTTGAAGATGTTGGAGGCATGCATACCGTGATCTTACCAAATTGAATGTGATGACTTATAATATATGCATGGGCAAAAATAAATCCCTTTGAATTGTTGATGGAAACGGGGGGCTTTGATCTCCACAGCAAGCTGCATGATTGGGAAGAGATGTTGTCACAAACTGACCTAAAGGCTACGGTTATTTCGGAAGCGATTTTACTGTAGTGCTGAACACTGTTGTGGATCACATGTTATATTAACTCTTCATCTACTGGGTATTTTTTTTTTACCGCCTAAGTATGCCTACATGAAGGAAATTGTACCTCCCAGTATGTTCATTAAGTATTAATGTTATCCTCTTCATGAAATTGTTAAAAGGAGTGAGCACAGTACCAAGGTATTTTGGTAACACTTTACACTGAGTCTCTAATTACTGTGTATTTACATGGTAGTTACTTAGTAAATACATTTGTACTTACACAATGTTATTGTGCCTAGTTAAAATGTACTTAATGTGTTATTTATTTTGCATGATACAACCCGAACCCTAACCCTACTAATCAGAATTGTGTACTTACATATATCATGCAAAGAGATTTGCACATTAAGTATATTGTAACTGTGCATAATAACATTGTAATTATGTGTAAGTTCACATACATTACCAAAATAGCTTCTATGCAAATAAACAGTGATACAAGTCAGTAGGGTGCTGCCTGACCCCACATATTTTATTACAGTTAATGCAACAAATAATACAAGTGAAGTGCACTACTGTGTTGTTTTCTCTTAATGCAAGATCAGGAAATGATAAAACCTTGGCAATTGCAAGTTTCATTCATGTACTAGCTAGGGAATAGCTGCCTGTGCTGAGAAAGTAGGGTAAACCTTACTTGGGATCTATGGGAATCACAATGAGACGCTGATAACTTCAGAAGATTTCCATTTATTAAAATAAAAACAGGGCGGGGGGCAGGATTCTAATTTTAATTGTGGGTTTTCATGCTTATTATCACTATTATTAGTATCATTATTATTATATCTCGAATGCAGTTTCCATGGCAACCAGTTCTGAACCAATGAGAGATACAAAGAATTTCAAGGACAGGCCTGTGTGTTCTGCATGGAAGTCTAAGAAACAAACAAGCGACAAAGATTGGGAAAACTGCTACATTTCGTGATTCATTAAGTATGTATTATTTTTAATGGATTTCAGTGCACATATAAGGTACTGTACTGTTACTCACAGAGTAGAGGTTGTACAAACATTGGCACTTTGAGCTTCCAAACATTGCCTGAAGTCTGCCCATGGACAGGAGGGAAGATCCTTTATATTTGGACGCAGCAGAGCAGTTCAGTCTCCATGTCTCAATCTTGCCCTAAACTAAAGGGAGCACCCTTCCTCTTAGGGGGAGAGGGAGGGAGCAGTTCAGTCTCCATGCCTCAAGCCTGCCCTGAACTGGAGGGAGCATCCTTTCTCTTAGGGGGTGAGGGAATTCAGTCTGCCCTGGACTAATGAATGACCTTTCTATTAGTTATAGCTCAGTCTCCATGTCTCGAGCCTGCTTTGGACTTGATATACCTTTCTCTTAATCTCACTATATTTGTAATGACAATTGGCAAGCATGCTAAATTGTGTATTGGTTGCGTTACAGCCCAGTTACATATTTTTCTTGTTGTGATCTAATATAGATTTGAATGAAGACGTCCGCAGACAAATGCATTAAACCCCTAAAATTGGAATTCAATGCCAAAAAATATGATCTTGTATATTTAATTCATGTCCTGAATCCTACAACTGCATTATCATAGTCTGTGGGCTCACGACAACGCAATTCAATTTTTTAAAACACTTGACATCCAATAATTGAAGCCTCGCCGTGATGTGGAGGCAGACAAATAAACCTCCCACATGCCAAAAACAATTGGCTTTCCTTTATAAATACCTGCGATGGATGAGTCTTACCTTTTGTCTGTGGTTTTTGCTCCTCCAACAGCTCAGCAACTGTGTTTTTCCTCTGAGGGCAGGGTTGTAGGGACTCCGAACGATTGGCTTAGGAGGTCTGGCAACTGTCAAGCCTCATCTCTCTGAGGGCATCTCGATGCTAAGACAGAAAGAACCCCTGGACCAAAAACTTTTACATGCAGTATAAATCAGACTTTAAAACAGGGGTGTCCAGTCACAGTCCTGGAGAGCCATTCCACTCCCAGTTTAACAGTTAAAATGAGATCATTGACTACTTTAGAGTTTGTATGCAAGATTGGTTCAATTAAACAATAAGGTTGGAACAAAGGCCAGGAGAGGAAGGGCACAACTTTGACCCCAGCTTAATGGCTCTGATTTAGGGACATAGGTGGTGTTGCTAATAGTGACAATAACCCCTGTTGTAGGTTTTAGATATTGACATTCAGCTTCCCTTTGGTATCTCTGCACAGCCACACTGAAGGATGCATTTTCAAATTAAATATGAAATTCCCTATTCTTTTCCTGGACCAGTTTGACCCACTCCCCAACCAGTGCCCTGGGCCCCTGATCTAAAACAACCAATTTAATAACCAACACACCACCAGCTGTGACCAGCATACACCAGTACTGATAATTGCTGGACTTTCCCTCCTAACTTACGAGTCATAAATGAGATATGGAAAGCAAAGAAAGATGACAAGAAGACCAGGTTAACCCACACAAAAGCTTTAATACCATCTTCCAAGGTACTGGTGGTCCAAACGTTGAGATATTAAAGAAAGGGAACATGTGATGGCACAGGTTTTTAATGTAAAAACTTGTGGTCAACATTTAAATGTTATTTATTTATTTATTTATTTATTTATTTATTTTTTTTTTTAAAGTCATGTGCCTTATATATTTAATACACATACACAGAATTAGTTTTTTTTTTTCTTTTATCTAGGCCAGCCAGATACAATAAATATTAATAACATCATACAGTCTATACTTGGGAACAAAGTGTCTAATATTCATCTCAGTTCCCTCTCCTTGTTAACAGATATTTTTACTAGTATGTGTATATATTTTTGTATAGACTGGGTGTGATACAAGTCCGTGGTATCTTCTGTCTTCTGTGCATGAGTCCTCCAATTCAGAATCTGTTAACAAGTGGAAACAGTCCTGCTTTTTGATACATAAAAGGGGAAATGATCATACAGCACTTTCCATTTATCCAACATCATGGTGTATATATAAAAACAAACCAACATTTCACAAATCCAAAAGCTCTGTTGTTCCATAAAAGACAATAGAACTGTAAAAATATAACAAAAGAGAAAAGACACACCAAATAATAAATAATAAAAACAAAGAAACTTAACTAGCAGCATTCCCCATTGGTACATTGTTTTTATAAGGCACTGCTGCGTTAGAGAGTAATCACTTCTTCTCAGCTCCTGGGGAGTTCTATCTCAGTCTAAGATCTCACACTGCCTCAAACCGTGCTTTCCAACATCCACTCTGTGCTGCTAAAGATCACCCTCCGGTTCCCTAAAGGTGAAGCAACGTCCACGTTTAGCTGGGTAGAGGACATGTGTCTCCTTGTCCTTGCCCTTCTGGGGTAACTGTTACTCTGAAACAACGAGTAGTCCCCATCGAAGGAGAACCTGTGCCGAGTTCTTGCAATGTTGCTGGGAAGGAGGGCAATGCTACCCAGGGTGCTCTTTTTATCCCTAAGCTTGGGTGCCTCTTTGTTGCCGTTAGAGGAACCTATCAAGCAGAGTGATATGGTGGAATCTGCTACGCTGCTGTCCGTCTGGGCATCCTCTGTAGACAGGACAGCTGCCGCTTGCTGGAGGTCTACGCTGGTCTGGGTCTGCGGCCTTTCTATTGGAACCAGAGACAGCTGGACCTCAGTGATGACAGTGTGGGTGGGCTGGGGAGCCTCTGGTTTCTCACAATCCACTTTCAAGACCAAAGCCTTACAGTCTTTGTTGGCAGCCTCCTTGGCCCAGATCTCATTTTTCTCCTCTGCTTGCTTGGAGGAGGAACACTGCATGGTGGCCTGGTTGCCGCTGGTCTGGGAGTAGACATTGCTCACTTTGGCTGAGGTGTAGTCATCTTGGTTGTTATAGACCTTGTAACGGATCATCAGAATGATGATGAAGACCAGGACGGAAGCCACTATGATGCCTCCAATGATGATGATCATGGTTCCTCCAAGGAACTGGCTGTGGATGAACTTGCACTGACTGTTCTCGCTAGCTGTGGAGAACTGGACACAGCCCACCACTCTGGTGGCCGTCAGAGAAGTGATCCCGTCGTCGTAGACAGCTAGGACACAGAGGTCATAGTACCGACCTCCTGCTAAGTCATTCACTAGGAAGGTCTTGCTAGTTGATGGAATCATCCTGGAAAGCGCAACAGAAAATAAGATTAGGATGTACAGGTATGTCTTTTTGTTGTGTGTGGGAGATTGTTTACTCATAGATGTGTTTAAATATCTACCAGCATGAAACAGTTTTACGTCATATAAATCGGTAAATATTAGGGTTGGGCTCAATTCCTGTTTTTTTTAATTTTTTTTATTTAGTCATCGTAAATTTTTCCCCTGGTTTTTCTCCCCAATTTTGTAATGCCCAATTATTATTTGTATCCCGGTCCAACACTTGCAACCCCCTGCCGACTCAGGAAACTGGAACACGACTGAGAGACTGGAACACGCGTCCTCCGAAACGTGCTCCTGCCAATCCGTCATTTTTCACACTGTGGATCCACAGCGAGGCCGCCAGACCTATAGTGCCGGAGGACAGTACAGATCTGGCGGCTCCACAGCAGAACCGCAGGTGCCCTACTCAGCGCCGCCCCCTAGGAACCCCTGGTTGCGGTCGGCTGTGACATAGCCTGGATTCGAACCTGCGATCTCCAGGCTATAGGGCGCATCCTGCACTCCACGTAGAGCGCTTTTACTGGATGCGCCACTCGGGAGCCCCCAATTCCTGTTTTGCAACCGCAATTCCATTTCCAATTCCTTTTTAAAATCAATTCCCAACCCTCAACACATCATTGATCAAAATTCCAATTAGCTTTGGCAACAAATCACTCTTAGTCACTTAAATTGGCTTCAAATCCCTTTAAAAACAGTTGAACAACCACAACAATTGAAGGAATTGGAATTGGAAATGGAATTGAAATACAGGACCCCAACCCTGGTAAATACAAATAATTTAATGACAACGCCATTAATTAAAAGTATTCCCTACTACACTTTTAAATAATCAATTTACCCTGTGGGTTAACATGCCCCAGATTCTCCCATAAGTTGGTTGTTGTCTACCCAACCTTTTTTAGCGTCCATGAACCGACAAGGTCAGAAATGAATGTGCTATGCCATAAGGCAAAGGTTAACGTTGCATCTAATCTTAGAAAGAACAATAATAAGAGATGAAAAAACAAAGTCAAAGAATGGACATTCTGTGTTGCTGGAAGCGACCTCCTCAGGAGCCGAGACAAGGAGAAAGCGCCTACACAAGCATGGGAACAACTAAGAAGTATTTATTTCTCTCCAAGTCTTGTATATTTGTAAAACATATTCTTCAGAGCTCCTTTATGATGCCCCCTAGGTTGCTGAATAAATCATGCATTTTCTCTCTCTGCTTTTTCTTAAAACTTGTGGTTAACACTAACAGAAAATTCAGCCATTTTATTTCCCACCATGGAATGCTTATTTAAAAAATACATTTAAAAAAACACCTTTACAATTTTCTGCACACAGCAATATTAACCTTTGTGACGGTGCTTGTGCCCCATATGTTTGCATAAATATATTTAAGAATGCTGAAGATGTTAGCAGTATTCACATGACCCATTCTTATATTATTTTGCTTCTCTGAGCATATGGTGTTTATACCCCTGTGTTGCTGCAGGTAGTAGCATGGTCAACACTTTACATTAAGTGTCTCTAATTACTGTGTATTTACATAGTAGTTACTTAGTAAATGCATAATTACAATGTTATTATGCATAGTTAAAATGTACCTAGTGTGTAAATATTTTTGCACGACATAACCCTTGTTTATGTGGTATCAAATCAAATTTATTGAATGATATTGACAATCGGGGGACCTGCAGGTGTATTAATTTCTAATCAGTCACCAAACAAATCTGAACATAATAACCTATACCATTTACAGACATGCTGAATGTGTGGGGAAGGTTGCTCTACCATCTTTTCAAAGCACAGATGTTTTACTTGTAATGAAAAGTTAAACGAACATTGGTAGGGGACAAAATGGATATGAAAACAAAACAAAAAACAGAACTATAATGTGAGTTACTGATTTTCCCAAGCTAAAACCAAAATTACTGATAAGGGTTACATAGGCCCCAACTGTATTCTAGCTGGAAGAAAAAAAGTAAATAAAATGCTGACATGGAACTATAACAAAAACACCCATTGCTGTCAAAAAGCATTGAAGCAAAATATGTCAGTGGAAATGTCAACATATTACAGGGAATAATGGAGCTCTCCACATTTCAGTGTACTTAAAGCAAATGTTAAACTAAGCGGCGGCATGGGGCCACTGGCGAAATAATGTTTGGGACCAACTTTTTATTATTTGTTTATTTAGCAGATGCCTTTATCCAAGGCGACTTACAGAGTAGGGTGTGTGAACTATACATCAGCTGCAGAGCCACTTACAACAACGTCTCACCCGAAAGACGGAGCACAGAGAGGTAAAGTGACTTGCTCAGGGTCACACAGTGAATCAGTGAGTGAGCAGGGATTTGAACCGGGGACCTCCTGGTTACAAGCCCTTTTCTTTAACCACTGGACCACACAGCCAAATAGCCGTGGGAAAAATGCTAATGTGAAATGTAAAAATGCACATGGCATTCAGGGTGTGACGTCCTTTTCAAGAAACAAAAATACTTTTTAAACAATACTGAAACAATGTGTAATCTTTAAATTCATAAAACAGGTCAAATGTATTTATCTATAGGGCTACAAATAAATCTAGTGGTCTAAAATATATCTCTGGCTAATTTGATTTGATTTTAGGCTTTTTACTACCACACCTGTGTAGACCGTTTCATGAAGTTAATCTTTGATCAGTTCAAGCCCCTTGCTTCAGTGTAAGGAGAAGGATTCAGATGTAAGCTACAAGCTGTTTTATTTTCTTTTCTAGGTGGTAGCATTCTGTTATATATGGGATTTTCCAGTCTCTGAACCTCTAACCCAATGGTTCTCAACCCTGGTCCTGGGGACCCACTGTCCTGCTGGTTTTTGTTTCACCCGAGCTCTCAATTACTTAATTGAACCCTTAATGGAACTGTGATAGCGAGAGAAAGGATCTATGCTGTAAATCTCCCTCCCGATTAGAAAGGGCGCTGTGTAAGGGGGAAGGTAAGCTGCCCCCTAGATCTACTACCTCGGTGGTAGCTGGAAACCGGAAGGTAACCATATTAGGAGGGGCGCGTAGCTGCAAGTACTCAGGACGATTCCATTGCAGTCAGCTGCGGGCAGCCCTCTATTGGAGAAACCAGGCGACAGCGTTGACTGCAGGAGGAGTTGCTGGGTACAAAGGGGAAGCAGCTACGTCAAAACCTCCCTTGCGCTGAGGTAGTAGGCGACCGGCCGGAGCCGATGTTTGTTTTTGTGTATTACGTGTTGTTGTTTTGTCTGTAAATAGAGGCGGAGGACGGGAGGCTGTAGCCAGCGAGCCAGCACTTACGCAGAGCACGCCCTCACCACAGAGCACAACACAGCACAGCGCCGCACCACGATCCACCGAGGAGAAGAGCACAGTTTAGGTGCGGAGGATTGTGGTTTAAGGAGTGCCTTTTTGTTTACTTTTTGAGTCGGGACTTGTTTTGTTTTACCCCAATATCATTGCTGATAGCGGGGTATATTATTATTTTTCATTTTGGATTATTTTGTAATATTTGTGTTAATAATTAAAAAGGATTATTCTTTGGGAGACAACGGTCTGGACATTCCACATCCTTTGCACTGCACCATTCATCCTGTCACAGGAACCAATATGCCTAATCACAGCTTTTTAATTATTTTAAACAGATTTCAGAGATTTCATGTTAAATATAAAATTATATAAGGAACTTGAATTCTCTAACTTTTTGTAAGCTAAACTGTTTAAAAAGTAAAATTAAGCAAATTATTAGTTAAATTAAGGTTGAATTAAGTAATTGAGAGATCGGTTGGATCAAAAACCAGCAGGACAGTGGATCCCCAGGACCAGGGTTGAGAACCACTGTTTTAACCACAAACTAAAAATACCCCTGAATTTGAATATTTGTCAATGAAGTATATGCTTTATTACAGATGACCTACCATAAAACAGAGTATTTGTACCGTTAGGGTCTATTATTATTATTATTATTATTATTATTATTATTATTATTATTATTATTATTATTAACTGATTAGGGAGCGATAAATAGTTTTTTTAATAGATTTTTTGTATGGTTGTAGTGTTTAAATATAATGTTTTAAATTTAAATATACAAATAATACTATATTCAGGTTTGAATTTTGTATTTTGGTAAATTGATAGGAAGCTGGTTTCTTATTAGGCCAGATTCTTATCCAGAAATATCTTTTTATTTTTTGTTCCCTGGCAACGGCGCCCTTTTCCAGATGAAAGATAATAAGGATTGTGATCGAAATGCCTCGTAATATTAGGGACTGTTGACATATTGACGTTGGCTTAGGCCACTCGTGTCAAACTGAGTTTCCAGAACTGAGTGACAATACAAAGGGCATTTCTTTTTAAGGCTACCCGACCCATATACCTTAGCCAAAAAATCCACAAGATCCCACTAAAAGCACCCTTATGTACTGTAGTTAAGGCGGCCAAGAATAGCCTATTTGTGTGAATTTTTTTTTTTTTTATGAGGCAGGTGAGTTGTAGGATGACAGAAACCCTTGTATGCATCAAAAGGGACAGAGAGATGAAGTGGGTTGCGATGTTGCAGACACCAGTGCATTGTGCTAATTAATCAATGGGGCTTTGGTTCTGCAGCATCTGGGTCACAGGGGAGCTGATCTGAGATTGCCTTAATTCTTCGCTGTGCAGTACGGATGACAAGGACATCGAAAACTTATGCATAGTGGAATAAATCAGACAGACTATATCCATTATAACTGATTATAAACAATAGCAAAAGTGTATAATAATAGTTTTTAATCTAATCATATTCTGTTGATAGCTTAATTAATATCATGTTTATCGTCACTTATAAGGGACACCTAAACTAGTTACTGCTTTCTTAACATAACATTTTGCGTACCCAGTGATGTATTGTACCCCTTTTTGCTCCCAATGTGAAATGTCCAACATGAATATCACCTCATCGTGACAAAGTTTTTTTCTGTGGTTGTTTGTTTATGTAAGGAGTCTAGTGTAACCCTTTAATTTTTCTTTATTCAAAAATGTATTTTGATGCCTCAGTTATTTTATTATGTCTAAAAGTGAAGTGCTTTGGAGGTACAAATGATTTCAGGCAAATTGTGGGGGGTCCCCGCTACCTTTCTGGGGACCTTTTTGATAATTAACCCTGTTGGGGTTCTTTTGTGCTGCGCTGATCTGGATGCCTAATGTGAACAATGTCTCAGATTTAAACGCAAAGCAAGTCTGGAGTCCTTTACTCCATTCATTTTTCCCCTAATGTAAGGGTAGCCCTGGCCACAGGCAACATGCAAAATTATCCCTACACTTAGATTTCCTTTATTATTAAAAAAACTGGATGCGCTGTCAGACTCCACGTCCTCAGATGAGAACGCCAGCTTCTGTTCGCCCGCCTCCTCAGAGGTGGCGATGGACAGCATGTGGAAAATCTGCGCTCGGAGCCCCCTGGGACCCCAAGGGGACAGGTGTGGCAGGCGATGCTGAATGTTCCTGCAGTAATTCTGCGAGAACAGTTCCTTGGTTCCTCCACAGAGTTGCGGGATAGCCGCTTCGCCAGTGTGCGCTTTGGAGAAAGGTGCACAAAACTCGCAGAAGCGAATACGGGTCCACGTGGGGCACAAGGCCACAGTGGGACGTAAGAAGCAACAGTGCACAAAATATGCATAAATAGTAAAAACTATTACAGCGATTATATTAATATCACATATAATTTGTGTAAAAACACAATAAATGCTAAATATATAGCAGATAGAAGTAACAAGTACTTAACAAGGCTCTTCCATCAGGTCAGTCTTGAAAGGAAAAATGGTGCTGAGATCTGGGAGTGCAGTCCCTTTATGCCCTCGGGGCAGGCCATGACTGTCACAGGCGCTGTGAGCAGCTTTAATATATCTTATTCAGGTTTTGGGTCTCTACGACATAAATACCCATACGATACAAAACATTTTTTCAGGAGATGCATAAGACCCAGTAACTGTAAGAACTGCTCAGAAGCAACAGAATCACAACCATCATTTTTAGAACATAATATGCACGCCACGCTGCCTTATAATGCACAGCGGTGTATATCATACAGAAATGTTCCCAGAATTTGTAAAAGAGAATGTGTTATCCTGTTGAATATTACGATAAATAAGCTCGGTCATGCGCATTTCAGCAATATATTTGGGGTCTCTTCAATGAGACGTGCTGTTTTGTTCAGATGAACACTGTTTAGATATATTCCATAAAGGCTCCCCTTCTACAGTATTTGAGTCTGAGCGGGACATGCATTTCTCTGTCTGTTTATTCCGATCCATTGAAGCAGAGACCATGTAGCCTTTTTCACGGCACAAATCAGGCAGATGTAATTGGGCCTCCAGGAAAGCAAAGCACTTCAAAGGCAATTCTCCTCTCTGTTCAGGAATATACCCACTCACTGAGTGGATCTGAGGCTGGGGGCTAATTTAAGAATGTGTAGGAGAGAATAGGAAGACAGCAGGCCAAATGAGGTTAAACATATAGAGCTGAGCCTGCCCTGAACCCACATTTTTTTTTGGTATTAGTATCGCCTTAACAGATTATTCAGATAACATTCAAATATAATCAGTTATTTAGCTTCTTCTTTTGAACTCACTAGACAAAGAAAATGCACTGGGCTACCTGTGTGAAAAGCGCCATCACTAAGTTAATGTCGACAACTAGACCCAGGCAACAGTTGGAACTCAATTTCATTTAGCGGTTTTACTAAAATGTGAAAAGATGTTATTAAAGCTTATGAAGTTTTTATCTTGGAAAGACTTAAAGAAATGTTTCAGGTTGCCACATTGATGGATTTCCATGAATTTAATGCAGCTCTGTCTAAAATGCTTGTGTAAGATGTTTAGTAGCTTGGAATTTATGACAGTACAAATTAGTGTTACTGGGCAATAAGAACAACATATTGTCTTGATCCTCAGTATGTGCAGTGCAGTATGTGTGTGTGGGTGGGTGTATGTCTAGGGAAGTTTGGATCACATACATTTCCGATGAGCCAGTCAGCACTGAGGGTTGTCACATTTCACTGGGTTGCTTAGCAACCCACCCATGCTCCCTACTGTGTCAGGTCTCCCAGCCCTATCCAGTTTTAATAACATTGTTTTTCTTTTTAGTACCTGTGCTCCACAACTTGGAAACCTACATGCCAAGTTATAAAGTAATTATGGTAACACTTTACATTAAAGTGTCTCTAATTAGTGTGTATTTACATAGCAGTTACTTACACATAAATACAATGTTATTATGCATAGTTACAATATACCTGTACATAATGTATACATCTCTTTGCTTGATATAACCCAAACCCTACAAACTAACCCATATTTAACACACCGAAGCCTGGCATTTTCTTAGAGCAACGAATAGGCTAAAAACGAGATTGATGTTTTCCATCCAGCAAGCAGCCTGTCCTGTTCAGACAAGTTAACAATGCAATTTAATGCATGCATTACAAATAACAAAATAATTAAATTACGTAAATATTGGATAATTAAACATAGACTTTATTATTATTATTATTACTACTGGCTTAAATACATGTTCCTAAACGCAGAAATTATGCTAGGACATGATACCATCTGGTCAGAGACACGTGTCAATTATGATGCAGGTAAGGGTGAAGTAATGGCACAATACAGATGAATAATATGCTAATCAGAAAATTGGTCTATAAGGGCACATTATTCTAACGTCGCAATGAGTGATGTTTGACGGTAAATGGCGTTTATGCGTCACCCTATGAAATACTGTCATGTGAAACACTATTACTGGCACGATAAAGGATACAGTAAGTTTTATGAATATGAGCCATTGTAACTTTGCATAATAACATTGTAATTATGTGAAAGTACACATGTATTTACTAATTAACTATTATGTAAATACACTGTAAATACACATTTCTTATAAGTTGCTGTAACCTGTTATTATTTAAGTACAGCCTAATAATATTTATATTCTTTACAACATTATTTATGGCTTAGAACTGATCTTAAAACCATGCTAGCTTCCACTGGGTTACTGGGTTATATTCTTTGATTGTTTGATTTGCCTTGGGGAAAGTATGAAAAACCCCAATGAGATACTGTTCTAATGAGTTACTCTGAAGAAAGCACCAGTAGAAACATCAAAAGACTGAAGCCTTAACAGTAATAGCACGAGATGTGTAACAATGTTATCGTTATATAATATGGATTTAAAAGGTCCTGATTCGAAAAGTATGCACTGATTGGGAATGTCTGTCTGTCACACTCTACAAGTGGTGAAAACGACAACTACTTTCACAAATCTGAAGACGTTTCTGAAGACCTTTCAAATAGCATGTGTGTATAATCTGATACATCTTGTAAAACCTTATAAATCTCCATATCCTTCCATTATCCTAATGTTCACTTCTTTATACATATTGAACCTACAGATAATGAAGTAAGAGGTTTTGAAGACCCTCCACAAGTGGGTGTTTAGCCGTCACACATCTTTTTAAATCGTGGCTTGTGATTCTTTCCCTGCACTAAGAGCACACTTTGCTGATATACTGAAATATCCCCCTGCTTGATCTGTGCTGGTGCTAATGTTTTGTCTGTGATAGCTGACAAAATAATATATATTTTATGTTTGAACTTCTGGCTCCCTTTTAAAAAATGCAGTCTTGCCTGCTGTCAGTTCCCCTGCATCCTGAGACAATATGCAAAACATGGATTTTTTAACCCTGTCAAGCAAGTGAAAATTTTTTTAGCCACTGTTGGTTGAACTTGTATGTTCTTTTGCTACTACTGGACGTCAACTGTGAACACGCTGCATCTAAGTAACCTAGCTCTTTTTGAAGTTCCTTGTTCACTTTCATCGTCTGACATACCTTCATTGCTCACTTCTTGTAAAGACATCGACATATCTGAATTTTGTTCATCGCAGTTTTCTTTTGAAACTTACATGAAAATAATTTGTTATCTTGTTTTGACAAGTTTTCAGGCTGTCTGGAAACGAGTAGCCATCGGACTGATAAATCAGTGAAATTGGCAGGGTATGGGATTTGTAGTTTTTAATGTGTGATTAACAGTGGGCAGAGGACACCAATAAACTACATTCACAGAGTACATTACGATCGAGCTATGAGAGCTTAGATCCGAGTTTTTTTTAAATGTTTTATACTTTCAGATAAGGAATTTGTAGTGGCACACGTGCTCCTAAATTAAAATGTACATTCACACAAGCACATTTTTTGCTGCATATGCGACCAAAGTAGTCGCACTGTAGAGGCCTGTTATGTTGTTTTGTTTCCAATTTAGTTCCTGGGAAGAATAGTCACCTCAGTTTTTATTATTGAGGAGGACTTGCCGCTCGCTGTGTGTTATTGTTTTCTGTAAAACGTTGATATCCTGTCAGTTAAGGCCGAATGCAAAGCTTGTTTTAACATTGTCTTTATTATGCCAACCAGAGACCCACACTTACCACTGTATTGTCATAGATAGATAGATAGATAGATAGATAGATAGATAGATAGATAGATAGATAGATAGATAGATAGATAGATAGATAGATCACACTTAGTATAACTACTGATTAGAATAACCTAGGGGCTGAGCATTTTGATAATTTTTGAAGTAGATTATGTATTAGGGGAAAAAAATATTTTTACCAAAGAGACAGAGTCAACTGGACAGACTGATTGATATGATGGAGGATACAACATATTGCCATAAGAGGTCAACTGGATTTATATTATTGTGAAGACATTTTTATACCACACAGATTCAAATGAACAGATGGACTATTAGAGAGAATAAAGGGCAGCCAGGAAGACAGGCTATCCTACAGTATGCACCTCTGTAATGAACAGGATTCTTACCTGTAAACCAGAGTGTCATCAGAGGTGTTGTTGTATTGGATCTGATACATGCGGATGCCAGGGATGTGACGCTCAGAAGGCCACCAGATGACGGCAGAGGATGAGGTCAGCTCTCCAACCACCACCTTCTTGTCTTGGTTCTTGGTGTCGTTGGAACTCGATTTGGACGAGGTGGTGATATCGGACAAGCCAGGGTCGGGCTCCTTCATGTGGCTGGTGTTGTTGATGAAAAGGGGCAGGGGAACAATGTTGACTTCAACGGGGGCAGTCGCTTCCCCGGCAGCGTTGGAAGCGATGCAGCTGAAAGATCCGCTATCCTTAAGGGTGGTGATGAAGATGTCCAAAGTCCCGTTGTCGAAGAGGATGGTCCTGGAGGTGTTGTGGATGAGCTTCCCATCGGGAGAGATCCAATGGATGGAAGGTTCTGGATCTCCAACAGCTTTGCACTTCAAGGTCACCCCTTGCCCTTCCATGACATAGGCTTTAGAGGCGTGGTGTCTGGTGATCAGAGGTGGTTCACAGATGAACTCCTCCTCTTGAATGGACCAGAAGTATTTATCCATAAGGGCGTCGGGGGAAGCACATGTCTCCAAGTCATCTTCCCTGGTAAGCCTCCTAAGCCAGAGTAGCTCGCAGTTACAGTGTAAGGGATTCCCTCCAAAGCTCACTGTCAATGTGGAAGGGTTGGACACCTCAGCGTTGGCCAAGACTTCAGCGCGCAGGAACAGGGTGTCTGGTGGCAGCTTGTGCAGCCGGTTCGAAGTCATGTCAAGCCTGACCAGCTTGTGAAGCATGGAGAAGGTCCCTTCTTCAATATGATCTATCAGATTGTGGTCCAACGTGAGAGTGTTGATGTTGGTCATCCTGGCAATAGCCTCCCAAGGGAGGGTCTCTAGGTTGTTGTACGAGATATCCAAGTCTTCAATGGTGCCAAGAAACTCATCAAACGTGGCAGGAGCCACATGGTGGATCTGGTTGTTCCCTAAAATGAGGTGACGCAGGTTGCTGAGACCCTTGAAGTGCTCGTTCTTCAGGGAGTTAAGCCGGTTGCCATCCATGTGCAATGCACGGAGGGCTCTCAAGTCCATGAAAGCATGAGGCATGATCTGGCTGATGGTGTTCCTAGACAGGGTGAGATGAACCAGGCTGGTCATGTTGAGAAAGTCCTTCCTCCGGATAACGGTGATGAAGTTGTCTGTCAGGCGGAGCTCCACGGTTTTGCGGTCGATGGTGGGCGGCACAAACAGGAGTCCCGTTTTGGCACAGAGCAAAGTCAGGGTAGGGGAGATGTTCTGGCAGATGCAGCGACCAGGGCAGTTATGAGCCTTCACCAACACGCCGAACATCAACACGCAGAAGACAATCCTTTCCATGGTAGATCAGCGTACTGTTCCTGAAACGAAAAGAAAAATACTGTTACAAATCATTGAACAGCACATACTTAACCGTTTATATCTGAAGATCACAATTCTTCATGAAGTGTCTGTAATTACTGTGTATTTACATAGTAGTTACTTGGTAAATCCATGTATACTTACGCATAATTACAATGTTATTATGTATAATTACATTGTAAATTATAATCAGTGGTGTAGTGCTATATTTAGAAGCGAGGGGTCGCTATTGGTCCAAAATCAGCTTGTCTCACTGTCCTTTGCAGCCGCTTAAGAGCGAATGAGACTGAGGTTTGCAAAAAAAGATCTGTATGGTCACAGGTACCCTTTATTTGTTTGTTGAGATTGAGTTTTATCTTTTAAATAAATGTTTAACTTATTTTATCTACATTATTTCTTCTATATGGGTC
This sequence comes from Acipenser oxyrinchus oxyrinchus, assembly GCA_030684275.1. Classification (NCBI taxonomy): domain Eukaryota; kingdom Metazoa; phylum Chordata; class Actinopteri; order Acipenseriformes; family Acipenseridae; genus Acipenser; species Acipenser oxyrinchus. Next base: position 2,149,881 of record CM060281.1, on the reverse strand, counting down.
TAAAAATAAGACTGTGTCTCTAATTACTGTGTATTTACATAATAGTTCATTAGTAAATACATGTGTAGTTGCACATAATGACAATGCTATAATGCATAGTTACAAAACACTTAATCTATGCATTTGTGTACATGATATAATCCTAACTATAACCACTATTCTAGTTCTGTGGTGCATCAAAATATGTTACTATTCTACCAATAGCTTGTAAATACTGCCATTATTATATTATTCCATTGCCTTTGTAGTGCCATGAAAACCCTTTTAGCCAGTAGAGTCCCTGAATACTGTTAACAACAGTTTAAAGTGTCAGTATTGTATGTATTATAAATAATGCTTCTGATTTTGGTTTTAATGATAAAACTCGATTAAAACACCTCAATACAAACAAAAACAAAAGAAAGAAATTGGTGTATAGCCAGTAAACACCAGAAAACACTGGAAAAAGAGTTACTCAATTTACATTGACCAACATTTTCCCAGTAAAAAAAAAAGAAATACCTTTCCCAGTGCAGCAGGGCAATATCCTTACTGACTTGTATCTATCACTGATTCGTTCTGAATACTTTAAACCCCACCTCACCCCCCCCCCCCCAACTATTGAGTGGCAGCACATTCCTACATTTCTATTGGAGACTCGGCATGTGAGATTGAAAATGAGATTACAATTAGGAATGGAGGCTTATTAGCAGGATTTGAAGCTGTATTACAGTTAAGATATGGAGGATTTTAAACAGAATTGCAAATTGTGGAGACATGTAAAAAAAAATGCCTAGACTCAAAAAACCCAGAAGAATGTACCCATGACCATAGGGATTCCGTTATGGAAGACAGCAAAGGAAAGTACTACTATACATATTTGAACAAAAAAAATGCCCAAGTATTTTGGAAAGTTTCATACAGTATATAAATAGCGTAAGCCCTGAAAAAAAAGCTTGTACATAAAATTTGAAAACAGCTAAAAATAAGCACGGAAAAATGAAATTAATAAAAACAGAAGCCCCAATTATAATACATGAACCAGGCCATTGGCCCAAATATTTCATACTGTATGCTGGTATCTGGGTTTGCATCTAATCAGAGAGATTTTTATTTTCTATAGATTTTTCTTTTTCTAAAGCATATCCCTGTGCAGAAGTCAGTTTCCATGGCAACTTGTTTTGTAAAATGCAAGGCTTTGATGTACATCCTAGAGACCACTAGGCTCCAGAAGAAAATATATTCCATGAGCGTATTTAGAATGTTTACAGAGCATATTGCTAATTTATAGCCTGCACACTTGATCTCAAAGTAGTACAGCAACACTCAATATCACAGCCATCCAGAGAGGTTGGCGCTTTTTCCCACAATGCTCAGGGATAAGTCACTGTGCCACCATTAAAATAAAAAAGCTTGGGCAGCATTGCCATTGACTTCGGCTGAAAGTGGATTTTGACTGCAAAAGGCAGCACTTTCATAGGCTTCGAAGGACTTAGAAAGGCTTCAGTCTTAAGACTTGGTACTTGCAATGATTGCAAAGCATTGGATAGTGATGCAAACTCTGTCTTTTGTAAATTAAGCTGCTGTAGCACCACATGTGTTCTGCACCAGCAGAGCGTTCTGTATAAGGACCATTTGGTTAGCTGAACAATAATAAATACATCTGTGTTTAGGTGCTTTCACCTGTTCAGCAGCTGCTCCTTAGTTCTTCTTGTCTGTGGTCTAGTGGTTAAATAAAAAGGGCTTGTAACCAGGAGGTCCCCGGTTCAAATCCTGGCTCAGCCACTGACTCATTGTGTGACCCTGCACAAGTCACTTAACCTCCTTGTGCTTCATTTTTCAGGTGAGACGTTGTTGTAAGTGACTCTGCAGCTGATGCATAGTTCACACACCATAGTCTCTGTAAGTTGCCTTGGATAAAGGAGTCTGCTAATTAAACACATAATAATTGATATGTACAGTAACCTACTATAGACTAGATAAGTCAAAGTGTCTGCATATAAGTAAGAGACTGTGCCACTTTGCAAAACATTTCCATTAGAATTGCTGGCAATACACTGCTGTGCATTAAATTGTGATGGTGCTTATTAAATGTACAGGGGTTATATTGGCACGTAACGGTCCGGAATGGCGTTCCGCCTCTTCAGGATTCCATTCCTGGTCTTGTGATAGAAAGTCAAAATCACAGAGCACCCACTAGTATACAGTTACAGCAACTGTTTTATGTTACTCACAGAACATAAAGTAAAATTACATGCCAAAGTTTGTTCAGTTATAATTTTGCTTGTTATAGGTGCATATGTCCTCTGTTGTACCATGCTGCTACTCCAGCCCAGAACACAAGACAACCAAGTTAGCTCACTACCCCCACCACCCCTCCCAGCAACAACCTTACACGGGCCATGACCATTCCGCCTCTTTTAAAATCCCAATTTAACCACATATATATGTCAGACAGAACTAGAGAGCAGCTCTTGAACGCATAGTCAATGAATCTTAACACAGGCTTCTAAAAAATGACAAAAAGGTAAGATAACAGTAAATGAATCTGCTTCCCATGTTACTCAGCAAACCAAACAGGTGCATTCCTGCTACTATTTGCAACACTAAGAGGTATAAACAATTTCATCATGCTCAGGCAACACAATAGAAGTTGAAAAAAGGGGCTGTCCAAAATTTTACAACAGGTTTAATTGTATTTCGTGTTCAATTGCTTTGCTTTTAATTAATTGAGCTTTTACTGGCACAAGAACATTTGTTACAAGACACTTACCCTAAGGGTCTCTACAATTTCAAATACTAATAAATAGATATATAAGTTAGAATTGTAATTAATGTAGACCAGGGCTCTTGAGCTGTATCTCTCTCATTGAGCACCACAGTATGTCTCCTTATATTGTAGCTGCTCTTTTGCCCTTTAGTACAGAGCCATATAAACTATTTCTAACTGAAGCCACCAGCCCACATTTCATTTCCAATCTATGCCAGATTCGAACCCAGGCCTCCAGAGGGGAGGCTAGTGCATCCCTGTACCATCCTACTTGCAAACAAAAGCTGACTCTGGCATCAGCAAAGAGACACTGAACAATAGAGATGATATTGAAAATGAATGTGTGAGATAAACGAGGAAGGTCACATAGATTAAAAAGGCAGAGAATACCAACAGAGATGGCAATGTGAAGTCTGCATCTATTTGATTATTTACCAGATACTGTAACTCTGTCTAGACACTGCACTATTCATGTGTCATATACATGAGCTTCTCAATATTGTGTAGTCTGCCTATGGTTTTGACAACTGTGTGGCGTCATTTATTCAATGGTGAAGCCTTAATGTTTTCATCGAACTTCAGCTATGAAAAACACACTGCTAAAATTGACTGCTTTGACCTGAATATATGAAATCAACTTTGAAATTGTACTTTAATACATACTAAAAAGGGAGAACCATGGCCACAATAAATCAATAACTGTCAAGATATTAATAATGGATTATATAACCTCCAGGTTTTTTTTTTCAGTGTTTATGAGAAACACATTTGTTTACTATACCGTTGCAGTATATATACAGTAGAAAAGGGGCCCCAGTAGGAGGCTGTGTGGTCCAGTGGTTAAAGAAACGGGCTTGTAACCAGAAGGTCCCCGGTTCAAATCTCACCTCAACCACTGACTCATTGTGTGACCCTGAGCAAGTCACTTAACCTCCTTGTGCTCCGTCTTTCGGGTGAGACGTAGTTGTAAGTGACTCTGTAGCTGATGCATAGTTCACACATCCTAGTCTCTGTAAGTCGCCTTGGATAAAGGCGTCTGCTAAATAATAATAATAATAATAAAAACCTGGTCATCTGAAGGACATAGAAATAGTTTGTATGAATGAACATTCAGATTAACGCAAGTTAACCAAAAAACAGCAATAAATGTACATTTACAGCAATACAGGTTTATTTAAACATTAGCATTCTTCTCATAGCCCCACACATTGTATTTTCTTGGTGTTACACTGAAGCATTCTCTGATGAAATGGTTCTAACTCTGTTGCATCCTGTCACTGATGGCTATAGTGATGCGTGTGGGTGGTGACGTCAAACCAGGAAATGAAAACCAAACACAGGTAGTATGGGGCAAAACGGCGCTGCTGCGCTCATATTTAATAACTAAAACAAAATTAAAGATTGAAACAAAAAAACACGCAAACACACAAAGAAAAGGGCATGAAACTTTTGGTCATAGCTGTAGATCATGCTCCCTGTAATAACTTTGACTGAAATGAATTTTTGCAGAAGGTAGCATGATCAAGGATAATTTGCAACCATTCCGAGTGGTTCTCATTGCAGTTAATCAAATTCTGTTTTCATGCTATGCTTGTTGATAACTCTGAGTTAAAGGGCATTCCGGAGCTGCTCTTCAGTTTTTTATCTGCCAAAGATGTGTGAAACAAAGTCTAGTTCAGCTGAAGTGTCTAAAATAATGACTGATCCACCCCATGGCGTCGGAGACAGGAGGGCCAAGGGGGTCACTCCCCCCCACTTTTTAACAAAAGATGTCTAATGCTACAGCGCAGCTTTTCGTGCCTTTGATGGCTGAAAACATATCATCCAACACCGACCATCCATGACTAAGGCTTTGTAACGTATGTTTAGGGCTTCTGTTTTTTGGGTTTTATTAATTGTATTTTCAGTTCTCATTTTTAGCTATTTTTGTATCGTTTTTTTTTTCGGGGCTTTAGTTTTTGATATACTGTATGAAATTAATGTTTTCGGTTACTTTTAGATTTTTTTTTTGTCAAAATATGTATAGTAACTCAACAGTACTTGCATACTTAATTTGTACCTTCTTTCCTTTGTTGTGTTCCACAATGAAATCCCTCTGGTCACAGGCACATTCTTCTGTGGTTTTTGTGTGTAGGTAATTTTGTACATTTCACCACAACTCTGTTTGAAATCCTCTGTATCTTAACAGCTTGAAATCCCACTAAATCCTGTTTTAAATCTCGCAAACTGAGTCTCCAATAGAAATGTAGGAATGTGCTCTCCTTCAGTAGTTGGGGCGGGTTTAAAGTATTGCGAACGAATCAATGATAGATGCAAGTCAGGAAGGCGGGACATTGCCCAGCACCACTGGGAAATGTATTTATTATTATTTTTGTAGTAGGTTTTAGTGGGAATAGGGTCAAGTCAACGTGAATTGATTAACCATTTCCACAGTTTTTCCAGTGCTTTCCGGTGTTGGCTATCCACCGATTTCATTTTTTTTGGAATCATGGGTGTTTTATCTGGTTTTATCGGTTAAAATCAGAAGCCCTACGCATGTTATATATGTCTACGGCAGCCAAATAGAACTGAGCAGCTTATAGTCAACGCAACTTAACACAGACGCTGTCACTTTTTTGCATGTAATTACAATAAGATAAAAAGAAAAAAAGTTATTTGAATCTACTTTAGTCTTTAATCAAAAGCATCACAAATCCAATATGTCTCGACTGATTTAGACACGGGCTGTAGAGCACATGCAGGTAAGATCTTATGTACGGCTCTGCTCCTCTAATCCTTTTTTAATGTAGCTTTGCTCTTCCTAATCCTCATAAGAAACACAAGCCCTGTGAGCTCTGTCATTACTTTTTTAATAAAGCCCTGCTCCTATATTTGAATCGCACGCCCGATATCAGCAGTTAATTTAGCTGCCACTACTTCTTATCTGCCCTCGGCTTCAAGGCCCCTCGCATTCCAAGTCAAATTCTGTAAAAATACATGCAAATGATGGAATTACAGTGACAGCTGGGATGTGAGTCACATACTGAACAGTACAGCCTGAGATCAGGGTGGATGTGGCATATTCTCTGTGGAAACAAACAATGACTATTGGCACCAAAAGCTTATTTATAGATGCAACAGCTCTGAAAGCTGCTCACGGAGGACAGTTTTTATCACCTGGAGTTCATTTGTATCTGTCACATGATGATCAGGATAACACATTTGCTATCTGCTGAAGAGAGGGAAAGAAACAACAGCTAGTAATAAGCAAATCCGCTTAACCATTTAAATGATAAGTGTTAGAAGATAATGTTTTGTTTTTCTATTCTATTATGTCGCTATGCTTTGTCTGTGTATTTTCTTTCTCTATTATTCAAATGTAAGTTCTCAATGTAAAAGCAAGCTGGAAGTTACTGATGAGGACACATTCCTTATTTGGGTTTGATATATGGAGGTTGTTGTTTCTTGTAATCTCTTGTAGTAATATCTTAATATCTTATCAGCAAGGTGAGTGTGTGTGTGTGTGTGTGTGTGTGTGTGTGTGTGTGTGTGTGTGTGTGTTTGTCAAATGCATGTTAATTAAAAGGACCACAAAAAGGTACGAGAGAATACCAAGCTGTGCTGGAGAAAAGTTACAAAAGACATAATGGTGTAATCACAGGTTAGGTTTAACTAGGCTTACATAGAACTCTGTTGTTAGACCAGAGGAAGAACTGAAGACTGCTACACTAAAATTGGTAATTACGCACATTAATGCCCTTTTCCTATTGCATGCTGATACTGAAGTTTAGTAAAGCATTAGTATTAAACTGATTAATTGTTGTATTGAGCTAATAAGTTAAGACTCACACCAGTGAGCTTGGTAACACTAGGCAATTTTAGAATAACACCATTAGGACATAATTATTATACAAGCACTTTTGTGCATGAAGCACTTTAGCAGAACTTTTGCTCAACCTTGTGAAACAGTTTACCAAAAAAAAAAATAATAATAATAATCAAGGATGATTGATTGCCTGTGTTGCCGTAAAGCTAATTCTTATACTTTTAACATGAGAAATAATAAATAAGAATGTTTTCATTCAATGCGCAAGTTTGTGAAGCAGTCACAGTCCTGCATTTGAGCTCCCTTCTGTAAACCATTCTGTAAAACTCAATCTCATCTCTTCAGTATCCATTTGTAGTCTACACCTCAATCACTAAACCAAACATTCGGCATTAAACATGTCCTGTATGCATTAAGTGATATGTATAAATCCACCAGCTTCCAATAATTCCCCTTAACTTAGATATACTTCTACTATCAGTGTAAGTTGGAGAGACCATATTATCCAAGCCCTCATTGCTAACTTGAGCTGATTTGATCTTGCCCTGCTGCTGATGGAATCAGATTTCAAAACACAGTCCCAGTAGCAGATGGAAATATGTACAGCATTACCCAAAATAGCTGATTATAATAACGAAGACTTGAGCAGTGATTGACAACGGTTAATACAATTAATGACAGCACTCAATGCCATCTCACAGCTGGAAAGGAACAAAGCAATTAGAGTTTGATTTAGTTATTTGATTAAATGATCAATCAACCTTTGCATATTCTTTCTTCTGTTTTTGTTTTTAATATTACAAGCATCCATGCTTTAAGACCCGGTTGTAATTATGTTTGTGAAGGGGAGACTAAGAGTTTCAGTTGTTCGGATGAGACGTGGTGGTACAATTAACCATTGGATGTTTATACAGTAGTATGCAACACATGATTTACAGCATGACTAGGGCTGGGGATCATATTGCCTATTTATCATCACAGGCCCCTTACTTACCAAATACCTTGGTATCTTCGAATAGATAAATAAATATAAATATTTTAATAAGCAAGACATCTCTTAAGTAGAATGGTACCCAAAAATGTTTTTCTAGGAAAGCAGTATAACAGGATGGGGAATTTGTTGCTGGTTAACTTCACTCAGACTACTTGCTCACTAAATATCTTGGTATCCCTGAAAATACAATGGCATCCTCTTTAAAGATATGCTAAGGATGGTAATGGGCAATCTGTTTTACAAATTCAGTGGTACCCTAAATATGATCCACTTACTACCAATGCGAAATGACCGGGTATGACATGACACATTGAATATTAGTACCAGGTCTTGACAGGCACCACTCAGGAAAATCTTATTTTGGGTACAAAATCATATTTAGGATACCACTGAACTTGTGAAACAGATTGCCATTCAAATCCTTAGCATATCTTTAAAGAGGAGACCATTAACTATTCAGGGATACCGATTTCCATTATATGAGAGTAGATGTTAAAGCTTAATGCTGATTTGAACTTGGCTCTCGCCAAGAGAAGCATCAAATAAGACATAGCTTTACAGTAAATTAATGTGCCATCTGTGTCTACATCCATCTGCGTTTCCTTCCTTGTGATGATATAGATATCCTTCTGCCTGGTGTTGATGGCTGAAATGTAATGCTGGCTCCAGGGATCAGCTTATTTTGTCTCCCTCGTGCATCAGCACACACAACGTCTGCGATGCTGGCTCCAGGGATCAACCACAGTGCAGTCTCCGCAGCGCATCAGCATGACAACCGTCTGGATTGAGCTAAGCAGAGTACATCTCTGGGGTCTTCAAGTGGGCACCTTCCATCCTCGGTGTTTCGTCGACCAGCCCACAACACCTCAAGAGGGCTCGACGGTGATTCTGGTATCCCAGCATCACCCCCCTCCGTCCCCCACTCAACTCAGCTATTTAGTGAGAAAGTAGTCTGATTCAAGTTATCCAGCAGCAAACTCCCCATCGCCAGTTGTACTGCTTTCCTAGAAAAAGGAGAACATTTCGGGGGACCATTCTACTTGTGAGATGGATTTCTCATTAAAATAGTTTGCATATTTTTAAAGAGGAGATGATTATCTATTCAGGGATACCAAGATATTTAATAAAGGGTCTGAGTAAGGACAAATGGACAATACAATCCCCACCCCTAGTTTTGCTGTAAATCATTTGTTGTTGCCAACCTTTTACATACTGCTGTAGCAAAAGCACTATTTACATGCAGCAAGACTGAATATGAACGGGAACATAGTTTTGCCAATCATTCCCTAAAGAGACTTGCAACAGGGTAATTGTATACGATGGTACATGACAAATCAAGTGTTTTGCCAATGCTGTACATTTGCACTTCTAATCTGTAAAGTGGTTAGTGTGACATATAGATGGAGACAAAAACAGCCTCCATATGCCCTCAGACTAGGATCCACTTCATTTATCTGCAGCACATTTCTACATATCATTTATGCAAAACAAAACAGTGTGGATGTAAACTTTTAAAACTGCTCCAAAATCAATCTGTCTGAAGTCCTGTAGCTGTCGCTACAATCACTTTATGGTCATATTCCCTCACTTGTGCAATATAGTTACCAGGGATACTAAAAGACAATGACAATGCATATCAAGACTGGTTTATCAAATTCTTTCCAACAAAATAAATAAAATGTGCACTGTTTGTTGGGGAATGGAAAATTAAACTGTTAATGTTACAAAATTGTTACTAAACACATTAGTCCTAATGCACCTAGCATTCCCCAATTGAGCATTATGAATTGGTGATTTGGAAGGTTGGTGTAAAGATTCTGATAAATCAGGCCCATTGTCCTTGTATAGCCCTGGAAAGGCTGGTGCAGCCACAGCAAATGGAAGTGTATAAACTATACTGGCAGCAACATGTTCTAGAGATGTAATACCTAAGAACATGAAAGTGTACTTTATATGGAGTGTCAGATAGTAGGTTTCTTCACCTAAAATTACACTAATGAATATGTATCTGCACATCTCTATGACAACAGGTTAAGTTCACTGTATCTGCACATCTCTATGACAACAGGATATGCCACTGACAACAGGATAAGTTCGGTGAGTGAAGTTTTGCATGCAACACAACACGTCCACACAGATGTTCTGGTCATGAACATCAACCACAGTTTAGTACTTTTATAACACATCACTGGACAAAAATAAAATGGAACACATGCATGACTACAGCCAAGCAAGGCAACAACTCAAAGTATGCCATGTTTAAAAAGTTCTGGAGAGATTATATTGTAGATGCATGGACTGCTATATGTGGTGGCTACAGTATATGAAGGATTTGAAATATATCGTACGTTTGCATTTCCGGTTTATTCTGAATTTTACCAGGATTTTTTTTTTAACTGAACCTTGGTTTTTACTGATTTATACACCTTTTTTAGTCCTAGTACTATTTTTTAGGAAATACACAATATTCTGATTAAAATGCTGTTTTATTTTGACTCCGACAATGTAATAAGCAGCGCTACACTGTATCCTAGGATACAATACGTACGTTTAGACAGAAGATCAAATAACGTTCACACGTTGCACGTGATTGGTTCTCTGCTGCTTTACATCATCACCTGATTCTGTTGGCCTAAGTCTGACTATTGTGGCAAGTGCTGGGCAAAGTAACTAGCTTGATCAAAATCTAAATTGAAATACTTACACGAAAATTTAATATTTTGAGTGGATAAGGAATGGGGAAAAAACTTAAATCAGTTTATACATTTTCAAAAAAATGATGTTTCGAAGTATACAAACAGCTACATAGCAGAAGTGGGCCAGGTAAGGCAGAGGATGCATAGCATTGCAAATACTGTTGCATTGAGGGACATGTTCGCGCCAACAGAATAAAAGAACATACTGAAAGTAAGCAACACATTAAACTAAAACAAGAAAGTGAACTGAGAGACAAACAATCGATTTCTGCAGCTTTTATATGTGCTTTAATAAAAGAGAGAGCAGACTGACTGTAAATTAGTTTGTCGCAGCTCTGTGCTTTGCTGGACAGCCACTGTATATTGCAGAGGGGTATGTATTGGTGACTTTATGTGACAGTACTGTCCTTCAGCTAAACACTGCTTAATGCTGACAATCTAAATCGTAAATATTTGACAGAAAATGATGATGCTTTAGTTGGTACTTGGTAAACTTATGGAACGCACTTATGGAAATGTCCAGTGTGATTTTTGACATGTCTCCTGATGCGTTTGACCATCCAGTTCTGTCAAATTTAATTTATTTTTATGATTTCAAGATGAATAAACCTGGTTTGTTTTGTGCTGATGTCACGTTCCTACCTTCTGCAGATAATAGCTCTGTTAGCACAGCGATTGCCCAAAAGTTCGCAAAGTACCAGGTAACTTGGCCTTGATTTGCGCAGATTCATCATACATCCCACAGACATTAAACTTAATCAGAAACCAGAACTGCTACACATCATATTCCACATGTAAAGTGTGTATTCTGAGATCTTTGTCCCCCTGATTTTTACAGATGTTTCAATTAAAAACACATTTGTACCCCTATTTTAATATATGTAAAATAAAATAAAAATCCCTGGAAAACTTTGTTAAGTTAAAAAACGAAAATGTGGAAAAACTAATCATAAGTTACAGTTCTGAGGATGCATGGTTTGTGAACATATCAAAACTGAGATATAATGATTGCCTCTTATTCCATTCAGCCATCCATTCTGGTAAATATTACATAGCATGCTTACCGTTTATGGATTTTTCTTTGTAAATTCTAGTCCAGCAGTTTTGCATTTCCATAGTTACCATTTTATAATTTTTAAAATCGACCCATAAGTGTCATTTCGAAAGTCTAAAAAACACAACTGGGGAAAATACCATGGGCCTCATCCAACACAATTCTCCTGATACGCAGTGAGACTTCAGACATCTTCAATGGCCACCACAATAAACTTGAAGAACTTATCCATCATCACGGTCCTCTGCCTACTGCTCTGTACCAAATATTATTGACTGAATGGATTAACATCCCTTGTGATACCTTCCAGCAAATTGTGGAGTCTGTGAACAGGACAAACAATGACCCAATTCGATATTAGGTACAGGTACTAAAAAATTGGCCAGGCAGTGTAGTTTAATTTGGTCGATTACAAAAGGAAGACAAGTTTGTATGGATTTTACAGCACCTTGTTGTGCTTAAACAGAGTTGACCTTTGTGGCACACAATGGAGAGATGCAGCTGATGTAATCAATGGTCACGTACAGTCTTCAGCCAGCTTATGGAGTGTGGGATATTGATGGCTACTGTGTTTAAGTACTTAAGGGTTTTTCGACAGGTCACATTTCAAGCTGAGAGATAACACTGAGTGGGTGATAATGAAATCAAGCACCCCTTTCGAGTAATTTTAAGTGCATTTCAGTAAATGCTGGCCATTTAGAGCACTCAAGACAGAATAAGGGACTTTTAATTTGACAGGCAAGAGTGAGAGCATTTTTCTTCCAGGAAGAAGGAAAATCAATTTGGCAGAACATGTGATGTGGTGGATATCAAAGTTGTACTGAAATCCATTTCCTTACACTTTACTAAAAACTGTGTTTCTAAAAAGTTTTCTTAACTTTACAAAACTTCTTTGAAGGGCTGCTGTTGGCAGTTGATCCATCGAGTCTGACCGACTCTGTACAGCTTAATAATCACACCCCGGGGCTCTACTTCTTATAGCACCCCATACTGGGGGTTGGCGTAGATATTCAGATTGCCTGCAATACTGGCCAACTTATTGATGATTATAAGCAGTGCAGAATGGAAATGTCATATGAAAGAAAAAGTATTGGTAATGTTAAACCAGTTTACTAGAGGCGACTTTGGCTTAAGTAGAGTTACTAAGGTATCTTGGCCTTAAATGTAGAATGAGAAGGCATGGGCAGAAATGTACGGGAAAGGAAACTATGGTAAACAATTAACCACAGTAACCTCGTTAAAAAAAGACAGTCGTTAGTGGTTGGTTGGAGTTGAATAGAATAACAGCTAAATAACTAATTCCTTTTGATAATTATTAAGATAACAAAAACAAACTGTAGATCACATATGTTCTGAGCTGTCTCCAGGGGTTCAGGTAATCCGATCAATTGCTTATCTCTGTTAACACTATATATATATATATATATATATATATATATATATATATATATATATATATATATATATATAGCAGACACTTTTATCCAAAGCGACTTACAGACACTAGGGGGTGAACTATGCATCAACAACTGCTGCCATGTCACTAACAATAGGACCTTGTCCGTCTCATCCAAAGGACGGAGCACAAGGAGGTTAAGTAACTTGCTCAGGGTCACACACAGTGAGTCCGTGGCTGAGCTGGGATTGAACCCGGAACCTCCTGGTAACAAGCCCCTTTCTTTAACCACTGGACAACCAAGCCTCCTTACTAGTGTCAAGTATTGTATCTAAACAATAACGTCTAATGTAGAAAGTAATGTGGGTCTGGAACTAATAAATGGTAAACATTGTTACCATTTGAAACAAGGTCTTTTCTCATCTTTATAGCATATTCATAAACCTTACCGCAGTATGTAACACAAAATTATTTTTTAAAAAAACAGGCAAACATTCAAAACAAGCAACACACCTACTGTAAAAGTACTGCTATTATAGACATTCAAAGGTTTGGCACAATAAGTAACAGGGGCAGTCTGGAGAAAGACATTTTGCTGGCAACAATTTATAAAATGAACAATGACAGCCCAGCCTTTCTATTGTTATTTCATTAGTTTATAAGGGTGAGTTGGTTAAGCAGCTTTGAGATAAAGCAAACATGATACCAAGTCTTCTTCCAATCAGTGGTAGCTGCTGTTCTTTATCTATGCTCAGGGTGATATGCTGTATTAAACACAGGATCCTTATTAAAAGATATGCTACGTCTATACAGGCACTTTTTCATTTTCCTTGGTCAAGGTGCAGGGCCTTCTTAGATTAAAGGCTATGGAGAAACAAGACAGGAGGAAATAATAAGACCCAACAAGGTACACACAAATCCAATATAAAATCTGGGCGGCCTTTTATTGAGTTTGAGAGTGAGATCTCTAATGGAATCTGAATAGGATAATTGCCTTATTTCCGAAAGAGAAGAAACAGTGGAAGGGGCTTAGATGAGTTATATTTCTCTAGAAGCTGTTAGCTTTTCATCCTTTTTTTTTGATCTCTGAATATGAATTCTTTCTTAACGTATTTAATTAAAAGGCAGACAGTCTGCATGTAGATGGACAGCATTGAAGTTTTCATAAAAGCTGATGTTGGTTTTCGAAGTGTTTTTATTCTAAAGTTGTTGTTATGAAGGCGTGCTTGTGTCCTCATGCTTGTAAATTGCTCATGTGTCAAGACCAGGGCTTCTCAAACCCGGACCTGGACTGGATTGGATCACAAGGACCAGAGTTGAGTATCACTGAACTAGCCTGACCAACATACTGCAAAATCAGCTAGTTAGCTGCAGCTCCCAGCATGCATAAGGGTTCATTTGGCTAATTTATACCAAGACCGGTGTCATATGCAATCTAAGGAGAAGACCTTCTTGTGGCAGGCTTTTTCAAGTTGGTTTCAAGTGCTGCTTTCCCTGACAGCTTGTGACAGAGAAGTGTCTTTAGTCTTAGCCTGGTTAGGAGGAGCAACATCTGAAGAGGAAACAGACAAGGGTTAGTCTAAAGTGACATAACCTCCAATGAAAGATAATGTCATACTTGTGCTAAATTGGCTCTGTTTCATCAACAGGCAACGAGAAAAAAGAGAAGTCGGTCAAGGAAAGCTAAGTGTGCTAGAGAAAAATATTGTATAAATGAGAATCATCTATATTGGTGGTCTGTAGCTTACTGAAATTTCACAATAAACTTAACTGCTGTTGGGAAGTTCAATGGTTGAAATCATAATGAAGCTGTTTTTTTATGTTTTATTATGCTATACATATTCAATTCAAATACATAACTCATAGACATTCATGGAGTATAATTGTTATTCCACAAATTGGGATAGCAGTCGGTTATGAAAAAACTAAACAAAACACAGCACTCTATTAATATTCTTGGAGAATTATGCTATAATGTATGGGGGGGAAAAGTATGATTGAACCTAAATGAAATATCTGAATTCAAGGATCAAGCTTTGCATTTGCTTAGCAAAGCAACAAAATGTGCAACCGTTGTTGGAATGTAATGAATGTAAGATGGATTCCAAAATGACGAAATCTGAAGAAATTAATATTGACTCAGCACCGTTGGATACAGAAAAGCTATTCTCACAACAGTTTGGAAATTTATGAAAGTAGCACACATACCCGGAGGGTTTTCAGATTCCACTCAACTTTGCCAAGGCAGAGAAAACTTGATATCCTTTTTTATTTTGTAACCACATCAAGCCAGAGCACACTCAGATCTTCCCATTCAGTCATCGTACCACAGACCACAGTCTTTAACACTGTAGTAAAACAGTTACTTTATTCATAAAAGTATAACCGAAGCTGTGAAAGCAAAAGGTTTGCTGCCAAAAAAGTACTTAAGAACCCTGCTTGGAGTGAAGTAATAGACTATATTTGACAAGGTACTATAGAGGATTTTTAAAATTGATTTTACTTGGCTTCTGATGCTAATTGATATGTGCATACAGTATGGAGGCATTAATTGCTCAGTGATGACATTGCGTAAAAAGACGACATAGTATTTTAAAAAGGCTGCTGTTTGTTATCAGCTCAGCTGCATTTGAGTGTGTCTGAGTTTTGATTTTCTCTAGTGTTTGCGGTTAGCTATATAGTTCTATCAAATATAAATTTTCTCACTATATATTGATTTCTGCTCTTGAAAAAGTACAAACAGCGGTTATTTTGATAGTGGGATATAGGCTGTTTTTCTTCTCCACTTTCTACTTTCCTTGAACATAAATTAATTTCCAGGATATCTGTGGATCTTGTAAAAAAAATTTAAAAAATGGGCCAGTACCAAAGACTGGTGAAAGGAAAGAAGATATTGGGCTATGGTATTAAAAGTATGGACAATTGATTTTTATACTTCCTTTTCACTGAAGTTTCTAGAAGCTGGCATTTTCACCGAGAAGTTGTCATGGGAGCAAATAGACTCGGAGTGGCCAAGGACACTGGACAATATTCTTTATATTTTCTTAAGGGGGAAAAAATCAAAAGTTGCACTTCAAAAGAAAGTAAGTTCAAAATAACAATTACAGATAGGTTCCTGATTTCTTATTGGTTAGCTGCAGAGTGACCACTTGGGGAAGTAGCCAATCACCTGCAAGAGCTGTGCAGTACTGTGCAAAAAATACTCTGGCAAAAAGCGCACTTACGATGTCTACAGTTGTAACTTTCTATAGAACCTAATAAGCTTTACGTATTCTTGTGAGTTTTAAAATACAAATGTGGGTTTCAAGATTTGGACTATGAAAAGCAGGCCTGACCCATGAAATGAGGATCAATTGAAGTGTCTGATATTATAACACATCTATGTTTTTTTTTTTCAAAGTTATAGCTGGGCAACTTTTTGAAATCCATAGAGTTCACAGAACCTGTTTTAAAAGGTCTAAAAATATAAATATAAATGTCCATGACCTACCACACAGGAAGCGATTAGAGACCAGGAAGAAACAGTTTATGTATTTCATTTTGTATTAAAACATGCCTATGACGCCACCCTTTGATTTTGTAATTGATTCATTCAACTGAAAACTTGATTTTTTCACTACTTTTGTTGTTTATCCCTTCCTTAAAGTATGAAACAAACAAATAACCAAAAGATCTTTAACATGAATAGATCTTTAACAAGTTTATGGCTGCTAATAATATACTCATGAAATACTTGGTAACCATTTACAAAGATATACAGTTAAAGTGTACCGACTGCTATTCGCAAGCTTCCTAATCTTTTAAAGTTGTTAGAATGTTAAAATAAATATTTCCCATACCTTTATTTAGCTTCAACATCCTTTACACCGACAGCTTACCATTTTTGTTTTCAAATTTTAATTTCTAATACATTTACTAAACTTTAATTAGATATGAGATTTTAAAATAAAACACTTTAGTTGAGGTTACAACAATCAAGAGCAGCCCTCTCCTCTATGTTGGACCACAAGTATTAGATGGGCTATTCGTTATTAGCATAATTAGTATTAATATTTATTAAATTAAGTAATGCAATGTGTTTCTGGCATCTCTCTGTGGCAACAGAAGGATGAATCAAAGCTGTTCCTTAAATCTTCACTGCCATGCACTTCCATTAGATACACATACAGTATATCTCAAATGGGCAGCACTGCAAGGAAAACGTTATAACAAACTAATTTATTTTCCTTTAAAAACATGATACATATAAAAAAGGCACAAAACTCTCAAAATACAAACCCTAACTCTAAACCAAACCCTAACTCTTTTCTTATACAACTGTGTACATACACATATCATGCAAAAACATGAAGTTCATTGTAACTATGCATAATATTATTGTAATTATGTGCAAGTGCACATGCGTTTACTAAGTAACTACTATGTAAATACACAGTAATTAGAGACACTCAATGTAAAGTGTTACCTTGGAATATATGGAGTAAAGGGAGCTGATTAAATAGATGCAATTATAAAGTCATGCCGTTACAGCACAGTGGAAAAAAGGGCAGGTGCCATGACAGCGTATCGTCACAGCTCTACAACAACACTCGAGTCTTGACCTGAACAGCCCCTGCTATTAAGTCATGGACATTGATGAAAACACATTTAAAGTCAATAAGTACGTAGAACTTATGTTAGCTTTTGGCAAACTTGCCTTCCATCACTTTGCAACTCTCCTGTGATTTCTGAGTAACCTTAGAATATGATTTATTCAGCAGGTTTTAAGTTTTACTTTAAATGTCTCCTAAAGTGGCTCCAATTAAGAAAATGTAAATAAATAAAGGGTTGGGGATCTAAGGTACTGTATGTTTGTTTAATCTAGTATTGTACCACATATAATTTTCTTAAAATGCACATGTCTGCAATAACATAGGTTTCTTTTAAACTGCACAAGAGCTGCATAGGCAGGGATTCATGCAATCATTTCCACTATATATACACCAAGACAGGCAGGCAACTACAGGGTAGTGTGATTGATCATGTATACCAAGTGGACCAGCAATTGGCGTGTGAAAAGGTCTAATTGGTGTGTGAAAAGGTCTTATAGCTCCAAGTGGAAAATAACTGTCTGTGTTAAAGTGCTTTTGGAGTGTAAATAACAGGAAACCAGTTTGTTAAAACAGATGCTGTCAGAAGTAGGTTGCTAAGGCAATGTGGTTGAACATTTCCAGATAACTACACAAGCCACTGCAGTACAGCAGTCTGTTATCCAGAATGACCTACTTATAATCCAGAGCAATCCATTTCGAGACGTGTTCAGGCATGCACAGGGAAGCACCTACCAACTGAGCACCTGAATTTAGTTCGCTCTCAAAGGCAAATCTGTCACCCACATTGTGACTGAATGTGGCTTGCAACTGAATCACAGAGCTTTTAAATCTTTGGAAACATGGTTGGTTTCTGATTCCCCCCTCCCCTCCCCCAGTGTGTATTTATTTTTGCTGGTGGCAGTCGTGTCTTCTTTTGGCTTCTGGGATAACGCACAAATCAAAAAAAAACTCAAGCCCCCTTTCATATACAACATCATCATTTTGTAGCTGCTCAAAGATATTAAGAGGCAGCCAACACTCATTCTTCATTTATGAGAAACAAATATATCACTCTCCATCGACTGAGGCAGATTGGGTTGAACATCACTGCACTTTTTCACAATGCGCTCACAGCGCTATACAATTCCCTGGGCCCTTGACTGCTGCTTTGGTGAGAAGCAGTAAAAACGCTCTTTCTAAATGTTCCCGTCAGTAAAAATGCTGTCTTCTGAGACATACAAGCAGAGTAAATACTCGCCCCACATTGGGTTCATTGATTGGAAGAAGGCAAGCTCCTGTGAATCAATTTTTTCTGTTTGGAAATGCAGGTGTTGGACAAGCAGATCAGAACCAATTGACCTATGTAGCACATACTTTTATTTTGATTGTCCTGCATGTGCCTGATCCATTTGTTTATGCAATAGGCAGGCCAGACATTATATATATATATATATATATATATATATATATACTGTATATATATATATATTAGACAAACTAAATTAACAAAGCACCACTACATATGGTAAAAATGCAGCAGTGGCTCTCACAGTAATTATGAATACGACAATTTGTTTTAACACAATGGTTATTAACACATCACGGCACTACACACAATTACTCTCGCAATGACAAGTCAGTTTTGAAAAGAGTCTGGTGATGATGAGTCATCAGGTTACAAAAGAGTAGTGCATTGAATAGTTAGCAACTAATCGTTATCAATGCCAAAAAGGTGTTCTTTTAACACTAGAACCGCCATGCAGGTCAATTTGGCCCATTTTGGATTTTAAATGTTAATTACTCTTCCGTTAAAGGTTAACTGACCGATATTTGGGGGTGACACAGGGAGGAATCCCAGCTCCAGCCCCAGAAATACACAACGGTTCTACATATATATAACTTAGTAGCTTCTAATTATATATATCACCATAAGAGAATGCATGTGCATTTTGAAGATTATCTGTTGTACTTTGAGATGTAGGCTTTTATATTTGACAAAGAAAATGGATGTGATTTGCATTACAAATGCTATCCACATTTATACTGTGTATATTTTAATCCAAAGCGCGACGCCTGTGTTGTATAAAGCGCTGTAACTTAGAATGCTTTAAGATATTCTTTTTTTTTGCCTGTGTAACCTCTGTACCAGAGAAATGAATATACTGTACGATTTTAAACAGCAGGATTCTGATGCTGTGCTGCACCATCAGCTTATTAAAAAAATACCAAGCTAACTAGACAAGCCCCCCCACTATTCTATCTTGGCTGCAGAATGCTGTGTTTGAATTGTTGCTTTGATATATTTGCGAATAGGCTTATAATAACTTGAAGGTTAGAGAAAAGGGTTATTTAATAAGGTTATAGAGGTGGAACTGCCTGGCTTATCAGGGGATCAGTTGTCAGAAATGCAGTGTCCCAAAACAATTTTCAGTATCCATAGTTTATATACTATAAAGGTACATTCTTTAAAAAAGTAACCAATATGAAGAAGATTAATAAAATACATAATGTGTGGTCCAGCTGTGTGGTCCAGTGGTTAAAAAAAAGGGCTTGTAACCAGGAGGTCCCCGGTTCAAATCCCACCTCAGCCACTGACTCATTGTGTGACCCTGAGCAAGTCACTTAACCGCCTTGTGTTCCGTCTTTCGGGTGAGACGTAGTTGTAAGTGACTCTGCAGCTGATGCATAGCTCACACACCCTAGTCTCTGTAAGTCGCCTTGGATAAAGGCGTCTGCTAAATAAACAAATAATAACTAATAATGCAATACCTTTAAAAAGCTTAAATTTACAGCTCTGACCAAAAGTTTTGCATCACCTAGAATTTTAGGATATTTATTTACATAGTAGTTACTTCATAAATACATGTGTATTTACAAATAATGACAATGTTATTATGCATAGTTACAATGTCCTTAATGTGTAAATCTTTTTGCATGATATATGCAAGTACACATTTGTGTAAGAAAAGGGTGTGGGATAGGGTTAAGGTTAGGTCGAGCAAAAAGATGCACACATTAAGTACACTGTAACTATGCAGAATAATACTGTAATTATGTACACATGTGTTTACAAACTGACTACTATGTAAATCCACCATAATTAGAGACACTTAATGTAAAGTGTTACACATTTGTATTTAAAATGAATCACCAACGAGAAAATATGACTGCACAAAAAAGTAACAGAAGGTAATGAGATCACCTTACACCCTCCTCCCCCAAAAAAAAATCTTAAATTCTTAGTAACGATCACATAAAACATCAGTGGAATAAAGTTGGACAGTTAAACTGTTTACCCTTTAATCAATATTTCATTACAGTGATGCAACCACCACATTGCAGAACAAAGTGTAAATTGGTCCAACATGAAAGATGCATTACTGAAGAGCTTTTGGAATCTAGTAATGTTCATTTCTTTGAAGCCAGAGCAGTTAATTTCCCATTGAATGGGTTTCAGCGATCACCCCTGAAATGCTTTTAGGAAACAGTACAGTGAACTATTCAGGCGATATCTCATGATGTCTTAACATCAGAAGGGCATTCTGTTGCACCTTTGTGTGTTTTATGCAATTCGATTACTAAAAGATACCTCCAGTGGACATGGAATAAAAAATAGCAACTCAATGGTTCTGCATTAAGGACCAATGGTAAAATCCACAGCTGACATAATGATGGCATCACAATGGTTTGAACAACCAATAGATACTGACAACGAATTGCAGTGCTATAGTAGTCCACTTCCAGGCAGTGAGCAACTGTATTAGGACCATTGGGCAGCAGTGTGGAGTAGTGGTTGGGCTTTGGACTCTTGACCGGAGGATTGTGGGTTTAATCCCACGTGGAGGACACTGCTGCTGTACCCTTTACCTAGATTGCTCCAGTAAAAACCCAACTGTATAAATGGGTAATTGTACGTAAAAATAATGTGATATCTTGTAACAATTGTAAGTTGCTCTGGATAAGGGCGTCTGCTAAGAAATAAAATAAATAATAATATCTGTTCCAAATCCAATGTGTTGTCTTTGCTGGAATTGGCTCATTGGTTCTGCAAGACTTTTTTTTCAGATTATAATGGAATCCCAAAGGGGTTCCTAAGACTTTTCAGTAAGGTTTGTCTGATCCCTTTTCCACTTTGCTTTGGTATATAATTTAGAAGTGAGACAGCCATCACAGCCAAAACATGTACTTACAAGACATGAAATATACAACAGGAGTGAAAACATATTGCACTATGGGTCTTTTTTTGGTTTGTTCACAAAAAACACCATGTGATTAAGGGCAGGGCCATCCAAACTATCATTTCAGCCCATAAAAAGCAAAAGGTTCAACAAATATGCTATCTGACTGATGCTTGTACAAGTATACAGGACAACTATCTAGACTTATTTTTTTTTTTTGGGGGCAGCTGGTTTATGAAGGGAATGTAATCAGGTCAACTGCACAGATTATTCCCTCTCTGGTCCAGCCGCTTGGCTGGTTCGGGTAGTGTAAGGTTTGCTGTCTCATTATTATCCATCCAAGTCTCTTTTCTTTGGTTTCAGCATATCTTATACATAGGAATCAGCAGACAAGCCAGTCTTTCATCCACACACCTACCCTTCTTTCCCTAACAGCGCTGCATCATTCGAGCTGTACAGCTCAGGGCAGATTCTTCCTCCAATTAGCATACAGGAGACTGTATAATATGATTTCTCTCATGCTGCTGCTGCTTCATTTGTTTTTCTTACCCGAACAAGTTTTTTGTTTTGTGTTCCAGCTGAGTTGTGAAACTGATAGGTCAGAGTTGATGCCTGTTCACTTTTTGCTGGGCAAACTCAGTCAGAGAAGCTTGTTTCGGCCTGCCCAGCTGCACATAAGGGTATGATTTGGCCAGCATGACGGCTGAATCCTTATGCCTGACAACAAAGGCAAGTCATGCAGAAAGTGCATATGGCTCCTGGTTATTATTTTTTTTAACTCAATGCATACCAATGGATTCAAGTACCTTTTACCTGTCTCTCTTTTATAAGCGATTCAGAACTACAATATTGTCACCCAAGTAAGTACAGGCTATGTGGAAAATATCATGTAAAATATGTTCCCAATGTGATACCATTCTATTAATGGCAGCTTTGTGACATTGTACCATTGCATTTGTGATTGTACCGGGGCTACTTACCTTGCCATTGAAGATTTGGTTAGCAATTGAAAATGCTTGCTGGCAAACCCATATGAATTTACTGCAGTAATGCACACATCTTAGGAGGCTGTGTGGTCCAGTGGTTAAAGAAACAGGCTTGTAACCAGGAGGTCCCCGGTTCAAATCCCACCACAGCCACTAACTCATGGTGTGACCCTGAGCAAGTCACTTCACCTCCTTGTGCTCCGTCTTTCGGGTGAGACGTAGTTGTAAGTGACTCTGCAGCTGATGCATAGTTCACACACCCTAGTCTCTGTAAGTCGCCTTGGATAAAAGCGTCTGCTAAATAAACAAATAATAATCTTAATAATAAATCTTTAAAATGTGGTAAAGCACACACCTATACAAGTATGGTAAGGCAGATTTAAAAGACATGTCACAATATACAGATCAGCTCTCTGACAAGAACACAGCCAGCCCTTTCAAATTGGAGACAATATGAAACTATTAGGAACAGCAACACAGCAACATTAACTCAGTTTCATAAGAGATGGATGGGAGAAAAACACAGGAAGCTGCATCATTACAGGAAGGGTGTACAAGACTGAAAAAAATGCATTTGACATTTCTGTAACCATAAATTCATTAAAACAGTAATCTGCAGTGCAATATGATTTAAGCCACCTGCCTATGAGCACGTACTGTACTGAGGGCTTTAATGGATGGTTCATGACCTTCATAAAAAATAGACATGTACTGTACTGCTTACCTATAGCTGTGTTCTGCAGCTTTGCCCTTTAAACTTGACTAGGAATCGAGGTTTTAGAATTGGTCCTCTGGTAAAACGGCATGCAAGCTGGTATTTCATGTTCCCATCCTGACTAAAGGTTTATTAGAAACCTGTGCATATAAATCGGAAGCCACATGTGATGCTAATGAGTTATTATTATTATTATTATTATACTTTTATTATTATTATTAACCAAATGGTAATAAAAAAATAATAATTAAAATGTCTCTATTGTTTGTTTAAAGGTTTCATTTTCATATCTCAGTGTGGCAATGTGCCCCGCCCCTGTGTGCATTTCTGTGTTATATGTTGCATGTTGCATGTGTTAATGTTGGTGTATAGCGATTGGTACACGGGGATATAAGCGGGTCTGTGTTTCACGTGTGTTTAAAATTGTATAATTGTAGTTAGGCACGAGGTTGCACTTAATTAATTCACGTGCTGGGATTCAAGTAAATAATTAATTAGTAATTGAATCCCAGCACAACAGTATATATAGATGCACGATTCACTCACTTGGGGTTGGGTGTTCGAGAGTGGAGAACGGGTGTGGAGAAGGAGTAAATTAAATTAAAGTAAAGTAAATTGATAGTTGTTTGTACGCACCGTGTTTGTTTGTCCCTGTGTGTCAGTGTCTGTATAGTCCGTTTTGTTTGTCTGTTTATTTTGGCCGCAAGTGCCGTGTCCTGTTTTGTGTACAAACCTTTTATTTTCTGTTTAAATTATTAAATGCTGAGCTGATCACGCTCAGCTTCCAACACCCCAAGTTTCTGTGTATTACTTCCTGTTTCTGGTCTGACGTCACCCACTGTCAGCCGTCTTTGTGACACTCAGATTTCAAAAGAATGATTTTGACCCTCTTTTGAGCCGTGTGTGTTTGCTCAACCTGATCTGAGAATGCTTTACTAACCATTCTTGTTCAGAACTGAATGAACCTGCTCGCAGAGGGAGGGGAAGGCAATCATTGGAACAGCACAGTGCTCATTGAGAAAGAGGTTCAGAACACTTTTATTGTAATTGAAATATTTTGCTCCATATTATTGGCACCATGAAACACTAAGAAATACCCGATTCCTAGGATTCAATCATCTTATTATATCTCATGCTACATTATAATATTTACTCCCTTTATGAAGTCAGACTTAATCTTCCCTGGAGTTTAATGAAGGTTGTAGTTTTAAAATTAAAAAAAAGCTAATACGACACAGCTGGTGTTAACGGGCAATAAGTACTTTTAGCTTTGTGGTAAAAAAAAATAATAATAATTGTTAGTAATTGGGATTTTACGGGTTATTAGTATTGCATCATCTCTCGAGTATCATAAAACTACATGGAATGATATTTGTTCCCAGTGCACTTGCTTAGAAATTGTTCTGCTTCAGCGATTACAGATGTCTTAACAGTCGAGAAATCCTTTTTTCTCTGTTTGGCTTAATAATCATTCTTTTACCATTTGCATTTGTTTGCTTATATAACAAAATTGTCACATTTTTATGGAACTCAAAATCAGAAGGCATAAAATTCAGTGATAAAGAACAAACAGTAAAGTTTTATTTTTATTTTTTAATTACGATTCCAATTAGGAGCTATTTAAAAACGAAAATTGCTTGCTTAATTAAGAATGACTCGTTTCAACACAATAGTTTTCTTTTCAATGTATTAGTTTCCGAGTGATTACAAACATCATGCAAGGGTGAGAAAATTGGTAAAAAAAATGAAGATAAAATAAAACACGATGTCATGACATGTTTAAGATGGTGACGCTGTAAACCACAAACCGACCACTGGTCACTTTACTGGTCAATACTAAAACAACCTTGTTCTGTAACATCACTCAACATTTTGTTTTATCTGTGTCACATGATCTATCCCACAATGCAGTGTTTGTGCCATTAGGGTGTCTGTGCACTTAAGCCCTTTTGGCACTCAACAAAACAAGACTGCAATTGTGTCTTTATTGTTTTCTGTCTTTATCCAATGCAGTTTATAATTTCAGCTATGTCATTTTGGCACTGGATAGATCTCACCAAGACCTTTCATTTGATATATAACACTCATATAAGCCCAAAATGTCACTTACACCTCTCTGGTTCTGAGGCCCCAATATTTGCCCTCTGAAATCACAGGTTTGATTAAACAGATATTGACTGCAGTTCTCACCTTATTGTGGAAAACTACCCCCCTTGAGTTGGGTTGATCAATGAAGTGCCCACTGTCTGTCACCTTTCCAACCCTTTGGGAAACAGCTTTCCTCTATAAGCCTCTGCACAAATGTGTATAACTTAGCAAGATACCAAATTATGAACCCATCTTCCAAATAAAAGAGCTACAAATTCCCCTTTGGTAGCTGCAATAACTTCCAAGGTTTAACTCAGTACAACACATACTGTAGATCCAGAGATACAGAGACAGCCAATAAATCAAGCATCAATCAATCAGATCGATTGCTTTTTTTGTGCTGCCTTCAAAACCGTTCTTGAGTTGGTTGAGGTTTTTATATTGCCTCTGCTGTTATTTGCCCTGTGCTGCTAAGTGTCTTTTTAGCAACAAGCTACTTATTGCAATACTGGATATGCATTCATCATTAATTAAATCATTGCCAAAAATAGATATGTTCTGTATAATGTACTATGGAGTTTCTGATACAGTAGCACCATAAGGTGATGTAAAACCTTTGGTCACAGCTGTACAAACACAGAAAGATCTGGACTGGAACAGACACAGGGGTAGATGTGCTAAAGTGTTGAGGCTCTCGCAATAGTCGCAAACCAGTCACAAACAAAATGGAAGTCAGGGTGAAATGTACTAAACATGCGCAATGCTGCTCGTGACTTTTTAGGGAATGCTTTGAGGCAGCAGTTTTTCTTTGCGGTTCAACCATAGATAAATATGTAATTATGGGCGTTCCTGCATAAATTCACAAAAAAAGGGGCGGAGGTATTGCAAATGAAGGTTCTCAAATATTATAATGGGATGTACTACAGCTGCCCTCAACTGCGGCATCAATTTGTTAAGACCTTTTGAAAACATGCGTTATAGTCACAATTGTTGCTGGCATTTCCTAGTCGGCTTTTTCACTAAAGTCAGGGTGTACTTACAAGCCTTGAAAACAAATTTCTATGACATTTCTGGTTTTCCTAACGTGTTGGTAGCAAATAGACTGCACACATGTGCCACTAACCCCTCCAGCTCATTCTGAGCATCTGTATAGGACCATGACCAAATGGTGTTAATTGTCTAGGCTACTAAGTACGCCAAGTTAAAAATGATAATTAAAAAAAAAATGCTAAAATCATTTAGTTTCAATTTAAAATAATCTTTTATTCGCCTTATACACCAATGCATACAATGCAGCAACATGATTTATTTTGTGTTACCGGTAGCCTAAAGTAAAAAGAAAGTGTGCTAGGTATTCATTTGATTTTACTACTGTACTGTATACTGTATAGGCCTACTGTACAGATTTATATTTTTACATAACGTTATGTGTAGCCTACCCAAAACACATTAGTGTTATTTCAGTGCAATGACTTACATTTAAAATGCATTGAGCACTATAAATGTATGTGTGTGATTTTATTGTATTGTTTTTAAACCCAACACCTCCTTATGTCGGACAAACATGTCCAGTTTAGCGAGGAGCTACTGAAAACCTTTTGGGGGGTGAAGGTGGGGGCCCCACTATAGAATCTGATGGGATTAAACTGCCTTTTTAAAGTGTTTTTAAAGTGTTTAAATATAATCTCTCCTTCTCCTCCCCACGTATTAAATCTGTGAAGTTTCTGCTAAGAAATAATTTTACAATAAAGATTCCTACGGTTGCTTTAATTATGTTGGAGGATAATTACTGGGGAAACATGACTTTAACTGCTACTGAGTACAAAACAGATTTTATTATTGTGTTAACAGGCAATAAACCAGCTGTGTGAAAGAGCATGTGGGTGTCCATTGTCTTGAAGTCTTTGACAAAGCTTAGGTCTGTTACTTAAACTTCTGAGTTTTAAATTCATAACTTAGTTTGATGGGATGCATGTGTCGTATTATTACCATGTAAGATAACAAGGCTGCAAACTTATATAAAATTGTTACCTTCTAATTACAGTGTAGTTGTTGTATTATAAGGCGGCAGTGTGGTCCAGTGGTTAAAGTCCAGCGCTTGTAACCAGAAGGTCACCGGTTCAAATCCCACCTCTGCCTGTGACCCTGAGTAAGTCACTTGACCTCCTTGTGCTCCTGTGGATGAGATGTTAAATCAATGTCAATTGTTAGTGACTCTGCATATAATGCACAGTTCACAGCCTACCTCTGTAAAGCGCTTTGTGATAGTGGTCCACTATAAAAGGCGCTATATAAAGATAGTATTATTAGCTGTATCCCTGATTGTTTTCCGTTTCCATTGCTTTCAATGATTTAAGCAGATTCTATAATAAGATCCAGGCTTTACTTTTCTCTCTCAGAAGCTGACTGATCAAGTCAAGGATAAAATGAACATGTAAGTGAATTACGGTGCCGAGTTGAAAGGACGAAAAAGTGGAGAGAGAATTATAAACTGGAGCTGTAACTAGATTTAGGAGACATGTGCCTCCCAGCTTCTTGATACAAACAGAGAAAAAAATGCATTCTGTTGGCTTGTTTATTTTCTTTTTGTCCTGCTTCAGTCTACAATGATACTTTTATTCGTATCCCTTCTCTATTTTTATTGATCTCTGTGGCTAGTGTGTTTCTTTTCAGCAATTACAAAAATAAAAGCCCATTAAATTGATTTTACGATTGTGAATTATGTTACAGTTCTGTTGCAGAAAATAAATGGATTGTGACTTTACGGAAGTACACAATTATATTAGAAAATGGTTTGGGTTAGGGGGGTTAGGGTGAGGGATATATCGTGCAAAAAAACATGAAATACATTGTAACTATGCATAATACCGTTGTAATTATGTGTAAACACACATGTATTTACTAAGTAACTACTTTGTTTTTACTTAGAGACACTTAATGTAAAGTGTTACCAAAAACGCACATATTACGGTAAATGTCTATTCTATGTTTTTTATAATAATGAACATAAAATTGCCCAAACCTGTTGTACATTTTTCAGTTCTATATTTCCAATAGAGTTTACACGATGAACACAGAGAACTTGAAAGCATGTGAGCCACAGGAAAACCATTGTCGGTTATGAAAAAACCCAAAATTCTTAAGGAGTTCTGGGTTCTGTTATGATTGCTTTCCAGGGTTTAACAATATTCCTTGTTATTTACCCCCTTTAAGTCCATTGTATCCCCTATGGTGTCGTTACATAGTAACAGAACTCACCTGCAGTTCAGTCACCCAGCGCATTCTCCCCATTAGTGGGAAATCTCCTTTTCCTCCACCATGTTATACATTATTAAAAAGCATGGTTTACAAGAGTCTGAAATCTATCGTGTAGAATCTGACAACACACATCAAAAAGGCACTCAGGCTCCACAAATTGAATTGCAAGAACCGTAATAGCAAATATACTTTGGTGTTGTAATACACACACCATTGTCACTTTATCTGGATCTGTATCTAATACGGGGTTCATCTGCAATCTTTCATATCTCACTCAATTGGTGCAGAGAGGTAGGCTGAGGATCTTGACGATGAACACTTTTCACATTCATCCCAAACATGCTCACTTGAGATTGGGGGATTGTGGGGGATTGTGGTGGAATTCTCTGTCAGTGGAAACGTGTAAATATTTACTTGAGAGAAGCCCAGGATTGAAAAAAGGGGGGCTTGTTCTTGTTAAGCTGAGGGAACACAAAGCCACTTTGTGGCTTAGAACTTGGTTTCAGGAGACTACAGGCAACTGCATGGCACACCAGAGGAGACTTGGGGTTTGATACAGAATAGTTGCAATTACTGTTAAACTTGTTTTGTTAGTATAATAAATTATTGACAACCATATATTGTTCAAACCCTGGTGCTATTGCCCACTATAAACTCAGAAAGAAAGAAAGAAAGAAAGAAAGAAAGAAAGAAAGAAAGAAAGAAAGAAAGAAGATTCAATCATTTTGATATGCCACAGGTTAATATACAGACCTCTGCTGAAACCCAAATAGCAGAAATGTAGGAAGACAGTAGGGAAAAAATATGATATGGAACACTGCAGTATATGCTTTACATAATAAAGAACACAGAGATGGAGTTGATGCATTAAAATGTAGAAGTTATGGGATCAATAAAGCACCATAATTGTAACTACATTCCAGGTTTTTCAAACAACATGAATACATTTTCTGTTTTTATTTACATTCAATGCAATTTTATTTTCTTCTTTGCATTTTTCAATAAATATGGGGGATTTGGTTAGAATTTATTTGAATGGATATGGAGGCATTGTATGTTCAGCATAAATTAAGCATTACAGTTAGATAAAGTAATACCCACCAGTCATATTTATTTCACTGGCACAAAGCTGTCAGAGCTCAGAATAATGCACAATAATAAATGTGTCCAATTGAACAAAGCAAACCAGTCTCAAAACAGGCAGGCAGCACTAAAGCCTGCATAATTTATGGCAATTCTCATTTAAAAGGGGGCTTAACTGAAAAAAACACAATTATGCTCTTTAATCATGAATCAGTATGTTTGTTTGTGTGTTTATTTTTTACGATGTTAAGTATTTCATTAAGGCTGCAATCATGTTTAATTATGCATTACGTATTATTCTAAAATTCACCAATGGTTTTATACAATCTTGCCTTATGTGTGTTCCACCGTATAAGAATTTGTTTAAGATAACCAATTAAAGCACAAAGCGGCCTAACATTTTCACACATTAGTGCCTATCGTTTCTATATCACTGATTACTGACCAAAAATTCTCACACCCAGAGGTTTTCATGCAGGTAGATAGATAAAGGATGACTTCATCGCTAAATAGAGTCCAGTACAGCTAACATAGCGTGATGATACCTGTTTCATGATGTCATTAAAATGCCAATAAAAGTGAGAATTAACTTAATTTGACACATAGCTTTACATGATGCTCAGTACATGACTAATCTTGAGGTGTTCTAATACATTTGCACATGGCCGTAGAAGGAGATGTGTAGAGCCTTTAGAGGAAATTGTGTCTCCAGAACTTGCTTTAAGTTTTCCATCAAGTAAAAAATTGATTTAGGCTCCCCTGCGATGTAAACTTACACCAGTTCTACTAGGCATCACAACTAGAAATACGAAGGGCTCATTTCAGGGTAATTGGATCACATCCATATTTGTCCGGAATTGATTCCCAGGCGGCTTGCTAAAAGCTCTAAAAAAAAAAGAGGCACTCTCTCAGGGGAAGGCAGATGGGAGTGCAAACTCAATCTCCGGCCCATACAATTCGCATTTCTGATTATGTGTCCAAATCTAATTCTAATTCAAAGAAAGTGAACATTGATGTGCAGTATGCTTTGCACATCACCAGTATGTAATCATCTTCAGAAACATCCACATCGGTGCAATTAGATACAACATACAGAGATCAGGCAATAAGTAGGAGCTTTCATTAGTACACAGTGGAAGGTGGGGTTAAAACATCTGTGTTATTGAATCAAATTCGCGGTATAGTAGTGACGGATGAGTAGCAAGTGATTTTGAAACGGAATTTGTGAACAATCTGAGAATGCTTTGAAATTGAGTCGATGAGGTCGTTAACACATTTCTAGTAAAAAGCTTAACTGTCGCAGGTCACGTACATCATTTCCTGTCTGAACGACTAGATAAGGGGAACTCGTTAATCAAAATGCATGCGAACAAGATCAAGAAAAACAAATGGGAGATGGCTCTCCTACCAGCGAGCAGCAGCCAAATAGAAATAAAAAAAATAATGGGAATATCTATTTTGCATATCATTTTGTGTAAAGTTCATTTAAATTTTAGCATTTTGTCATCCAGAATGGACATTTATTTAGAACACTTCACATATAAAATGCTGATTTACAATTATCTGATGTGGGTAAAAATCGGACAGCATGGATTAAAAAAAAAATAAAATAAATAAATAAAAATAAAACTTAGTTAATCATTTACCCAGCTTAGTATAAACTCTTTTAACGTGTATTTTGCAATCTTTAATAAATAAAAATATATATATATATATATATATATATATATATATATATATATATATATATATATATATATATATAAATGCCAATATATATATATATATATATATATATATATATATATATATATATATATATATATATATATATATATATATATATATTTATTAAATATATATTTAGTATTACAAAAGAAGGTACAGAGCTGTGTTCCTATTTTGTGCATCTGTTTTGAAATGACACAAATTATAGCTGAAGTCCTCCCCATTTGTATAGAGTTAAAGATTATGTGGGAGGAACACCTGCTTTGGGGTGACATTATACATAGACTACAAGAGATCTAGCTGCCATGGAGGATTAAGAAATGAATATCAAATGTCAGCTCTCTTTAGACCAGCGAAGATGGAAAATGCACAATTAATGATCAATACTCTCTCTCTTTGGTGCAACAAAAAGTGAAATTGGAATTGATTTGCATGAGGCAGGCTGAAAGCCTGGCGTCCCGGTGTGTCTGTCACTGCTGTTCATGACCCCTCCACATACTGAGCACAAAAAGCCATTCCACAGTGATTGATCCAACAGACCACTAAAACATTTCTTCCACCTGCTGAAACATGTATGTATTTCAAATGCCATTTCTATTAGCAATGCAGCACAGAGATTTTAATTAATCTACCTGACCTCACAGTGGGTAAAGCGCTAATAGAATATAAAACTAATAGAAATAATAGAAACTAAATTGTAATAAGACTGAGGTTAGGTACTTCCCATCAGCTACATAAAGCCAATATTGTAAATTTGTCAGTTGATGGTATCATGCTTGAGTTGAGATCTAAAATGAAAGATTTGGGTGTGATTTTTGATCCTGGGTTAACCTTTTTAACCGCATGTGTTGAATACTGTCAAGGTTTAATTTTTTCACCTCAGAAATGTAGCTAGGCTTTGACCTATGCTCTCTGTTGCTGAAAAACTGGTTCACGTGTTTGTTTTCTCTTGGATTGATTATTGTAACACCCTACTCACCGGTGTCTCTAATAGCATTCTCAACAAATTGCAATATGTTCAAAATTCTGTGGCTCGAAGTTTGTCTAGGTCACGCTCTAGGGATCTCATTACACCTGTGTTGGAGGCCTTGCATTGGCTGCCTGATAGGTTTTGAGTGAATTTTAAAATCCTTCAAGGCTCTCCATTGGCTGGCTCCACTTTATTTGTCAGATCTTTGAACCTTTTACACACCCACTCGCAACCTCCGCTCCACCGACCTTGGACTGTTGTGTGTCCCTTCTGCTCGTCTGCGCTCTAAGGGTGTCAGGGCCTTCTGTTGCTATGCCCCAAAACTGTGGAACTCTATTCCGTTAGAGATCAGGGATTCAGAGATCAGTATTGGCCATCAGATTTTATATGCTTTACTACTGTAACTTATCCGTAAAATATAAAAAAAACCCTAGACATTAACTAAACAAGCATGATGGCAATTGGAGTTGAGAATCTTGGTAATATGGAATATCCTTGGGTAAGTGTGTGCATGTCTCAAACATCCGTTCTGTTGCCGTACCGATCCGCCTGTCCACCCTTGATCTGTTTACATCGCAACTGTACCGGTATGAAACTTGCTCTTGTCTGGGTTTCGTATCGATACAGTTATACCAGTACGACACCGGTAACAACTCCAGTGTGAACAGACATTACAATACTGTTCCTCTACATATACCGGTATAAAAATGCAAGTGTGGGTATAAGTCATTAAACAACTTTTGCTTCTTTGGCCAGATAAGCATTTCCATAAAATGGGCTTCAATGGAGGGAAAGCAGGTGGAAACTTTCCCATTCGTTTCTTTAAATATTTCGACTTTTCTTTTTAATGCCTGTTATTCATCATGGTAACACTGAAGACATCGCCACTAATATTAAGCGGGTTGTAAACAGCATTGATTTCGCAAGGCAACAGAATCTTAATAGGTTCCATTTGCAATACCGGTATCCAGTCACAGACAGCCACTTTAACTGCAAGCTTGGTAGACAAAAGTTCAATATTATTATAAGAAGTAGTGGTAGTAGTAGTTGTAGTCATTTTGTGTTATATACTTGCTCTACTTTATAGGGACTGCATAAATGGAAATTGTTGATTTAAATCAAGTACAGTACATTATTTCTATCACGTCTACTCATAGTTGGTGCATGGTAAACCAACAACAAGCATATGTTGAGAACAGACTGGAAACAACACAACTGCATTTGCTAAAAGCTTTACCTCATAAAGCATTTGCAACCATATAATACAAGACTCACTGACACTCTGTATTCCCATAAAACAACAATACCTGCTGTAGAATACTATAAGCCATTTTTAGAATGGTACCACAGTGGTGACTTCTTTATGACTTGGAATGAGGGTATGAACCAGTACACATTGTTGGTAATCCCTAACCCTAACCCTAACCCAATGCACATTGTTGGTAATCCATTACAGTAGTACTGTGGTACCAAATCAGTACCACACACTGTAGTGCCATATGATGTCTACTGCACAATATTTATTCCCAATCCATTGTGTTGCCATTGCTGGGTCTACCCGGATTTATTGAAGTTAATAGACAAGCAATATACTACAATCAGCACTCACATATGCAACCCTATAAAATGTTGACTTCAGTGACGGTTAAACACGTGTGGCGCATATCTAATCATTTCATTGTGGCCCGTTCCAACCCTTGTCCGTTTTGCAGGGAACACAAAAAGGATACAATGTCAGAAAAATGCATAGCTGAAAGGACTGTGTTTTAAAATAAGTAGGCTTCCATTTAGATGTACTATAGTTGGTACAGTACTATATTTTCAACAGAAGTATTTTAATTCAGAACGATATGATTCCAAAAATATAACTTTCCCAAAGAGACAACTGTGGACATGTGGACTGTAATATAAAACATACTTTAAAATTCCCCATTAACGACCCAACAGCAAAATTGTAACTGTATGAAATGTAAAAGGCAATGCAATTTAGCAAGATTTAAAAATAAATAAATAAATAAAAATAGTTTCCAGAATTAAAACAGTATCCAAAGTCAGTATTCAAAATTGCAGAATATAGTGCTCGATAAGGCCCTAATGTCACAGTTCACTTGCAAATGAAAATGCACAAAAGCAACTAAAGATCACAGATTTTTAAAAAAATGCATCCCAGTATCTAAAACTGTCCCAGTATCTCGTTTGCTTTTTTTGCTGCATTTTTGTCAGGTGAAATTGGAGGAAGTGCTGTGTAACTGCACAATATATACAGACTGATTTGGCATGAGAGAGAAAAAAAAAAAAAACACAGGCTGTGACGGGTAATCAAATAAATTGTAACATTGAAAAGATTTATATTGGAAATCGCATGTGACGGGTAAGTGCATTCATTTGTTACATATATATAATGAGAATTGATTGTTTTTCCTTAATACAAGGTTGCTAAAACACTACCAACAGGTATCTGAGTGTCATATATCCAAGTGCTGACTGTAGTATCAAAATGACTTACATAAGTCTAGCTGATTATTTTGTGTGTGTGTCAAGGACAATTGGATTTGATTAAGAAGAAGTTGAAAGCGCAAGTCATATGTTAGGTCACATGAATGTAAAATGTTATTTAAAAATGTGTCTGCTCAATACTGTACTTAATACCTCTACAGCAATGGAGTAATGGATGTTTGATTGGATGGGTTTTACAATAATTGTATTTAAAATGAAACCTTACTCTAGAAATAATCAAATAGGACTGCATTGATAAAGGGGGTATAACCAAGGTTTTAAAATCCATTTCTCGTCTATTATTAGAGCTAGCAACGTTATCAATGTCAGCCTTTTCTTTTATTGAAAATACTTTTTTTTGCTCGTTTGTTTTATACTCTGTATCTTCAGAAATCCATGACGGCAGTGTATCACACAACACTGCCCATTACACTTACAGACTGACAGCAGTCAATCAATGAGATCCGGGTCACAGCACCAATGTAACATGGCAAAGGAGGGGCACGAACTGGTTTCCTAACGCACTGCAAATGAGTGTCTTAAGAGCAGTATAAACACTGCATCTCTGGTTTTGGAGCTTTTAACCAAGAGGGGATATAATCTGTAATGGTAGAGTATCACACAACACTGCCTGTTACACAAGCAACTGCACAGGTACCAGTATACTATAAGAAAATAAAACCAAAAGGTTTTCATCACAATACATAAAGTTAAAGCATTGCTTAGAAATCCTTGAAAAATCATACTGAATCATAAAGCGCTCATTTGCAATGAAACAAGCTATGAAGGTTTTCTATTGATCGCAAGCAGACCCGGGATGGGAAAGGCTATAACTGTAATGAAAGAACAAAATATCTGCTTTCTCTATTCTTTATGAGTTGAAATACACCCAACGTAACAGTCATTTCTAACTGTTGGATTGCTTTTCTGTGTCTATGGATCCATCGTATTCCCTTGCTGTGTCTATGTCAGGCTCAGGTAAGTCTTTCTTTGACTAGGTACGAACGACTGAGAATAGTTTCTCATTTAAAAACTAGTGTATCTGGGTATAGGTTAGATAACAACAAAGTAACACAATATAACTCAAGTTTAGCATACTATTCAATTTTGATTTGATTTGATTGTTTTAGTTTATGCAATTCGGCTCAAGTGGACTGAGGTGTGGTTGCTCAATCCATTAGATAAATAAATTCCATCAAGAAATAATCCTATTTTGTATATTGCCAGGATTTTATACCATTGGAAATTATGGAGTGGACGGCTTACCCTTTTGCCTGGTGTCCTGGCCTGTCTTTTTGTGTCTCTTGCTGCCAGGTCTGTCGCTAGCTAAAAAGAAAGAAAAAGGGGGTTTAATATTCATTATGGACGATACAGTCACACTGCCTGCATCTCCCTGGTGCTGGGCATGTTCTCCTGGTATATACCAAGCCCATTCATTTCTCAGGAATGCCATACAGTGCTGCTCTGATGGCAATGGTTACTTTCAAAGACAATAATGCACCCGCCCATTGCACAGTTCATCTCTTCTTATGTAAATTAAATACTATTTGAAAAAGTGAACTGGGGAATAGTCGCCTTGTTCAACTAGTTAAAATCCCATATTATGTACAGCCATTCTTCTGTATAAGTACAATTAAATCTAAATACCATTATATTCTTAAAATGAGAATGAAGATGCTGTTAATAGTTGAAAGGAAAAGGGTGGAGTTTTAAAAGTAGGGCAATGCCCTTTAAAACCTACTAATGGCTTACATTTGTGCTGCTCTCATTGCAGGGCAGATATGTATTTTGTGGTTGGCAGCTATCTTGGCTCAAGAGTGGAGCACTGCCTGGAGCCAAAATGGCCATTCCTTTTCATAGCCACATGTTAATTACATTAAGAAGAGTGGAATGTGGCCAGGTGGTGATTGATTTATTGATGGTCAATTAACCCCTGGCCACATGCTTTTTTTAAAGGACAAATGAATGCTTGTTTAGTGTGAGATATTTCAGTGAAAGCGTGTGGAGAGAGAGTAAGAGAGAGACAGGTTGTGCTCCCAGTTTATGCAGCCAAAGTTTGGGTGCTGTTTATGAAGGGGTTTTAATTGTTTTGTTCCTGTTTTGTGAAAGAATAAAAGTGCCGAGTTGCAGTTTTCCATCTGGCTTGCTCTTCTTTCCACATACCAGTCTTAATCTTGGGACTGCTTCGCCACACCCTCGGGTAGTGCTTAGTCAGGTATAAATTGATCTTTGCTTGGCTGTGTCTTTTGAACACATGCTTTATAATATAATTACTGTTCTTGAATCCATGTATGCATACAGTGCACTCAGGAAAGATCCAGCATAACTCTATAGTCGTAATGCCTATGTCTTCACAATTCATTGTATTATTAGCATAAGCAACAGATCACTGGTCATGCTCTCTTTGTGCTAAATTAACTTTAAGGTGCAATTGATTTATTTTGAGCTGAATGATATTGTTAATTAAAATACAAATGCTTTTGCTAATTGTGCAATGTGAGTAACAGTCTTGGCTAGAACACAAGAGACTAATTATGCCTTACTAAATGAGCGACTTTAATTATAATCTATATTGTCACCTATCCTAATGAAGATGCTCATATCACTCATATGTCATATATATAGTGTGTGTGTGTCTGGTAACTAAGTTTATGCCATATAAAGTATTAAAATCAAGAAATCAAGATTTCTGTCTTTAAGCATATGCAAGTACACCACGGAGGCCAATATTTAATGATTGAAATTGTGCTGGTGTCTGCAGTATCATCGTTCAAAAAGATCTTGATGACTAATGCAAAAAGAAAAAGGAAAAATATCTATATTCCCTCTTGCTTTGCCATTGTCAACCAATCAACCAACCTGTAATGTGTATATAGTGCTTTACTGATAAAAATAACAAAAAAACAGTCACACTTTACATTGTGTCTCTAATTATTGTGTATTTATATAGTAGTTACTTAGTGAATACATGTGTACTTACACTTAATTACAATGTTATTGTGCATAGTTACAATGTACTTAATGAGTAAATCTTTTTGTACGATATATGTAAGTACACAATTGTATCAGAAAAAAGGTTAGGGTTAGGGTTATAGACACGTAATGTAAAGAGTTAACAAAAACATACATAAATACAAAAACAATATTGAGAAATAGTAAAAAGATGATAAATACACCTTTAATTTACACACATTAAAATTATATATATATATATATATATATATATATATATATATATATATATATATATATATATATATATATCTTGCTTTTAGTGATAAATATACATCATTTATAAAAAATAAAAAATAGTATATAATAATATAATATATTATAATATAATTGAGGCTGTGTGGTCCAGTGGTTAAAGAAAAGGGCTTGTAACCAGGAGGTCCCCGGTTTAAATCCCACCTCAGCCACTGACTCATTGTGTGACCCTCAGCAAGTCACTTCACCTCCTTGTGCTCCGTCTTTTGGGTGAGACGTAGTTGTAAGTGACTCTGCAGCTGATGCATAGTTCACACACCCTAGTCTCTGTAAGTCGCCTTGGATAAAGGCGTCTGCTAAATAAACAAATAATAATAATATGGTACAGCTGATGACTCCTGGAAAATCCTTACCAACATGACTGCCCTTGCTACTGAGTCACTTACCCGATGTGCCCCCAACATCATGCCTCTTACATAATAATGAGGCCAGGCAGTGTATGTACTCTATATACATATATATTAAAGGTACTCCAGCAATGCTGACTTTGCTTTTGTTCTGCTGCTTAAAATAAAGTGCTGTCAAATCCACCCACAGTGTGAACACAGCATGGCGAAACAGGTATGTATTTATTGATTTATTTCCACTTCAACAGTGTCTGTAGAGTCATAATTATAAACCTGCTTTCACTGTGCTCAGTACTCAGTCCTGTTTAATTGACACCGTTACTGCTGAGATTATCTTTGAGAACCTGCCAGAAAAGGAATTAATCTCCTTACCAAATGATCAACGACATGGATGAGGTAGAACTACAATGTAACGGTTTTGTATTGAAGGGGAAGCATAAGGTTCATTACAATGACATGAAGTTAATTGATATAACTGAACCACCTATATTATTGGGTCTCTAATTACTATGTATTTACATAGTAGTTACTTAGCAATTGCATGTGTAGTTACATATAACTGTGATTTTATTATGCATAGCTACAATGTACTTTATGTGCAAGTCTTTTTGCATGATATAACTCTAAACTTTACTCTAACCACCCCAACCCTAGCCCTAACCCTTTTTCTGATACAATTGTGTACTTACATACAGTATATCGTGCAAAAAGGTTTACACATTAAGTACATTGTAACTATGCATAATACAATTGTAATTATGTGTAAGTGCACATGCATTTTCTAAGCAATTACTATGTAAATACACAGTAAAGTGTTACCTTTAATTGATGTGATCAAAAACTCCCCTTTTTACAATACCATACCGATTTAATTTCCTTTATATACAAGCGGGTGCTTCACGTACATTAAAAAAAAAAAAAAATAAAAAGAGCTATAAACTTTACAATATTGATAGACTCAGCATTTCAAATAGAACCTGGAAGTGAGTTTCAAAGCTTGAAAGTGGAATGCCCCCTCATAGCTTTTTAATCAAGTTCTTGGACTTACCAAGAGACATATATTGGCAGATCTCAGAATAAGGCCCATTTGTAAGGAATAAGTAACATAAGCATATAGGCAGGACCAAAATCATGAATTGCCTTATAAAGTAAGAAGCAAAATGTTTTAATATATTACTTTTGGCATCCATAAACATGGCTAAACTATGTACACCGTTCGGTTTTTATTTGTAGCATTTTCAAAGGATGTTAAAAGTTCAGTTTCCAATGTATTCTCTGGAATGTAGTGTCTGCTATGCATACAGTTATGGCCAAATATTTTTCATCACCCTATAGAATCAACTCATTTTGCTTCCTAAAATAGAATGAAACCTGCTGAATAATGTTATGTTAATTGCATACCGGTTTTTTTTTTTTGCAACAGTTTTTCATATACTTAACAAAAAACTGACAAAATTTAGAAATCTAGCTAAATACTGGCCTACTATTATGGTAGACTTTTGCAATATCATTTTGTTGTTTAATTATGTCTCAGTTCTAAAATTCTAGGTGATCAAAACTTTTTGGCCATAGCTGTAGAGCGTGTTGAATTTAAAATGTGTTCCCAGACACCACTCTTTGCAAAAGTAGAAGTTAGCAGCAGTGTCAGAATACTGTATCCCAGCTAATTAACCATGTCTTACCTAGTACGCCCCTCTAACTAAGGGGGGTGCTATTATATACTACAGTGCACAAACCCTATTTAAATTTCTTCACATTTTTCAATCTGTCCTTACAGACAGCACCATCAAGTTCTAAGATGCTAAAGAGTAAGTAGAGGGGTTCAGAAAAAACAGCGTTATACTACAGCTGTTTAAATAACGTACCCGTAATAGCTTATTTTCATTGTTAACCTCCTGACAACTTTTTACACTTATAACTTTGAAGTCTGTTTCAAAGCTCTTTTGAAAATAGCGGCTGTAGTACACTGATAGTGTAAGGATTATTGACCACATTGTCAAACGATGATGTGGTACGGAACAGAAAAACCAGA
Source organism: Acipenser oxyrinchus oxyrinchus (assembly GCA_030684275.1). Taxonomy (NCBI): domain Eukaryota; kingdom Metazoa; phylum Chordata; class Actinopteri; order Acipenseriformes; family Acipenseridae; genus Acipenser; species Acipenser oxyrinchus. Next base: position 2,109,468 of record CM060281.1, on the reverse strand, counting down.
GCACTTGTTTTTTTTTATTTTTTTTTCGCTTCCTGCAGTGATTTAGAGGACAGATCTCAAACCCCAGGGCACTAGAGTGGCTCGCTACTTACTCTTTAATATTTGTAGTCAGCTGCCAACATACATAGAAAAGGCGTGTATGCACATCACAGTTATTGCAGAAACAGCAAATACATTAATTATGAGGATCAATTCTCTGTGGCAGTCTGGAGTGCACATTTATCCCAGTCTGGCTGCCTGACCCTGCTTTTTTTCAAAGCAAGTAAATGGTAGTATAATTGTTAGGGTCCTGAGTCAAGTAGATTCTAGTTGATTGTGGCAAGGGTGGAGTATGCTGGAAAAAAAACTGCTGCACCATCCTGGTATGCCACTTAGATGTAGGCAGTGAATCAGTTATTGATCAGATACTATTTAGAGGCAAATTAAAGAAAAAAACATGTATACAGTACAGTATTTGGATGTCAATTAACCAAAGCAAGACCATCTGTACTATAACTGCCAGTGTTGTGCTTTTAAAGCTGGCAAAACTAGGTGCTTGCAATAGTTTTTGGTCATGCAATGTGTTTTTGTTACTTTTAATGAAGTGTTTGTCCAATGGTTTCTAGTTGGGATCCCTCTTGAAGGAATCTTTGGTCCCCCTTTTTAAAAAAAGCCATTCACAAATAAATGACATCTAAATTGAGGTGTGTGTGTGTGTGTATATATATATATATATATATATATATATATATATATATATATATATATATATATATATATATATATATATATACACATGAATATAATAAAGCATCACATTAATAATCTTAATCTGCTAATATTTAAATGTAAAATCTACTGTATATAATAGACCAGCATATTGCTCTCTAGTCATAAGTATATTAGGTCTGCTTGTGAAATTCTCATTTCATGACTCCACCAATGGTAACCACTGTTAAATCAGCTAACCAGACTATACACGGTACACCACCATTAGTCAAGTTACTTGCTGTTGTACATCAGAAGACTTGTTTTCAGGTATTCATTAATTAGTCATCATAACCTGGAACTAATCCCAGATGGCTCCCAAGGAATTAATTAGCCCTGAAACAGGAGAAGAAGGTCATTCCTACTTCTATGAGAAGATCCCACATGTGTGTCTGGGTTATTTTCCAGATAATTCCATGTAGAAGATTATCTTTTAACATCTGCAGGACTAAACAGAGACTATAAAAAGAAATGTCCAAATGTCTTCCATGTAAAAAGGTATCTAATGCCTTTCTTATTTTTTATATCAATGCACTTACCCCCCTCTTTTCTCTCTAATGTAGAATGTCCAACAGCTCAGGAGAACTGATGGTCAGTGTATGTCCACTGATCCCACGACTAAGCCGATTTATATAAAGGAGCTCTACAGAGGATGTTGAAGCTGGAGGTCCCTGGAAGAATAATGGTCAGCCCTGCTGGTGTCTACTTTGCCAGAAGGGCCCACTGGAGCATGTTGAGAAGAACCTGCCCCTAACAATGTTGCCTCCCTAACCTACAGGAGAGCCAATGAAAGGCTTCCTGCAGAATCCCTAGCAAAGACTGTCAACTCTCAGCCAGGATGCGAGCCTGCATTCCCATGAGTACTGGATGGGCAACTCAGGGGCCATGTTTAAACAAAATCATAAAAAAAGATGGGGGGTTAAAGGTCTCTATATGACTGTGGTTAGCAAAACACAAATTTCAAACACAGCAAGATGTATCATAGTACAAGGTACACAACATTTACTTTGTCAAGGCACTTTTCACTATATAGTCAAGAAGAAAATCAAAATGCTTTGTTTTTGCATGCAGGATTAGCAGTTCATTAGGATGTGTGATTGCTGACGGGTTTTACAGTCAGGAGTCTTTCACCTGCCAGTTGTTTAATGCACAATCTAATTCAGAGCGAATTTGGAGAGATTTTGTGTTAATCTTGCAATCTAAAAAACACTGGAGATACGCAGCGAGACTCTTAAGAATAAACAAGATTAGCACTCAAGCATTAATTATCTCTCTCTGCATCTGAGGCAATTTGTGAGTAAAATCTGGGGAGGGGAGGGGAGGGGTAGGGGAGGCAGGAGAGGTGGGAAAATATGTATACATGGCAAGACTAAGCAACAGAAATTATACATAGGCTTATATATTTTTCTTTTTACACACACACACACACACACACACACACACACACACTATCACTATCACTCAAGTTCGAGTCCTTGACTATGAGTCTCGAGTATCTAGTCCGAATCCTTGAAACCAATTCAAATAAATGTTCATTAAACTAGTGGTAGTAGTGGAGGTACAGTTTAATTAAACAGATGTTGTCTAATATCCCTCAAGAAAAATGCACAAATAATAAAAAAGTAAAAATACAAAAAAAAAGATTTTCGATTTATTTTTTCTAGCTAGATTATTCTATTTGCATGCCTTTTCCAACTTGTCTGTCTCTATCTTCTTTTCTTCTGGAATTGGAGTTTGAATACTATTTGAATGTACCTGAAGTTTATAGACAAGCTTTAAGTTTAAGTTTGTGGATGTTGTTTTTCACTTTGATAGAAGCCGTGATCTGGACTATAGAGCCAGTGTAGTGTTAGAAAGTGGTACATCATCAGAATGTCGTATGCGTACCAAAACTTAACTCATTGTTTAGGAATGCACAAGCAAGCACAGAGTGCTGAGTACCACTTTTTAACCCGTACCTGAAAATAACACTACACCAGTAAGAAATGAAAGACTTTATCATCTGACTATAGCATCTACATTGACTTCAAATTTGGGTAAAATCTGCCAATCTGATTTAGACATTGCCGGAACTATATATATACTAGTCCATTTAGTATTATTTGTATTATTTGTTTTGCAAAACAGAAACGTTATGTTTAACTTTCATTGCATTTGCACATTTATTAAGTTTGAAATACAACGATGCATTTACGAGATCGTGCTTCAGTTCATTTGATTTCAGATAATGTATTTCTCGTTTACACAAAAAACATATTATATTTATGTATTTTTCCCTTTGTGTAGGTTCATAATGGAATAAAAATATTAAGTTTACACAGAGAGATGTTTAGGTTGACACTGCACAGTGTATTGTAAATGTGTTTTTCCGGCATCCGGCGTGTGCTGGAAACGAGTGGAGATTAGAAGCAAAGCATAGAATATTTAATCACACAGCGACTTTCTGATATGAATTAACAAGCTCTAAAAGCATCATTATAACTTACATAATTATTCTTTTTTCATTCAATTTTATTTTCAGTAAACTCAAAAGTATTACGGTGACCAATGTTCTATTGTTTTTAGTGCAAACAAATAAATGATATATTCCAGAGATTCAGAGAGCTCAGCAAAATCAAAGTACGTATTTTGCAAGAATGAAGTATTAGAGATGTATTTCTACAGTGCTTATAAAACTTAGAACATGGTTTAAAGTAGTAAAGAGAAAGGCTCGTTAAAAGCCAAATAATTACTTACTTGTTTACCATGCTGACATTATTTATCCTTATAAAACTTAATGCAAGAGGGAAAAAAAAACTTGGTGTGCGATGGCTGCAGTTGGATTTACGTGGGGGGGGGGTGGCGGGGGTGTTTACGCTACAACCTAACTCGCTTCAATTTCTTATTCTTACTACGATTGGCTGCAAAGACAACAGGGTTAACCAGTGATTGGATAATGTTTTGTTGGGTGGGTTTTTATTGTGTACAGTTTCCAAGTAACTGTAATATATATATAGAAAAAAATGAACTTTTTATGTACACAAAAGCATACTCTGGTCCAGACTATTACATGCCATAGGGGGCGCTGTGACTAAATGCTGATCAGCCAAAACCGGACCTTCTCCAAGGCACTTGATAAATAAGGGTAAGCTTGATATATTTTGTTACAACAAAATCCAGAATAAGAATGAGCTGCCCATAGCTTCATTACCAGATCTGCTCACGATGTTGTATAGCTAACTCTCTTTGTTCCCTGACTAGTTCAAGGTATCTCGTTATTTAAATGATCAGTAGGATTTCTGCTAATAAGCTCATCTGATTTCTGTAAATAAAACACAACATTTGTGATAAGGCCAAAATCTGCAGAGCTCTGAATCCAACCAGAAGATATTCAGGTTGACTTAGTCTTAGTTCAAGTGTTGGCTCTGTGCCCAATAGCAATGTGCTAATGGATATTTTTTTTCTTTTTTCAAACCTATTAATTACTCACTGGGATCAAAGCATGTCTTAGTTATACTCTAATAGAAGTTTACTGCGATTAATCATGGGGAGGCATTGTGAAGCTCAATACAAGTTCAAGTTTTGTATTAGAATGCAGTTGCAGCTGTATAATCATTAGTGTTCTCAAGAGATATCTGCCTAAGCAATGAGTCGTATCTGGGTTTTTGCTATATTTTAATTTGCATAGTTGGCAGGGCAAATGTGTAAATATTTGTTAAAGGTTATGATAATAAAATCTGCCAGGGAATATGAAGAATGGCGGTCAGATGGGCAGTAAATTATGGGTTAAAGATTACAGAATTAAAATGATCAAAGTCAAAGGACTTTATTTTTATATACAGTATACCTAGATGTGTGACTCTTATGTGTTCTCATGGCACTGCATATATTACAAAAATAGAAACACTTCTGTTTTTGTCATTGATAAGGGAACATAAGGAAAATGTTTTTCAGTGGGAAGAAGCAAGAAGGGAGAAACAAAAGCAATGTCTAAACATGGCCCCTGATTATACCAATTCAGATTCCCAGCCAAAGCTGGCCTAAATCTTATGTTCCTTTCATGTTAGTGAAAGGATTTGTGATCGATACTGATCAGCTTAATACAGGAGTACTGCCAACAACAAAAAAACACAAAAAACAAGACATGGCTTTGAATTACAAAATTAGAAAAAAATATATATATATATATATATTAATAATAATATGCATGATGCAAAGCAAGCTCTGATGCACTGGAAGAGTAATTAGCATCATGTGTTTCTTATTTTTCTAGAACTACAGCAGCCTTGATGTTTTGAGCCCATCTGAGACTGATTAAACGAGAACTTCATTAAGATGACCTTTCAACATTCGCTGACCTGATCCTGCAATTGACACTGATTGAATTTCAATTTGCACTTGCTAATGATGCTTTCAAAGGCCTCTCTTTTCTTTCAGCCTGGGATCTGCTAACCTGCTTTCAGGAGAGAACCTGGCCTTTGAGGAACCTTCCATTCTCCCAGGAACAGTAGCAAGAAAGATAAGCAACAGAAGAGCACAAGGACGAATTTCAAAAAATAGGAATCCCAAAGCGCCCTCCCACAAGCATCTAACTAACTGCTTCCTGACCTGTGTGTTCAACTTGATAGATTCTGCAGGTTGCAAAGTCATGGTTAAATGATGCTACAGGCTCCAAAACAAGTGTGACACACCCTCACACACAGTAGGGTAGCATCAGGAAGCGTGGTTTACACATGATTAAGTTTGACAAAGCGAAGTTAACCACAAAACAGCACCACATAGTTGCCGTGGCGTGAAGGGCGCGATTTAAAAATAAATGTGTATTGTATTGTATTGTATAGTTAAAATGTTAGTTTAGGGAATACTTTATAACCTCATATGAGGTTATAATATGACATCAATTGAATAATTTTTCCAATTAAACTGAAAAACTGTTGATTTGGGACAAGAAAGAAAACTATGGAGTCAATTGCTTTGAAAACCGACTTTACAGCATAGTTTGAATACTATATTGCTTCTTTAGAAAGCACTGCAATTAAAAAATTCAGCATTTTGAGTGCATGTTTGTGACACATAGCTGAAAAGATCCTTGTTTTCTCTGTTATTCTGCATCAAATGGACTTCTAAAATCTATGTAAGGGGGAGCTCCCTGCAGTAATTATTGAGAACTTTCTGCTGTGAAACAACAAACACTGAGTACTGTAAGCTTCACAATTGCAGTCCACAATCAAACAGTTAAGACTGTGTCAGCTGTCACGAGGTGAAGAAGGAAAAACCTACTTTTGAATCCAGTCATTAAAGCAGCATATCAGTCAGCAACCTGTCTCCCTGTGGTGTCGAGCAGTGGGAAGCAGAAAGGATTGGAATGATGGATTAAACTGCAGTGGCTTTTCTTTTACAGCCCTGTTAGCCTACCTCATTAAGCCTCTAGATATTATAGCGCTGCATGCTCTGCAATGCATGGTCTGGTCCCTCTGTTTCTGATGCCGACCCCTAAATCCTGCATCAGAATTCAACCCACACACAATCTCCCATCCAGTACTTATCTTAAATGATAATGCAGTTACAGTAGAATGGTACCACTATATATATATATATATATATATATATATATATATATATATATATATATATATATATATATATATATATATATACACACAGCTATGGCCCAAAGTTTAGCATCACCTAGTATTTTAGGATTGAGACATAATCAAAAAAAAATACATGATCATAATTCAGATCTTTTATTTAACATCATGCAATAAAAGAGACTACACGATGCTATTGCAAAAGTCTACCAGAAGCCATAATAGTAGTACGGTATTTCCTGTTATATTTTGAAATTTGTCACATTTTTTTAATGTGTGTTGGTTTTTGGTGAAATATATGTAAAACTACAATGTGGTATGTAATTCATTATGTTAATGCAACATTATTCAGCAGGTTTCATTTGACTTTAAGAAGCAGACTCAGTTCATTCTATAGTGCGATGCTAAACTTTTGGCCATATTTGTACTGTACATAATGTATATTGTTTTTTTTTACATGCAATGCAATCTTTATAGGATACCATCAGCCTTTTCTGAATATTTAATAGCCTGCATTTTCAAAGTGGATTTAATAATGTAAACACAATGACTTGATATCATAATGGATAATGACAGAAAGAGAACCAGGATAATCAATCTGTTTATCTAACCCAGTAGTTATTATTTAAGAGAACCATTTATGTAGTCAATACTAGTATGTAAGTGAAGCATTGTAAGTGAAGCATTGTGCACTGAAACCCATGCAACACAAATATGCTTCATCGCCTTACCGGTAAAGACAGATAAAGAAAAGCTATAATAACTCAATATGGAACAAACAGAACCCAGAACCACTCAGAGTGATAGCAAACATCATTAAATAGTAAGGGGAATGTAAACAAAAAAAAACAATTTCATTGACTTTTGGAGTTATGTGCTCTTTAAATGTTAGGCGAGTCCCTTAAATATTCCTCAGTACTTTAAATCACTGCCTAATTCCATCTTACCCGTCTTTTTGAAAATATTGTTTTTTTTCCTTATAGCTGCTATAGCTAAAAAATACATTTTAGCAAATGTTTTTGAACAGAAGGCAGAAATGAAGGGAGATAAAAATAGGAAGCTGAAAAAAAAAGCCCTTGCTAGACAGTATGTCTGCTGATTTGCTTCATAAAATTCCGTTGTCTAGCTGCCACTGTGACGCAACACTCCCCAGAGCTTTCCTGCAATATCCAGCACCAGCATATAGCTGGGAATTGGATGGAAATTACAAAGTTGTCACGACGCAGTCAAAAGGGTCTAAAGCAGTGGTGCTAAACTCAGGTCATGGAGAGCCGGTGTCCCCTGGTTTTTGTTCTAACCATACCCTAAATTAGTTAATTGGACCAATTAAGCTTCTAATAAGGTCAAATAAAGTACTTTAGGGTGCAGTTGGAATAAAAACCAGCAGGGAAACCAGCCCTCCAGGACCGAGTTGTGCACCACTGGTCTAAAGGGTGTTTAAATTGTCTGCCAGTAACTCCTAATTCGTTCTAAAATGTTGTAGGTGGAAATTGTTAAATACTAAAAACAAACTTCAATGATAAGCACATCAAATCAAAGTTTTTTTTTTCTTCAATGTGGAAATGGGTTTTGATTCTTACATCACTGGATGATGTGGAGCCCTCAATTGATAAAATGGGAAGAATCATGTAATGGTCAGGGTTGGGGCTAGTACCTGTTTTTCAATTGCAATTCCTTTTTAAAATTGATTCTGAATTCCAATTCCAATTCCTTTTTAAAATTGATTCTGAATTTCAATTCCAATTCCTTTTTAAAATTGATTCTGAATTCCAATTCCAATTCCTTTTTAAAATTGATTCTGAATTTCAATTCCAATTCCTTTTTAAAATTGATTCTGAATTTCAATTCCAATTCCTTTTTAAAATTGATTCTGAATTCCAATTCCAATTCCTTTTTAAAATCAATTCAGAATTCCAATTCCTTTTTTAAATCCATTCCGAATTCCAATTCAAATTCCATTTCCTTCGATGGATGTGGAAAAGATGTTTTAGAGACATAATCATGTTTGTGATTGTTCAACTGCTTTCATTTGAAGCCAATTTAAGTCATGTGTTGCCACTGTGAGGAGCTCATTTTAACAGAATGTTGCTAATTGCAATTTTGATCAAAGATGTGATGGAATTGATTAAAAGGGAATTGAAACTAGATTTTTGGAATTGAAAAACAGGAATTGACCCCAACAGTGTTAATGATCCCATTTAGATGAATGTGCAGGTTTTTTGATATTCACCTTGCAGGTGAGGATGGCACACTGGCTCATATAGGCAAGGGAAAAGGTCAAACATGGAAAATTAAGAGAAAAAACATTTTTATAATGTAAAGAACAGATAGAAAAACAAAAGGAGTGGTTTGAGGAGAATGGTAGATTTGATCATATCTTAAGTGGGAAATATTTGCTTGTATAGTGATGCTATAATTAGCAATTCCAAATGGGCTGTCTGTTATTAGTTGTGCTATACTGTAGATCAGGGCTAACCAAACCTGATCCGCGGGACCCCAGCGTCTGCTGGTTTGGTTGTGCAAAATAATGTTTTAACCAAGTTTCAACACAATTAAATAAGCATTTTTAGGATATAAAACAAAAATGCAGGGGATGACTAACGAACTTGCCATTGTCCGTTTTTTTTTTTCTGAAGATATATAGTTCTTGCTTTAAAAGTTAAATTTTCCTGCTGTGTAACAGCTGCAGTTGTGATTCTCTTCTGTCCTTTCACCTGACGTGATGACAGGCAAGCAAGTAAGCAAGTCATTAATCAGCTAACTCTTCCCAGCTGCACGCGGCTGATATCTCACTGGCTGTGCACATTGGCCGAGTTTCTGGCCCAGTTTTGCTTGCGTTCTATCTTCACGGACAACCAGAATTCCCAGAGGAAAGACCTAGTGCTGGTGCTATTTGTCAACACTGCAAAGTTAATGAGAGGCATGATACTGTACACAAGAAGACATATCACAATGGTTGGATAAAGCTGTGTTAATCATAGACCTTAGGCTTTGTTTTTTTTACTTACTTTTTCAGCTACCTCATTATTTATATATATTTTGTGCCCAATTATTTTCTCTGCAATTTAGAGTTTCTGGTTGCACTTTACATAGAGTTTCGAATTACTGTGTATTTACATAGTAGTTACGTAGTAAATGCATGTGCACTTGCACATAATTACAATGCATAGTTACAATGTACTTTATGTGTCCATTTTTTTGCATGCTATAACCCTAACCCCTTCCCTTACCCTAATTCTAAACCTAACCCTTTTCTGATACAATTGTGTACTTACATGTATCTTGCAAAAAGATGTACACATGAAGTACATTGTAACTATGCAAAATATAGTATTTACTAAGTAACTACTATCTAAATACACCGTAACTAGAGACACAATGCAAAGTGCTACTGGATTTCTGTATCTTCCTTCACCACAGCAATTCTCCACAACAGCTCAAGAGAACTGAAGGTCAGTAGAATCCCATGACCAAGCAAACTGCCCTGTACATCCAGAGAGGATGTTGGGGAGCTGATGGCTACTGGAGGACAATCCCTGCAGATGTCCACTTGAGTTTATCGGCTGCGTGTAAAAAGGAACTTCTCAATACTCACAGTGGATAAACACTGGAAGGATATTCACAACCCACAATGATTTATTTAATCATTTTAATCCAGTTGTATCCATATATGTTTTGAAAGAGTGACGTTAAAACACACAACAACTAAAGGCAAGGGAGAAAAAAAATACACCAATAGATTTGCAATACGATAGCACAAGCTTGCTTTCAGCATTTAGTAAGAAAGACATGGTATCTGGCTAGAGCAGCTGAGGTGCCTAAAACTAAATTACAGTAGATTACAGATGAAAAGAACTCACCCTCAGCCCTGCACTCAGAAAAGCCATTCCAGCTTCTTCTGATCTAGATGAAGTAAAGAGAATGAATGTGTCAAGAAATCACATCAGCCCCCAGAGTTCAACAACAACCCAGAAACTTTATAATGTACCTTCAATGCCATTCTAAGGCTTTTTTTCTTTTTAAATTGCTGTTTATTTTGGATTTACTTCTTCACCTGACAGCTCTGTGCACCCAGTACGCACACCAGCGATAGTGGACTGCCATCCTAAGCCGAGGGAACAGGAAGCTACTTTGTGGCTTGGAACTTGGTTTCAGGAGACTAGGTTTCAGGCCACTGCACGGCATACCAGGGGAGACTTGGGGTTTGATACAGCAAAGTTGCCTCAAACTAGGTCTCCCAGTCTCCTGGAACCAGGTTTCAAGCCTCTGTTCCCTCAGCTTAACAAAATGCACCTAACTCTGTGATACAAATTGTGGTTTCAGACAAACTTTTCAGTTTTCTTCCATGCATCGGAATTTTTACCAAGAACCAATATGCAATTTTCTAAGCATGAACAATCATTTGACCTTGGTACACACACCCAAACACGCACACACAAACATATTCTCTAAATTAGCCCAAACTGATAATCACTGAAAGATGCAGGGATTATGTGTTCCTAGATGAGTCTTTTATCAGGTCATTATCTTTGCCAGATCACACCACTAAGTTGTTTACAAGCCGGCACAAAGAAATCAGCTCACAAAATATTTATGAGGTCAAGTTCAGTTTGATAACAAGCAAATCATTACCTGACATTAAGCTGTTGACAGGCACCCACGTGGGGAGGCAGGCAATTATATAATGCACTTGCATTGCTGATGTCCTTGGAGGAGCAGCTGACAAATAACAGGCATGCAAACCATTAGCAGCAGGGAGAAATGGCATTGAAAAAAAAAAATGTTATAACAGATGATCACGGTTGCACTGCAATATTTTGAACCCATCAGTAAATGTAAATATAATCAAATTGACAAAAATCTAACCTTAAGGATTTATAAAGTATGTGTTTGTATTAGTAACTTGCACAGTAAGCAGTACTAATGAGAGCAGTACCAAACTATTGCACCTGCCCTTTTGCCACCACCTTAAATGTTAAGGATATTTTTAAATTCCAGTACATCTTATCCTGCATACAGATATCATTCTGGGCATGGACCATATGACACAATGCTAAAGTTAAAAAAACAACAGCACTTGTTTGAGTTTAATAAAATCAGATGAAATCTTCCTTTTTTTGTGATTTATAATACATTGTGTGCAGTGTGTCTAAAGCTGAGGTAACAATGAGTCACTTTTTCAGGAACAGTGGCTTGAATCCCTGGATCCAGGAGACTGGGAGACCTAGTTTAAGGCAACTTTGCTGTATCAAACCCCAAGTCTCCCCTGGTGTGCCGTGCAGTGCCCTGAAACCTAGTCTCCTGAAACCAAGTTTTAAGCCGCAAAATGGCTTCATGTTCCCTCAGCTTTATTGTAACAGCAATTATCCACAGTTTGAGTAGACAGAATTGATTAACTGTTATACTTTATAATAATAACACCATATACATGACATATTAACTTAAATTGTACAAAACCCTTTGATAGCAAGATTATTTGGGAAGTACCAAAAACAAAGTTGATTCTACCTTTTTTTTTGTTTTTGTTTACATGAGCTTTCAAATGGTTTAATTGAGCTCACAGCATTACTTGAAATCAATGTTTTTCTGATGCAGACTGTTCCCTTTCACATCTGTATTTTAAACCTGCCTCCATTTAACCTGATTTGCTGCAAGATTGGAGATTACAACCTCCCAACAAGATCAAAATGTGATCCCACATGGCCATACATTAGAATAGACTGCACTAAACCTGAGCGAACAGGAAGCCACTTTGTGGTTTGGAATACGGTTTCAGGACACTAGGTTTCAGGCCACTGTATGGCACACCACAGGAGATTCAGCAAAGTTACCTACAACTAGATCTACCTGTCCCAGGTTTCAAGCCACTGTGCCTGAAAAAGTGGCTTTGTGTTCCATCAGCTTTGCATACTGTTACAACCATTATTTTTAACAATATATTTATGTGGAGACCTCTCATCATGGATTAATGACAGTAAAATGACAGGGATGGTTAAATACTATATTATGCATTTTGGTTGAGCATCCCATTTAATATAGGAATCATTCATAACTGTCCACAGTTGGAGGCATTACTGTATTATACTTTAGATACTTCTTAAGCAGACACTAAGCTTCCATAACAGTGCCTTTGCCATATCAAATAAGCACTTAGCTAAAGAAGAATAAAAGAAGATTTTGTATAGGAGTGATGTGTGAATTGCTCTGCAGTGAAATTTCTAAGGGAAGAAAGCAGGATTAATTCAGGCACTCTTACAATTTTAATACCTTTTGACTTTGTAAAGGCTTAAGCCAAAGGATTTATCACATTATGTGGTCAATAGAGATGGTACACCTAAGAGGTGGGATGAATGTTAAAAGCTCTGGTCGAAGTCAGGCGTTTGCATTTATGGCCTGCATATTCAAGTCTTGGCTTGGGGCTGTGCTGATTTTAATAGCTTTTGACCTACCAACTTAATAACTTGCAGTAGCCCCACCTTGTCTCTATATATAGATACTGCAACAACCAAGAGATCCATTATGGCCAGCCAGGGTAGCATTGATTCATACTGACGGGTCTGCAAGGTTTACACATTGATCTGGAGAAATGTGTGACCATTTGTGGCAGGGTGGAAGTGCTGCCAGTGTAAATAAGTGTAAGGTTGGCAAGGGGTGGGGTAAAACCTGTCAACAATCACCGGTGTGCCAATTCTCCAATTAGGTAATTGGTGTGAACTGGCGAATGGCCACCTCTACAAAAGCAGGAGAAATCCTTTGTGTGGAGGGAGTTTGGTGAGAGTAACTGTGCGAAACTGTTTTGTTTTGTAAACTTGGTATTGAAGGCAAATGCCCAGCCTACGTACTCTTCTGTTTCAATCTTTGTTTTGACCCTTGTGCCCTGTTTATTTGTTTGTTCCTGTTTTGTTCTGTTTATTTTGTAAATTAAATGTGAGCACCAGAGCTTCACTGCTGCTTCCTTGTCTCTGAGTCTCTGAATTCAGGTGACAGGATAGCGCTGTGGCCCAAGATGTTACCAGCAGGAATTAGACTTGGAGACAAGGAAGCCACAGTGAAGCGCTGGTGTGCACGTTCATTGATGGTTACTGCATTTAATTCTTCAAGGGAAGTCGTAATGGTGGAAATCTGAAACATCAGTATTTTGTGCTGTTTTGGATGCAACTGTTAGCTCTGTCAGATCTGAAGTATTAGTATAACTGGATTTGACATACTCTACTTTTTAATTTATTTAAAGTACACGTAGGTACAATTTGTATCTGGAGAATCCTATATACAGTATATACCATAAAACATACTGAAACGTATATGTGTGTGTGTATGACTGCAAAAAACATATGGGTAAAACCACTAATGACCTGTTTCAGAAAGCATAAGTCTGCCATAAGTAAAAAGCTGGATCAACCTGCTGCAAAGCACTTCAACTCTCAAAACCACATCCTTGCTGATATGAAGATTCTTTCAATAATGCACTGAACCTTGAAGACAACAGATTAGCACTCTACCTCAGAACTGTCTGTGTCACAGTGTTCTTAGAACATTCATTTGTAAGTCACTGTGCAGCTTTCAAAACTTTCAAATTTAAACATCAACACCAGTCTACTTAACTATTTCTACCATGCTATCTGAAGATGGCAGAAGCCGAAACGCTGCAGCTAATTATTAGAATTGTGAGGTTTCAGTTCATTACTTACAGACAAGCTCAAAGCAAGCCAGTAGCCAGAAAATGGGGTAGCTAGAGAAAATAATAATAGCTCAGTATTCAAGTAACAAAACCCGGAACCATTCAGAAGGATTGCAAACTCCATAACATGACATTTTAGAACACTTACTCTTATGCATTCCTGTCTTACTGTATCTGAAGGACATACAGTTTTGCATAGTATAGTTCACTGAGTAAATAGCAGGCATTTAGTGATTGAACTGTAAATGTCACTTCTATACAGAGCTTACCTTTGTTTTAAAAGCACAGTGTATAACAATGACCTGTGAAGCACTTATAGATCTCAGGGAGTGCAGTACAGACTGTTTTACTCACCATAGATGAAATACATTGAGCTGTGAACACAGATACATATACGTGCCACTCTCCATGTAAAGCAATGGCATCTGGAAGGCAGTAGCTCAATAAACTCAATTAAAAATCAATGATCTAATAGGAGAGCTAACTGAAACCTCTGCGTGATACAATGCTGTGTTTAAAACTGGAACAGACTATCAACTGCAGCAAAATCGTGGTCCTGAAGTAAATACCTTTTTATTTAGCCTTCTAGGAAACTATGTGCAGTAGCAATTCAGACAAAAAGAACATTTCTCACAATGACAATGGTAGTGAGGGGCAACCGTAGCACAACTTGGCTGCAGCTACAATTGAATAGGCTGCCAGTGGTAGAATGGTACCAATTTGTGTTGATTATACCCAAATGGTCTTCAATGGCAGCCAGTGGCACTACATTGACAATACAATGGTTCCATACTAAGTGGTAATAGGTCACCTATTGCAAAGTCATTTTTTTCTACAATTAGGAAGAAAATAAAAGGAGCCGGTGTCAGAGAATGTATGTCCCCCCCGAATATTTGTTCGGGAATATTGGTTCCCCGTCCGAATATAGTTGTACCGCCTTATTTTTTGTCTCAACGTAATCTTTCTTTGCATACATGCACTTTCAACTAAAACCTGAATTTTAAGACCACTTTCCGTTAACCCTAACCTTGTACCATCCAGTCCCCTCCGACAGGACCTGTCTCGCCTACAATAATACATGAGAACAGCCTGCACCCATTCACCAGCAATATACACGCATAATGTATATATTTAAAAAGAAAATAGGATAAATAACAAACATAAGGAGGGTACAAATGTCCGCTGGTGAGAACAGATATTCCTCAGGGTATTATTATTATTATTTGTTTATTTAGCAGACGCCTTTATCCAAGGTGACTTACAGAGACTAGGGTGTGTGAACTATGCATCAGCTGCAGAGTCACTTACAATTGCGTCTCATCCGAAAGATGGAGCACAAGGAAGTTAAGTGAGTTGCTCAGGTAAGGAAGGTAAGTGACTTGCTGAGGGTCACACAACAAGCCAGTGGCTGAGGTGGGATTTGAACCGGGGACCTCCTGGTTACAAGCCCTTTTCTTTAGCCACTGGACCACACAGCCTCTGGACACTGGCAGTTAACATTCCACAGGCACAGATAAAGCCAGATGGATTAAAATGTAATATCGAAGCGGCAGAACGCTCTAAAAATGGCGAAACAAATAAACAAAATTACATTTTAAGCTACTTAGCCTTTAAACCTTTGCACTTGCTTCAAAAGTAGGGCGTTACAAGCATATTTGTTCAGAACTTCAGAGACAGCTGAAAGCCGAAGGAATAGTAACTGCTCACTATTACTGAGCGTGCTCTTTTTTCACAGTTCAGCTGATTTATTGATTTTCATACTCAGTGACTGTAACATTTTGCAGCTGATTAGCATAATAATGTACATTTAACACGGAGGCTGAGCAAGCTTATTAGAAGTGCGGTCCTGCTAAGGCCATAATGTAGGTGACACTCAACAGAGCTGCAAAAAAAAGGTCATACATGATGCATTAACCTAGCTTGTTGTCCTCACGCTGCATTAGGAATTGCTCCATGCCATTGTAACGATCCCCCAACAAATAGATCAATTGCCGATAGGCAAGCTATAAGTATTTACAGTTGTAAATAATGCTTCTATTTGTTCCAATAGGCAAACTTGTAGTGCTGTGGTACTGTATTTGAGCAACAGTGGTTGAACAACATACGATAAACACCCGTCATATAACTGCCAATAAGAAGTACAGTTTTGGATTAGCAGTTTGTATTGCTTGTTGATATTGTTTTGATTCCATTGTACTAAGGCAGCTGCCCTTGTGCAACTGAATTATTATACGTTAGTACAGAGCCACACATTCCATGCTTTGAAGTTCATTCGGTAAGGGGACCAGAGACCCAAGCAAGGCAAATCGAGCAAAAACAATACTGTACTGTTTTTAACAATATATTTTCTTCAAGTATTTGTTACTAGCACTATGATACCTAAAATAATTCAAAGTCTTAACAGCGGGAGCCAAAAATGTCTAAATGGTACCAGAGGGGATACAAATACAAAAGGGAGATGGTGGGAGAAAAGAGAGATCTGCAATGGAGAAGAAATGACAGATGCACTCGGACAACAATGGAGTTTGTGGAAGCGAGCCACTACTTTAGAGGCTCTGTTTACACTACATACATCCTTTCTTAACGATTAACACACATTTGTAACATTTTATTAGGTGAGTTCAACATTTTCTACTTAAATGGGAAATCGAATCTACACAAAAATAGGTCCAGACATTGGACTGTTGCTTGATAATAATAATAATAATAATAATAATAATAATAATAACGCTATAATGTTAATGTTTATCCAAGGTGACTTACAGAGACTCGGTGTGTGATATATATATATATATATATATATATATATATATATATATATATATATATATATATATATATAAATCCTGCAACCTGCAAAGAGTTTCCAGCTTGTAAGAAGAGCCGGCAGCAGAAAGATTATTTTATGGATTACACAAAGAAATTGCTTTGATGGTCAAGTTTTTTTGAAGCTTTGAATTTGGAAAAAGAACACACATTGCAACTTTATTATTATTATTATTTATTTCTTAGCAGACGCCCTTATCCAGGGCGACTTACAATCGTAAGCAAATACATTTCAAGTGTTACAGTACAAGTAATAATACAATAAGAGCAAGATAAATACAATGACAATGATAAATACAATGATAAATACAATGATTATACAATGATAAATACAACTGGATGAATTAGCTTTGTTGCAGATGTCGTTGCAAGATGAGATCTATTAATCTGTGGCCAGAAAAAAAAGTATCTCTACAAGAAGATAGCCAAAGCAAACCAAGAGGCCACACACATCATTTGTACTGTAGTTATCCTTGTAAGTAATATTTCAACAATCTATGCGAGCAAACCACAGGTGGTCCCTGTAAAAACCCACAGAATGAGTTGACTGCATCAGCTAATTTCTGCACCCCTAACTAAGCTACTCTACATATACTTCACTCTCCTAGCAGCCTCTACAGAACCATTCTTCCATGCACTTAAATTCAGAGGTTCTCATAAATCGCACAGTACCTGAAAGGTTAAAATGATTTGTATAAAATCAATAGCTTATCTCACTTTAGCCAAATGCAATCCAAAATATCTCTAGCAGGCTAGATGTGTAGAATTAAAGTTAGATAAAGACTGGTGCAAAATTACGTTTGCTTGTGTTTTCCATATTGACATAAGCTCTGATCGATGGCTTCCTGTTGTGTGCACCTGAAAGCTGTGATTGGATGCACTCATGATAGACAATCAATAAGGAGTACTAAACAGAGCTTTCAAATCCCAATGGATCATTGGAGATGCATGCTGAACAGTACTCTACACATCACACTGCACTTTCTGTAACAGCCCTACAATATGCATATTTCTATTTTCAAATAGCCACTGGTCTACAGCAAATGGTGGCAGTATTGACATCCAAATAGACCCTGCTAATTTGTATGAATAGTCCATTCAATGTCAATAAATTTAAATCCTGTTTTGTGCCCCTCATTGGCAAAATAAGAAAGTTAGCATTGTTTTTATTTCTGAGACTGGGTGAGTGCGGTGGTGTAAGGAATTGACTGTCCAGACAGTGTTTGTAGTCCCAAAAATGTCCTGTGCTTATTTTAAACAAACAAAACGAAACCACCCCTTTACCAGCAATGGTTGGAACACGACGGGCTTCAAAACCAAAAATATTCACAATACAATTAATAATCCCACCGCTCCTGTGCACAGAACTGTGCTCGTCAAAACTCGGGGGATCGTGGTGCGCGTCAGTGCTTGTGCGGTGAGGGAAGTGTTCAGGGTTTTGTGCTGGCTCCATGGCAACAGCGCCTGCCTGTACTCCTGCTCTGCAATACAGACAATACACAAACACGTGACAAAAACAAACAAGCAACGCTCCAGCCGTATGTTACGTTCTCAGCGTAAGGGGCCTTACTCATGTAGCTGCATCCCCTTTCTATTGCCCAACTCCTCCCTGCAATCAGCCCAGCACCACTGTTTATCTCTGCCTGGCTGAGATTGCATGGGAATCGTTCCGTGTACGTGCAGCTACGTGCTTCCTCCAAGATTGCTGACATCCTATTTCAGCCCACCGTCAAGCCGACCCACCTATGGGGAAGTGTACCACCTACCTTACACAGTGCCCTTTCTGGTCAGAGATTTAAAGCTCGTGTTCTTTTGTCTCTCTATTAGAGACACATATAGCCCTTGTACCTTAAAGGGCGAAAGAATTGCCATTTCATTTTAATACCTTGAGCTTTTTCAAAAGGTTATGAAGCAGTGTCTTCTCTAACTGATTGAACCCAGTTTCTGTCTAGTTACTGATTAAACTACACAGAAGTGAGTATTGAATTTGTATTTGTCATTCACGCAGGAATCATACAGCACTTAGCATAGTATTGAACAGAACTGTGAAACACTGCAGGCTCAAAATTTGGTGCACGTCCTTGAAAATGTATCATGTTGCAGTATTTGCATTTTAAATACATTACCAACAACAATACAGTTTTAGTTTTAAGCACTTTTATGTTGAGACACCTCAAAGCGCTGTTATAAACACAAAGATGATAAAGTGCAATAAAAACTGTTTATTTACAACTATGTTTTTGTTATGTGTGCAAAAGTTTTGCATCACCTAGAATTTTAGGATTGAGATACAATATAAAAAATATATATGTACATAATTCTTTTATTTAACATCATGTTACCAAAGAAACTACAAAATGACATTGCAAAAGTCTACCTGAAACCACAATAGTAGTACAGTATTTCATGTTAAATTTTTGTCACTCTTTTGTTAAGTATATTGAAAACTACAAAGCGGTATGTAATTCAATATATTAATTTAACATTATTCAGCAGGTTTCATTCGACTTTATGAAGCAAACTTTGCTAATTCTATAGGGTGGTGCAAAACTTTTTGCCAATAGCTGTGTGTGTGTGTGTGTGTGTAAAACAAACTTTCACAGAAGCTAATTATCAGTCTCCTTTCCTGGTACCTCACTTGAAATCAAAGGCACCTTCAGTCAATGGCAGGTCATTGAGAGTACACACTGCATCTTTAATGGACTTATTCTCCTACCCAGAGGACAAATCTTCATCAGAGGGTGTATATATCTTTCATGGGTAATGGTTCAAAAACCTGTCTGCCATTCAGAACCAATAAGGCAAGCAGCGACCAGCCCTATTCACAACAATGGCACCTCTGGTGACTATTCACTTGTAATTCCTTAACATGTACATGGGTGGTGACTTCATATGAGGACAGATACAAAACTCTTCTAGTCTTTATATAGGGACATATGAAAGACGCAAATGCATGACAGCCTCATTTGAGCCAGATTACTTTTTTTCAGCTACTGTCAATATTTTGTGTGTGAAAGGGTCAATCACTGAATGTGCCGTGAGATTGGCCAGTGATTCTCTAAATGCCAATTTGTAAATCATCAACAAGCATTAACAAAAAAAAATAGGTGTATAAAATAGTTTTGTATGTCAAAACTGATATTGGTTAGACTGTACATCCACCCCGTTTTCTTGTCAGCATTTTTTAATGGCCTAGTGGTTGAGATACCCAAATGTGAACTGAAGTGTAGAGGGTTCAAATCCTAGTGGTGACTGGGTAAGAAGAAAGCACTCATAGTGAAGCAAATTACATGTGTTAAGTTTATGAGGTTAGTCTGGAAAAAAAATTCTAAATGCATATTTAGGTATTTAAAATGTGTCCTCATTCTGATTTCAAATCTTTAAATTTTGTCTTGATGTATGTGTTGTTTGGATATACCATTCTTTTTTAATTATTATTATTTTTAAAAATGTAGTAGTCGGCAATTATTTTTATTATTTTCTCCCAATTTAGAATAGCCAATTATTATTTTTAAACTCGGCTCACCGCTACCACCCCTGCACTGACTCGGGAGCGGCGAAAATGAACACACGCTGTCCTCTGAAGCGTGTGCCGTCAGCCGACCACTTCTTTTCACACTGCAGACTCACCATGCTGCCACCTTGGAGCTACAGCATAGGAGAACGTAGCTCTGGGCAGCTTACAGGCAAGCCCGCAGGCGCCCAGACAGACTACAGGGGTCGCTGGTGCACGGTGAGCCGAGGACACCCTGGCCGACCTAACCCTCCCCCGGGCGGCACTCAGACCAATTTTGTGCCGCCCCCTGTGAACTCCCTTCAACGGTCGGCAATGGAATAGCCTGGATTCGAACCGTCTACATCCAGGCTATAGGGTGCAATTTACAGGATGTGTACTCAGAAGTGCCTGGATAAACCATTCTTGATGTGGATGCACTACTGCAGTTGTCAGTGACTTGGAAATAAGCCTACAGACGAAGCTGCTTAATATTCCTAGAAAGTCACCCTCTGTTTATTATCACCACACTGAAATATCCTGGGAATCAAAAGCTCCTGATAATATTGCTCTAGTTATTGCCACACTCTGGTGAATATGATTCAGACTTAATGCTTATACAATGATCTCCACCTGACTTAATATGTATGAAGAATTCTCTCATTGTTAAAGTGTCATACTCCCAAAATGTAACAGCAACAGATATAAAGTTCATCACCCAACACTACACTTTCCGAATGTGTACTTCCTTACCCATTTATCGTGGAATCACATTACAGTATGTTCTTTATCATCCTCTACTGTTTCTGCACATATCTGATTATTTGCTAACTATTCCAGTAAAAATGTCCTTTATCATCCCTAGTGGTCACTTTTCAGTTTTACATTCTTAGAAGAAGCAAATAAAAGTCTCCAACAGTTTTGTGAACAAATCCAATAAAAATAGACTACTGAGTTTCAAATGCTTTTACCTGCCATCACAGATATAAGGTTGGCAGGATATTTGAAAGTATTGAGTAGAAGAAGAAAAAAAAACTATTTCCATAGATGGTCCATATTCATTTTCTTCTTTCCATGGAACCTGAATATGCGAGAAACATTTCATCTCGTGAATATATCATTTCCTAGTTCCCAACCGTTACTCAGGTCCCTACAAGACGAAAAATGTAATAATAAAAGGCTTCCTGTCTCTGGACAGCAAGATGTCAAATATTGATGAGCTACCTTCACTCTGTTGTCAGAAGAAAGGCTGTCTGTGGTTAAATATTTATATTCACTGTACTTCTGTTTATCTGGGAGCTGCCATACAGACTTGCCTTTACTTGGAGGTGCAAACCACTGTCCTAACCTTTCTGATAGAAGGAATTTGTACAGTCTTGACTTGTGTACCACCACACTTCTAGAACATAAGAACATAAGAATGTTTACAAACGAGAGGAGGCCATTCTGCCCATCTTGCTCGTTTGGTTGATTCTAGCTTATTGATCCCAGAATCTCATCAAGCAGCTTCTTGAAGGATCCCAGGGTGTCAGCTTCAACAACATTACTGGGGAGTTGGTTCCAGACCCTCACAATTCTCTGTGTAAAAAAGTGCCTCCTATTTTCTGTTCTGAATGCCCCTTTATCTAATCTCCATTTGTGACCCCTGGTCCTTGTTTCTTTTTTCAGGTCAAAGAAGTCCCCTGGGTCGACA
The DNA here is from genome assembly GCA_030684275.1 of Acipenser oxyrinchus oxyrinchus. Classification (NCBI taxonomy): domain Eukaryota; kingdom Metazoa; phylum Chordata; class Actinopteri; order Acipenseriformes; family Acipenseridae; genus Acipenser; species Acipenser oxyrinchus. The sequence goes on along the minus strand of CM060281.1, from coordinate 2,087,461 downwards.
TTGTCCATACCTTTTAGGATTTTGAATGTTTGAATCAGATTGCCGTGTAGTCTGTTTAATGCTTCTAACCCAGAGATTCCCAAACTGAGGGAGACGTGTCCAGGGGGTATGTGGGCCAAATTGTGTAATGGTGAACCGTTTTTTTTTTTTTTGCATTTTCATAAGACTTGCCATACTCATGCAAAGCTTTAAAACGCATTGGGAACTCCTTTTAATTTCTGGCTTGAAACGGCACATGATGCTATTTAGTTTCAGAAACAAAAAGCGATGCGGTGCAAGACAATCGTGCAGCCGCGGAACACTTGGTTTCATCGCCCTGGTGTGCATGTTTATTGCAAACCGCCAAAAGGTACCAATGAGAACAAAGATACACAGAGGCAACGATGTACAGAGCCATCGCCACCAATCACTGTACAGCGTGAATTATATGTATTAATTTTGCCAGAATTTGCAATTCTGTTTTAATTCCTCCGTATCTTAACTGTAATACAGCTCTAAACCCTGCCAAGAAGCCTCCATTCCTAATGGTAATCTTGTTTTAAATCTCGCAAGCAGAGTCTCCAATAGAAATGTAGGCATGTGCTGCCACTCAGTAGTTGGGGTGGGTTTAAAGTATTCAGAAAGAATAAGGTATTTTTTTTTAGTTTTTTTTTTTTTAAATGGGAAAGTGTTGAATTCAATGTGAATTGAGTAACCATTTCCAGTGTTTTTCCAGTGTTTATTCTGCTTTAATTATTTATTTATTTTTTTAATCGGAGGGTGTTTTATCATTTTTTATTGAAAATCAGAAGCCCTAATTATATTCTAGTCATTTATTATTTATAGTGTATGAATTATATGGTTTATGTGTATTATATGTGTATTATGAAAGCATCTATTACAAATAACATAAAAACATAAACCTGAATGCTAAGGGTACGCAGTACAGTTGATAGGTCTAGAAGGGGGTGACAATCAAAAGTTTGGGAACTGCTGATCTAACCCATTTACTAAACGTGCTGTGGCTAGACAGGTTTCCAGACACATACACATTTGACTTTCAGCTTTATTTTCATACGGTAAAACACAGACTTCTGAGATGGTTCACAAAGTACTATCTACAACAAGATGAACAGGCAGTCTGTCGCATGATATAAAGTAATACGCTTGTGTAGGGTGCAGGGTTGGGGTCAATTCCTGTTTTTCATTTCCAATTCCATTTCCTTTTTTAAAATCAATTCAAATTTAAATTACTTCGATTGGAATTGATATTTTAGAAGAGGCAATCATTGCTGTGATTGTTCAACTGCTTTCATTTGAAGTCAATTTATTTGACTAACTGCGACTGCCATTGAGAAGCTCATTTTAACAGAATACTGCTAATTGCAATTTTGATCAACGATGTGTTGGAATTGATTAAAAGGGAATGGGAATTGGAATTGGAATTGGGAATTGTTTTTGAAAAGGAATGGTAGGGTGTCTCTTATAGTTATAAGCAATGTCATCTTGTGTAATTTGACTGACTGAAAAAACAAAGCTGAGAAGTTCTGGCTGTTCAAGCTATGCGGAATGACATCCTACACAAAGAGTATTCACTTATTTTAAAAACACAAAAATGAGGTTTGCACAACTATTAAACAAAGAAAAAATCTGCTGCGATGCTTTCACAGCAAGTCTCAATTTTCATTACTAATCTTCAATACCCACCTCAGCACCTTCAATCTGACTAGGCTGCTGTACCAACCATTACTGAGCTCACCACATCCATACTTTAGGGTTGTTATCAATTATGAAATACAATGGCTGTTGTTGGCTGCTCGAATTGCTCTGCTATGTCTTCTCACTTGATAGATTTTGTCAGAATGTGAAGGTTGACCGTGGCATCCACCATCTGACCCTTTTATGGGGGTGCGTATGTGACACGTGCAGCCTGGAATGGCCACAGCTTGTGACATTCTTGGCTATCTGTCTGATAAGGCGTGCCAGGGGCAGGCTGGCTGGCAGGCCACAGCATTGATGACAGTGCAGTGCTGTCAGTCCGGATAGCAATGTCAGGGTTGGTGACTGCTGACAGATGGTATCTGGTGGCTACTTTGGTAACACTTTATAATGGTTTTAAATTGTCGTTGTCATGTTCTATATTGCACAATTCATGCACAGTGAATCTCAAGGGCTGCAAAAACAAAACCGAAAGAATAGCTAAATTAATTAATAAATGAGTTCAACAGGATTGTGCTTTGTTGAAAAGTGTATAATCTGATTGTTCATTTTTGGGTTGTTTGGCAATGTTCCCTGACGTTTGCTTATTATTATTATTTGTGTATTTAGCAGACGCCTTTATCCAAGGCGACTTACAGAGACTAGGGTGTGTGAACTATGCATCAGCTGGCAGAGTCACTTACAACAACATCTCACCTGAAAGACAGAGCACAAGGAGGTTAAATGACTTGCTCAGGGTCACACAATGAGTCAGTGGCTGAGGTGGGATTTGAACCGGGGACCTACTGGTTACAAGCCCTTTTCTTTAACCACTGGACCACACAGCCTCCTAACTACTTGCTTACTTTTCTTTCTTTCTTTCTTTCTTTCTTTCTTTCTTTCTTTCTTTCTTTCTTTCTTTCTTTCTTTCTTTCTTTCTTTCTTTCTTTCTTTCTTTCTTTCTTACCTCAGCAGTGTCTTCAGATTCAAATCATGTCAATTTCTGCTAAACGTATCAGTCATTATTGGAAGCTGCTGGTTGGTTAATGGCAGGAAAGAAGGCTTTATAAAGGGGTGGAGACCATTTTAATCTCCAGGGGAAATGACCAAGGAAATGCCAGACTACCAGAAAGTAACACCTTGATATGCAAACAGAACCTTATTTTAGAACCAGATATCATTTTTTTTAAAAATAAAATACATATTTTCCATAATACATTCAATAAGTAGTGCATGCACTGCAGATTGCTATTAGCTATTACAACTTTCAACATATAATTTGATCTGAGGACAATGTGCTTATGAATCTTAGTGCAATTAAAATGTACAAAATTATTTTTAAAACATAAGGTTACAATTACAAGACTATACAAGAATGAATCCTGTTTCTATAACATTTATTTTATTAGAACCATCTTCCTGTGCCATTTTGCAGTTTTCTTTTTTACAGTTTATATTCTGGTAATCAGAATTATGACACCTTTCCCTTGTTAAAAGCCACATTCCAATTTCACAGCAAGGGAAGCATGGATTAATTAACTCTTGTACTGATTGAATACAATGTTCAACAGAAATGATTGCAGCACTGCTTTTAACCATAATAATATATATATATATATATTCTCATCAATGTGGGTTCGAAACAAATCAAGACCATTCCAGATATCGTCTTGAACAAGGTGACTTTAATCAGGGTCCAGCAATACTGATGTTCATCATTAACTCACTACCTGTTCATCGTTGCATAAATGTGAGGCACAGACAACAAGCCACTTGCTTTCTTGCTGAGGTTGGCACTGCGGTAATGTACTACTAAAATATTCCCTCCAGGAAACACTATCTCACAAACACTTGTGTTGATTTCATTTCAGTCTTTCAAAAGTCCCCACCAGTTTATATATAAAGAACATGTTTAGCAACTATTATTGGCTGACTTTTAAACATTGTACAGACTCTCAAATGGAATGGGCAGCATTGCGCAGTAGTGGTTAGGGCTCTGGACTCTTGACCGGAGGGTCGTGGGTTCAATCCCAGGTGGGGGACGCTGCTGCTGTACCCTTGAGCCAGGTACTTTACCTAGATTGCTCCAGTAAAAACTGTATAAATGAGTAATTGTATGTAAAAATAATGTGATATCTTGTATCGCCCTATAAGGGTGTCTGCTAAGAAATATATATAAAAATAACAATTTAAACTTGCTGGAATTTTTCTCGGCTTCTGAAACCCTTCATAAAAGTGTCTCCAATTAGCTTAGGACATACAGCAATGAACATCTGTTGATATAACAAAATAGAATGCTGAAATGGAAGAATATAGAATATATACAGACATCTAAACAACATTAGACCCAATAAATATGACTAATAAATCATATTTTAGTATGAAAACGTACAATGATTACCTGATACAGTAACTTTGAGGAAGGAACAAGGGAAACAGAAGCCTTATTATCTTTAACTAGATTTCAGAACACCAAGGTTAGGTCCTTCCCAAAGGGTTAAGTGACTGCTAATTAGTGAAAATGTCTTTAAGGTACTGGCAGTAATTCGCAAAGCATTATACAGCATCATGTAACAGAATCCAGTAACTTCAAATAATAAATGTTTATAATCCAATTGCAAACCCATTCGGCCCTGCTGGAGCTTTGTAGCAGTATTTAATCAGTCTATTCTCCTGAGATCTGTCCCCAGCCCAGCTACTGTCTTATCAATTGCATATCATGTCTCATGAGGATAGCTTATCTATGGTCTGTAGGACCCCAGTGCATGACAAACCCAGGGCCCTGTGAGAACATCTCCTTTCTTAAAAAAAAAAAAAATTTAATTCACCTGCCGCCCCATAGAACTTAATTACACAAAGATCACCAATCCTGTCAGGATCAAATAGACAACCTCTATCATCAGGACTGACTGTTCATTAAGATCTTGTGCATGGATTTATTTCAATCACGGGGCAATTATTGACTCAGGAATACAAAAATATTCAGTGTGCAGCGGATTCCATTTGGGGAGAATTGGCACCAAATGCACCCATTGTTTAGTCCTGGAATATGGATGACATTTCTGTTTGCCAATGCACTTGAGAAAGATTACTTTTGCAAAAATCTTCAGAGGTGATTGTGAACTGTATTCAGGGACATCCAGAAAGTAGACAAGAGTTCTGAATTTTTACCACTATGCTCCTATTCTAACAATGGCGCATACCAATGTATTTGCACTGTATTGACATTGTTGTGTTGTGTCACAGTGGTTTGTACATTTGTGTGTCTGTTTCTGTTGCTACACAACAGATCCTCTAAAAAGTACTGTATCTAACACATGCGGTCATTAATCTAAACCAAAAGTGCTAAATTTAGATTCTGGATGGATAATTAGAAATGGCCAAAAGGTTAGGAGATTAATAGGGGTGACGTGACCTGGCAAGACTTGTCGATGACCTTATCATTGTTAATTACAATCAGTTTTGTTTATTTGATTTGCCTGTTTTTATTCCTGCATCCCACGATTTAGTGATGCTACTGATTAAGGGGAGGCAGTATTGTCATCCTGAGGGGTGTATCCAAACATTCCACCCTGAAGGTGGCCATTGTTATCTTTTATCACACACTACCCCATGCAGTATTTTTTTTTAATCCCTTGTGAGCAATTTCTTTACTGCCAGAGTTCTGTGTTGCTTGTCGTGGGGGCATCCTCTACTTAGTTTATGTCAGAGTTACTAGACAGAGGGTGAACTGCATAAATAATTGTATTTAAAATACTAACAACTTTGAAAACTTGAAAACATTTTTTTACTATTTTGCCATTTGACATTTTGCCATTTGACATTTCTGTGTACCTTTTTGTGAGAAGTGGCTTACCGTCAGTCAGAATCAGAGTGAATTACAAATCTGCGTCTGTGGATGGGAGATTTTTCGGGTGGCCGATTTAAAAATGTTTACGGTGAGCCCCTCATGGAAAATGCAGTTAGGCATGAAGATTGAAAGCAGAGAGCCAGTTGCCAAGGAAATGTGCATTTCTCTTGGATTTACCTGATTTTCTCTGGACGTGAAAGGCTCTGAAAGAGTTTCTTTATCAAGTACATACCAGAGAATTGGGGAGATGTTTTGCTGTTTCACAGTTTGACAGCTTTGCTGGGATAGTGCTCTGTTGTTGGTATTAATGAGCGTGTGTTTCCCAAATAATTATAGGCAGGTACTGCATCTTTACCACCTCTGTGTATAACTAATTGCAAATAATACGTCCAGCTCTGTATAGCGTTTAAATGTTCACACTTACAATCTGTCAGTTCTGTGGGTATCTGTACCATGAGGGACCAGAAACCTGCCAGCTAAGTCAGGCATGCAACTATGCTGTTGACAATATCTCGAAATGCCTTACAAATCATAATCTTCTCTCACACTAAGAAGTTTTTATATTGCTAGTTTCAGATGCTCAGGAGGCTATTCCTAAGCAGTGAAGTAGCACTAATGTCTCTCATTGCTTATCACATTATCAAGCCCCTGTATCTTCTTGGAGCCCTGGAAACATCACCACTTAACCTGGGATTCTCAATTTCTGACATTTTGTCTTAAAAGGACTGATAACTAATGCCTTCAAATCCAATATTACCACCAAGGAAGCTAATAGGACCAACCATTCCAAGTTTTACTTTGAACACCGTGGAGTAATTAAAGTGGTTATAGCTAATTACAATTCTAATAGATCTTGCAAATTCCATTCTCTGTTCAGGTCTCACATGGGCAGTTTGGAGAGAAAAAAATATTACCTCAAACATATTACCAAGTACTATACTAGATTAAAGAAAACACTCGCTGTGCGTGCCTTCTTATACTGAAAATGTTAAAGTAAGATGCCAGTAAAACAAATTGAAATAATGCTTGTTAAATTTCCCTTCTAATGTCATTTTCTTAAAAAAAGAAGGAGCTCACAGTGGCTGAATTCTGTTTGGATTTGTATGTAATGATCACCCAGCTATTAATCCTAATTGCCACATATTGTGAATAGTTGCCATTTCGTGTAACGTTTAATTCATGAATTAAAACATTCAATGGAAAATTGCTTGCATTTGTATTTACAATGTGTAGCAATATAGTCATATATAACAAGATCTAAAATATATTTCGATGGATTATATTCACACTGTCGACTTTTCTTAGATTCATAAACACCCATCTAGAAGAGTTGCGTGCTGACAAAACGTGATCTATAATAATGCATTGAAACAAATAGCTATTAAAGTGGTTGGAACAATCATATGCAAAGTTACAGTTTGCCATGTTGTCAAATGTATTGCGACTGGATCCAGAGCGGCATGTCTTTGGTGCAATAACAACCGATTAGTAACAGGACCCAACACAAAACATGCGAATCGGTCGGTATCCAACAGGCATAGCATTAGACAACTGTACTGTACGTTTCCTTTAAAAACTCAACAACTGTGGGTCATCACTGGCCCCCAGTGGTCGTGAGAATCATTCACTAATTCTCCATCATTGGCAAAATCTCAAAGTGCCACAGTTGAGTGTGGGTGGCATCGATAAAGCAGTTACATTGGTTGAAATACAAGTAGGTGGACTGAGGCCACACACTTCTCATAGTGTATCCACGTATTCACGGATTTGGTTTAATGATAAACTTAACATATATCACAGCAGAATGTATGATGTCATATTTATCTGATGTGCAATGTGTAGGATACATCGTTCATGTTCATTACAATTAATTAACACAATTCTACCAATAGCCCAATAAATTAGTTTATTTACTCAGTATAGTGGGGTATCTGAGAGACAACTGACCTGCAAATGATCCAAATAATATCAAATACATAAAAATGAACAACCTTGTCAGATAACTGTAGGGCATGTATTCACATATAGGTAATACTATGCAAAGGATAATACACTGTTAGTATATATTTCATACTAAACATATATGGGGTTATTTGTAACAAAGGGCAAACCTGTATAGTCCACCTCACGTTTAAGGTTTAATATAAGGATTAATTTATAACTTACCCCTTAGCTATGCCTTTGCCCAGATGCTTTAATAAAATGTGTTGGGCTGACCCCGTAACTAAAGTGCATACATCAGTATGTAGTAAGGGAAATCGGGTCAGTTCCTTCTCAGCCTATACTCAAGACTGCAGAACCATGCTGCATTATTGAATGTCCTTATCGTAACAAGGGTTTATTATCTTGTTTGGGAGCATCTTAGAATATGACATTAGAGATCTGGTTAAAGTGAATGACACTGACAATGCTAATGGGCTGGGACTTGGAACACCATCAGTGTTATATTTCCACTGGTCCTATTAATAACAGTCAAGCCTCATTTACTTTTGCAGAATATGCATTCTTGCACCAACTATAATAATCAAGACTATTCAGCAGAGGCATAAAAAGGGGGCAAATTCAGTGACATGCATTCATACATTCATACATACATACATACATGCACGCGTGCATACATGCATACATACATACATACATACAGTATTTCGTATATGATACAATTATCAATGTCATCTAGCAAACCAATACAGAAAAGTAGGGCGTATATGCTTGGTGATTAAAAAGAAATGCACAACCGACATGGGTATACTGCGGTTCATATTTTCTTGGATAACGGCTGTATGGTTAATTCTAATATATGGTGTCACACGCTAGTTCTTAAAACGCTTACAAAATAATAATAATAATAATAATAATAATAATAATAATAATAATAATAATAATAATAATAATAACACGTAATTTCCCTGCCTGGCCATAGTAATAAACCTGCAAATGAAATGTAAATGTGAAATACACATTCTTCTACCAACTTTACAGACTGCACTTTCAAACAATCTCATGCATAAACTAAAGCCGCATTCTGAAATCAGCTCCCGTTGGGCTCTGTCCTGCTCAACACATTTCTTAACGAATCTCACAAGGATAGAAAACCTTAATCCCGCTTGTTAAACCCCATAAAGCCACATAAACATTCCTCACACAGGCAAACTTGCAATTTATGTCTTGAGTGACTGCATTATTCACCTACAACAGCACTCGTGTTACACTCCACGGGTTAAAATAGAAAAATACATCAATAAGAAAAGGCTACTAAGAAAAACATAATCGCATGCAAATAAATAAATAAACACACATTGGTGTTTATTTTAATTGTTTGAGAACACTGTGTCGAATCACAAACACAGATCTAAAAAAAGGTCTCACGTAAACAAATGTGTATAAAATATTAGATTATTTCTTAAACATGCCCTTATATAGTGTACAGTCATTGACAGCGTCACTGTACTGTACATACATCCACTGAAAGACAGAATACGATATATTATAAAGTTTTGTCTTCTAGAATGCTTGTTTGAATTGTTGCTAGACGTCCTTCTACACCTTCTAAATACAGAGCTATGAGAAAATACAGTGCTTAAATAAACATACTGGAAATCAACATTGTGTCTCAGCAGTAGAGGAATCACCATACCTTAGAAGAGGAACATCAATCTAAGTCGCTCGTTGAGGCAGAATTATCTTTACTCTCCCACACGTAGTATCTCTCTTTCTATGATTTGAATAGCTTATAGGTGGGCTCTCCCAAAAGCTTGATCATTCAACCTCCGCTGCAGCTTCCAGTCTGCCGCCAAACAGAGTGACACACCATGAATTCTGTATCAAAAAAAAGAGAAAGAAGCCGACAGCGATAAAAACAGGCTGAAAAAATGTGATTTATTCTCTACCAGAATAAAACAGCCATAGAAAAATAAATAAATACAATCCCAAGAAGGTTAAAAAAAACAGACTTTTTTTTAATAGCTTCCAGGGAGATGTCCACTGCACTATAGCGAGGGCTCCTTATTAAATGATAACGTGTGTCTCTTTCGATTTAACTGGTATCAATGGAATCCTAATCTTCTGGGTAATCCCAGGCTGATTGGAGTTAAACTGTAAGAATAGGAATTACACAGCCAGCGGTTGACATCTTGTCTTGTCATGGAGGCAATTAACACCTTGGAAAGCTGATTTTGGAGAAACATGAAGTATGACTAGGCAGGTGTTTAATTCAGCCGTGGTGAAATTCCCATCGATTTCTTAAAAAAAAAAAAAAAAAAGAAAACTCCGATACATAGACAAATGAACTGTACATCAACATGTTTTTTTTTAGAAAGCACAGATGGTAATATAAACAATGAATGGCGACCAAAGTCCCATGCTAATTACTTAAATCCTGTTGAATTCCCATTGATTTGGAGGCAATCTGGGTGATCTCACACGATGCATAATCTAGTAACATGTCAAAGTATGCATATATGTATAAGGCGGTATATATTATGTGCATTCTTCAAAATAATGTCCACAACTCTCAAACGCGTTGCATGTTCATTCTTATCCGGATAAGCACAGCATGTTATTTTTTGTCTGATGAAAAAAAACTGGTTCCTTTCCTCACTCAGAAGACAATGCGTTTATGAAACAAACACCAACATGCCCAATAGATTGCACAGCCCCTTGAAAACAATAGTTCACAAAAATAAGCTTGTATTTTTCGATTTCTTGAAGGTCCAAGCTACACCAACATTGCTGGCACTCGTTGAAAAATCAAAAGCTGCAGTGTATCTTGTTAGACGCCATGCACCGTGTACTCAGTTCAAATCATAGACTGTAAGTGGCTGTAGGTGTTTTATTTATTTATTTTATTTTGACTAAAATCTAGTTCATTGAGGTTGCAGTCATCAATTTTAGCGGCATGGGTGGATTATATTTCGGTCCAGTCAGTAAAAGTAGACAAAACTGTAGACGCATTTTCCAGCATCGTGCTCATATCCGAGGTTTGTGTGGGAGTGTTTTGATATTGTAGTCACATTCCAAAAACTTTGCTTAAACACGCATTTTCTTTTGCAGACTTTGAATTATCCCCGCATCTGCAGCACCATTCTGTATCCTTTCCAGGTAACCAGAACGTCGGGAGTGGCTTTTGTCCCAGATCCGAATATGGGATGCTTCCAAGATACAGATGCAGCGCCAATATTATTTGGTAGTGCCAGACAAACGCACTCGCACACACCACTCGGGCGGCATCTGCGTTGAACTGAAGCATTCGGCAAAGAGCTTATGTGGAGATAATACTGAAACACGACACAAGATTCCAGAATGCGACCGCGCTGCACAGACTGAGCCCACAAGCAGGACAGCTGTACTGCAATAGCACTGAGCAAGTGCGTGTCTCGCGGAGGCAGGCTTCAGCAGCCCAGTCAGCGAGAGGTGTGGGAAGGGTATGATCACAGCGCAGTTTTAGCACTGCTTTGCCTAAGGATATCTCAATAATTTACAGGCTTCCAAATCCTCATACTACAAGAAGTGTTATTGAAGAACTAATCAGAGGGGGTGTCCTGGTTTTATTTAATGCAATCGCCTATGATGCAAGTAAGGCATTACGATAGATTGCAAACATTTGGTTACTTTCAACGATACCATAATGCATAGAGATTGGTTGTGTTTTGTGACGTGTTTTGTAACGTACCAATTTTGCTTTAATACTATATAATGTGAGAATTTAAATGTATTGATTTACCGTGATAGAACAATTGAGATACACATCTCATTTACAAAGGGTCCTGAGCAAGAGAAGGTGGCAAGAAATAACATTATAAAATCAATTAAAAAAATACACATATTTAAAACAGGACAAAAACAATCATAAAACCAGTAATACAAAATAAAAAGTTAAAAAAAATACAAATACAATAATATTTCCAGTTTTAAAAAAGGCGTTAGTAAGAGGCCGTTTATATGTTCGAAGGCAATGGGATTCCAAATATGAGATGCCTAATATACAAAGGCACGTTGGCACATATTCGATCTCAATTTAGAGATTTCAAAAGTATGCATATTTGATCTTAGTGCATAGGTAAAGTTAGATATACCGCAAAGATACAAAAACTGAGGGGCAGAACATCGGTGTGGTCCACAATCGTGCAGTGTGAAGGGAGCTATCCAAGTCAAAAGGTTCTGAAAACAAGCTGTTTCTGCGACTCCGTTGTACATACCTTTTTGAAAGCCAAAATTACACATCATATCACAAAGTTGGATAGATGCAATTCAAGCCGATTTGTTGACATTATTATTATTATTATTATTATTATTATTATTATTATTATTATTATTATTATTATTATTATTATTATTATTATTAAGAGCAAGATACAAAATACAATGACTTCAGTCCTAATAAGAGCAAACATATCTAGCGTCTCTATCCGGTTTAAAATGTTTTTGTTTTTCTTAACAGTTGTGGGACTTTAGGATTTAATTTGGAAGCACCGATTCAGGTGGATAGCACATCCCTGCTTATGTACTTCATTAAATATTTTATCTTGTAAACCAATGTGGGATTTCACCAGCTGGTTAAAAAAAGCAAGTGATGTGATTGATCGACTGACTAAATTCGCTAATATCTCCGGAGGAAGGCGCTTGCTTCTTCAACCTTCACTATGGTATAATCCATTTTAAGATGGAACATACATGTGTACATGGGCTGTCTCTCACAAGATTCATTCTTTAATATACTAACGCTGCATACTTCTGTTGCAAGATCAGCCACAGTGGACAAGACAGGGTATCTAACAGGCTGATTGATAGTAGGCGATCGTTTGAAAAGGGGTTCTTATTTGAGACAATACATTAACGAGGCAGCGTGTCAACACGAGAAGACTCATTCTTTATTCTGGCACAATCGTTACAGAGTTCAACCCCCAACTTGTCTGGCGGTATTAGAGACAGTAAAGGTTAAGGACTGGACAGGCTTCGCCCAGAACGATTTTAACACCATGCAGGATTTTCACCCTGAATCACTGCCGTCCTGGCTGCTGCCCACGACATATTAACAGTGATATGACGCGTGTTTCTAAGTCATTTGTCCCAACTCAAAAATGGTTGGTACCTTTTTTATTCTACATTTCGCATATTCAATCCACAGCAGAAACTAAAGTCCACTGTTCACTTTACTTACATCAGTCGCTGAGGTGATAATTACAGTCCAATAGTAAACACTTACACGTTTCAACAACAGAGACAACCCAGAGCTTGTCAACTGTACTGCCGACGTTCTCCATCCAACTAAAATTGACAAGCGACAATTGGGGATGCACATTAGGTCAATATTTTTAAATAGAAGCTTAAGACCTTTTTTATGTTTTATTTGAGTTTTGCTCACTAGCATTGGACTCTTTATCTCTTTATGACAGTGTTTTGACTTGTGACAAGCGCAGTTACGCACTGTGAAGTCATATATGTTTCCCAAGGCAGTACAGCAACGAAATTGTCTCTTGCTGGCTTCCATTGGAAATCCGCCCCAGGTTATTGATCAGGGAATCTGCAGTGCGTGGGCCTAATGCTGTATTAATAATAGTGTTGAATCTCTTTTCATTTGCCAGAGAGAGTTACTGTGTGGGCATCTTTTGAACCTTTTTTACTTGATCTTGTTATTTTGATATGCTTGCTTTCTAATATGACAACATGGTGTTCCCGGAAGTGGAAGTTTCATCATAAATAGCTCAAATGTAATTGTGTACGAACATGTATGCTTTCCTCATGTATTAAGCTATAAGTATTCATAGCCAGGTACAGACAGATCTATTGATACAATCCATAAGACTCAATTTCATCTCGATACTATCAAACCGGGGGTGCAGTCGGTTCTATCTGCAGTCTGCAATCCAATGTGCATCCAGACATCATTATGTATCACATTTTGTATACCGGTATGTGCTATTTATGAATTAATTCACCAACCTCCAATATTACCCTGTCAGTATTATAGATCTCGAGAATATGTTCATAACCTTGATGTTAACTTATTTTTTTGCAGTCAGAGATCACATTGGACAGTTAGATCAAGTTCTGAAAGAAGGTTAAACTAATATCGTGAGCACACTTGAGAACGCTGAAACTCAGCTGCCGTTGTGGGAGGACGTTTTCCAACTCAACTAGCCTCCCGACACAGGAACAAGGAATTGATCAACTGGGGTACATTTGACCTTGTGCAGAAGTTGTTCTGTGGTTGAAACAACATTGCTGACACACCAATAGATTGTTAGTGTTTAGCCATTGTTAGGAAAGTGTAAGCAGAGTTCACAAAGTTCTGTTTCACACACACCATTATGAAATTTGCTTCGACGTCTCACCTCCAAACCACGGACAAATATATAAATACAGTACAAAAATACAATGAGAAGATGATATTCCTTTCTGCAACAGGGATCAGATACCATCTAGGCTGTACAATCGCATATTAGTGATTGATTGGTTTATTTTGGGGATAAGCTCAATCGTAATTGGCTTTGCACATAAGACAAAAATTACCAAATTGGCATGCACTGAACTTTGAAAATATTAACAATGATTAGATTAAGCCTGTGAAATGGAGAGCCATCTGTTTTAATGAGCGCACTGGAAGCAATATATAACACAGAATAGCAGGACTGCGCATTAGATTAATATTCAGGCATTTCACAGTCTCCAGAGCATTGCTTCCAATCAAGCTTGACCTATTGGAATTAAACTAAAACCTGCCATGCTTGAAGACAGGTGCAGAGGCAGTTCAGGTCAAAGCAATAGGGATTGCTGTATTCAGTACAGATGTAACTGAATTTGCACATTGGACAGTCATCATTAAATACAGTATTCATAGAAACTACCACAATCAAATGTATGCATACATGCATACATGTATGTAGGTATGTCCGTAGGTATGCATGCACATATGTCGGTATATATACATGTATGTATGTATGCATTTTATACTGATATAGACACAGAAAATAGGTATCCCTGCCATAACACTGTCAGTCTTGTGTATGGCCACCATTCAGCATTGGCCATGGTAAAGATGACCATAGCATAGAACAGCTTCACAATTCTAGACTGAACATTACAAAGACAGGCCACCCAATCAGATCACTGAAACCCAAACACAGCTTAATGAACAGTCTAAGAAGAGCATCAGCAGACATACAGCACAGTCCAGTGTAGCTCCAGTACAGTCATTAGACACTGATTTGATGTATTTAAATGCTTCAATGATCACCTCCTTGTCAGTCATTTGAACAGTCTGAGATGTGGAATCTTAAAACAAGAAGATGCAGCTTGTAAATATTGCAGGATTCACACGAGGGACGTTCCAGTTTCACAGAAGTGTACATGTAGTTATGTTTGTGTTACTGGAAGGATAAATGACTATAAATGATTATAGGGTTGTTTGAGATCAAGTGGACCAACCATGGTTACTCATTTTAGACAAATTAATTCTGTCAGTTTTTTTGTGCTTAAAACATGCTTTAAAATGATGGGGGAAAAATAGATATAAAAATGGGCATTCTTTTACCACCTTCAGAAACCATGTGGTCAGTGGTTTTACATAACACCTCCCCTTGCCCCATTTTTACCATCAAGATGGTTTAATTCTCCATAACCACAAAGACAGGAAACATCTCCCAGTCTGGTACCCATGAGCTGGAATGAGCCTAAATTCCTCCTCTGAACTATTTTTAAACACTACAGCGTATTGTGTTGGCTGAGACTACACAAATCGGAGCAAATATTATCAGGATATTTGGTATATTTACATAAAAAAATATAAAAAAAATAAAGCTGACCCATCATTATCATGTCATGCAGGGATCTTTACAACCTAACATGAGCTGAGGAAATTAAAACTTGCTTATTTACTTACAGTGTCAATACCCAGCCCCAGGGCAAATACCCTACACCAATCAGTTATTGCACTAAATGCTTCATTATTAAATACAGACATTGTTTCAATCTCATGCTATCACCTCCTCATAAAACAGTTAGTGTATGCTAACAAGTCTAATTGATTAACTGACTAATTAGCCAAGTGTTTTAAACAGCTCATGCTGTTTTTAGAAAGTCACAGCAATGCTTGTATGAATTGTGTTTAATAAGCAAAGCAATTATACCTCTGCTGGCTAAACCAATTTGCTGCGTTGAATGGTTTTAAAAACAAACCATATTTCATTTTCAGCACGATCCCCCACAACAACAACAAAAAACATACTATTTGAACACTACTACCACTACTATAATAATAATAATAATAATAATAATAATGTAGACTTCAGTGTTCTGGCTATATGTTCTACTCATGTTTCTTTGGGTTTTTATTAGAAAACACATAGACACCAGGTGGTGACATTTTCTTACTGCAGTTTTTGTTTTTATTGTGATTACATGGTTAGATTTTTATTCAACAATGGTTTGGAGCACTCAAAAAATATATAGACAGTATATACAGTCAAACCTGCATTAAGAGACCACTCAAGGGACTGTCTAAAAGTGGTCTCAACACAAGATGGTCTCTTAAAAGAGGGCTCATAACTTATTAATTTTCTGCTTGTCTCTGACATGTTTTCCTGTAATTATGTACTGTAGGTCTTACATACACCGTAAAAGCCAGCAGATGTAATATGAACAAAAGGAAGTATGTAATTTAATAACATTAATGCATTTACAAAACACATTATTTTGTGAAATTAATGAATGCTTGCCTGTCTCAGGTCACACAAAATGTTTTAAATCCTTTGCAAATTTCAATGCCTGTCTGCCTTTCAGGTACGTGTTGATTCATTGCATCCTGAAACCAACGCCAGCATAAGATCTTTTTCGATTTACCGCGCACATTGTTTTCATACTCTAAGTATGGCTTGAATTTTTCAGTGTTTATTTTCCTTTTAACGGTTTGTCTTTAAGTCTTAAGCCGCCACATCCTAATTCTGAGAACATTCTGTTAAATTAGCAGGAAAGAACAACACAACACAAAACGGACACATTGGAAGATACCTAGTTCCCAGGCAAGTGCGAGAACAAAATGTGAGTTAAAGTAGCATCTGGAGGAAGTGATTAATGTCATTGCTTGCTCTTGTGTTCAAATAATGAAGGTGGTGAAACAGAATCAGCAAGTCAATCAGAACATCAAGGTAAAAAGCAGCAACTTTGTTTAGTAATTAACAGTTTAATTAAGAGATTGAATCGGCTCAAAACATGGTCAGGTGAACAAAATAAAAACCTAAAACGTCAAGCCCTAGTTCTTTCCATTTCACAATGCTGTATCTGCATCTTTCTAGTGCCACATTTTCCAGCAGTTATTCTGGCACTTACTGTCTTTACAAGTTTAATAACTTTAATTCTGTCATCTAGGGAGGACCTTTTGTTTCTCCACATTTTCTCTCTTCCTTTACATATATATTTTTACATATTTTTTCTCTTCCTTTACATATATATTATTTAAGTAACTGCAATCACAACCACTCAATCATTTTGAGTGGTTGTGATTGCAGTTACTTAAATAATGTTTCTTTTGTAGGTGCTTTCACTTGAGTTCAGGTGTTGCTCATTTGTTCAAGTTGCCTGTGAAATATAAAAGTAACCTTGGTTACATCAGCCAAAGTTAGCAGCATCTACTGTAGCTGTATATACTGTGGCAGAGTAGGGGGATGAAAGATGTAGTCCAGGGGGTTTGATGCAGGACTACGTCCCCCAGAATGCCATGGGGTTGGAGGCTGTCTGTGGTAAGGCCAAGGCCTGTGGGAAGCTGGCTGGCTGGTGGTGACGTCAGGCCAGGAAGTAATGACAGCAGTACAGTGAGTAAATGCGCTGTTGCGCAGGTTTATTGAAAATAATAAATTAACAAAATAAAAGGTTTAACAAAAAAGAACAAACAAAACAAAACAAAACGAACACTCAACCAAACAAGTATCGTGCTGGTGTTGAACCAGCACGAGTAGCAATTGTTTTTTTTTGTTACTCTCCTCTCTGTTCCACACCTCCTCGTTATATATACAGCTGTGGTGGGATTCAAATGCTAATTAATCATTCACTTGAATCCCAGCATGTGAACTAAAAATATATTTAATACTTATATTTCAATAAATGTTGGTTTTGGTTACCGGTAAAACGGTGTAGCTGCCCGGTTATAGTTTAGGACTTGAAAAGTTGGTTTTATTTTGTTTTTGTATGAAAATAAATACAGTCATCGCCCTGTTTTAAAACCATCTGTTGTTTGAGTTCCTATTTTAGACAAGAAGACAGTGAAAAAGGCCCCAAAGCATGGCAAAGAAGACCCTACTTTGCCACATATATAGCAATATAAAACTGAGTCTTATATCTGTGCTGAGATTAATGAGTCTGCCTGCTGTGTGTGTGCAAGCTAGAAAAAACACCTGGCATTTACACATAGGGTCACTGTCTCAAATGTGTTCAGGTTTGCCGACTATGACCACTTGCACTTCCCAGGCTTGCAAATAACAGGAGCCATTGGCAGCGGCTCGGTGACAGGACCTCTCCCACCATCCCCAAGGTTAACAGGACGCCCTGCAAGTGCTAGGGGTCAAAATTGCAGCTGCAGCACAGACTTTGGTTACAATTAGCAAGACGTGTCATGCACAAGAAATACATTTATCAGGAATGTCTTATTATTTTAATTCAGTAGGATATAGTTTTAAAAATGGTCAATGCATGTCTTTGCCTTAAAACTCTAATCAGTTATATATATATATTGCTGTCAATGACTCAAAATTTCAGTCACTCGACAACACCCACAATTCGTTATTTAGTCACTTTTAACAAATCTGTCTGTGAAGATTTACAGTCATCCTTCACCAGTGACATGTGGCAAGGTTATAACTGATATAAATAACAACACCGTCATATACAATTCATAATCAATATATTTCTGACACAAAACAATATTTTAAAAAAGCAACTCGCTACCCAAAATAAGTTGTTTAAACTTTGTTCATAGCACACAGAACACGTCTTATGCAAAATATATTTTCACAGATCACACATTATATAAATTACAACACAGACTTATTTATGTATTTATTTGTTTTTATATAGCGCTTTTATCAAAGTGCTTTACAATGCATCCAACAGATTTAAATCGTACTATGTTTACATTACTGTATCATTAGGCCTATAGTATGACATTGTAATATTATTTTTCATGGTGCATACACAGAAGCAGGACGTGTCAATAACTGTACCTTTAAAGTGTAAGACATCATATCATTAAGAGATCGTCTGATAGTCTTTTTTCCAGTTCAAAATGCAGCTCTTATAATTGTTAATTCAATCTTTGCTCTAGGATAAAAAGTAAAACAGCTCCCCACGCCTGCACAAAATTCACAAGTATTATGGAAAATGTAGTCTTAGCATTGAAAAAATGATTAACTACACTGATCCTTTATCAAAAAACTGTTGTGCATCTGATTTTAAGTCTTTGCGTATCATCTTTTAAAACAGTTTAAGAAAACAGGTTAAAATCTTCAAATGAAAATAGTAAAAGGCACATCACACAAATAGGATCTACATGTCTAGTAATTTTCATTTTAATTAACCTGGTACTTTTAGAGAACCACAAGAGTGATTTTTTTTTGTAAAGTTACTCTATGGGAAAATATTATTTTTTCAATGTGTCAATAAAGGAAAGCCAGATCAATTAATGTTAATTTGCGCAACTATAATATACATTATATATATATATATATATATACACACACACACACACACACACACACACACACACGTGGTCATGTCTTAAAGAATATAGAAGTGTTTTTCTGAGTGGGCAACCATTCCCGTGTCCGCACATATCAACAATCAAACGAGGATGCATGGTTGGTTTACCATTGCTAATAACCATTTTGTGATCTTGTAGAGACATTCTTTAATATTCTTAAGACACTGTTTTGGCAGGTTGTCCTTTCTGCCTTTTCTGTCTGGTGTTTTGCATGGACCTGTAATATCTTTGTGTAAAAACAGTTGTGTTGAGAGGCTTAGTGCAGCACTTGCGAAATCAGAGCTTAGGTTATATAGTTAGGGTCAAGGGAGTATTAAATATTTAAACATTCCATGTTTATGAACAGCACTGGCCAACCAAAAAAAAAATATCTAGACCAGCAATCCAAAGTCATATGCAATGGGTGAAAAAACCATATGTTTATGAGAGTTGAAGTAGATGGGGCTGGTAGAGTTGAAAGGTCACTGTTAGAGGCTGCAGTACAAACACATGGAAAGGCCAATTGATGGTGCAGAGGTCTGAGAGAGAGAGAGAGACCATTACCTGGGATTGGAGCCAGATGCATATCATTACTCTCCACCAGCCTCCTAGCAAGACGACTACTACGGAATGTTAACCCCGTGGTTGCCAGAGCCTGCAGGATGGACAGGTTCCTCCTGTTCCCTCTGCTGGTCGGAGGTCAACAGTGCAGGGAATGCATCTACCCTGTCACAGTCACATTGTTACATGATCTGAATGGGAGGTGGAAGGCTGGTTTAGTCCCGGCTCTTACATATCATCCATAAGTATTAAAAGCTCAATAGTTGCTTTTGGAAATGTTAAAAGAAACTTTATAAAGTTAAATGGCTTACCTAGAAGTCTTTTTTTTCCCCAATGTCTTCGGAAACTTATTTTTTTATTTAAGTATTTGGCAGAGGCCTTTATCCAAGGCGATTTACAGGTATTACAGGGCAGTACAGGGTTACAATGCAAGATTCATATTTAAATACAGTATAGTTTACAGTAAGTGCAATAATACTAATATAATACAATATGAAATAGGATGCAACAATGTAGTTAGTTATAACTACATTGTTGCAATAATACATTAGCTGTGGATCTAATATTATGCAAAGGGTGTACAAGTGTTCCTTTAACTTAGACTGCAAATTCAGCAGGAGCAAACAGGCAAGCAAGCAAGCAAGCCACATCAGGCTGGCTGGGTTTCAGAGCAAATAAACAATGTATCACAGGCCACGACACCCGGCAGACAGGGAAGTAATGATCAGCTGGCTTAGTGGGCCATACAGCCGGAGCAAACTGCTGGTTTAATTTATACCAAGAGCAAAGGTTACGACAACAGGTCTGTCAATGTGTTGGGAACCAAAAGCCATGGGGTAGGAAACAGCCCTTGCAGTGACTGCGAGATTAAGTGACAGGATCACATAAGGAGCATATCAGCTCAGCTCACACAGAGACAAGCATACAGAGGGAAGGATCCCCACTCGTATTCCGTGAGAAGGATCAAGAAGAGTACATTGTAAGACCTAAGAAATCAACCTATCGCAGTTACAGATTAAGTACAGTTTTGTCAGCCCATGCATAGGGAACCACTGTGCACACTGAAAACAGAAATACTGATAGCTCAAGTACAATGTAGACTTTAAGATTCAATTCTGATGACCTCACACCTTAGTAAAAAGGTTTTATGATGCAATGGCAGTGACAGTAAAGTCGTGAAGGTCAGTCTTACTTGAATTTTTTTTTTTAAAGCCAATGGACACATTTCTTTTTATGAAGGCTCATATAATCTGGGAAAGGCAATTCCATTCAATTAAACCAAACCCATTTTACTGTACAGCATTGCAAACACCAGGACAAACTGTTCGCCTGTCAAGGTTGATTTGTAGAACACTCCATAGTATTTCTCATTATAATTAGCACTTCAGTGCTAGAAGCAATCATGGTTAAATTAAAGTTATAGTTAAATGAAACAAAATGCTAGTTCAAAAAAGCTGTCATAATACATGAGAGGAGCTATGCTTTGTTTAAAAACTAACCTAATTTTTCAGAACCAAAAATTGACAGACCAGCAGTATTGAAGTTACTTCATTCAATTATATAATTCATTCAATCCTAACTGTTCTGCCCTTCCATTCCCTATTTAGTTCCCCAGTGTCATTTTTGAAAAAAAACACATTATAGCATCAAGCTGAGATGTGCTTTCATTAAAAATGTTTTACCACCAATCGATCACTTGCATACCTAATATCTTGATTTACACCACAAGTGTTGAGAGTTACAGCATTGAATCATTTTATATGAAGTGTGTTTTGTATTTGTTACTGGATTTCATTTTGGAATGACCAGTTGAGTCTCATTGTTCTGATTTCTGCAGGGTTGCTAAGCAGATGTAGAGCTTGACTGAAAGAAATCAGCCGAATAATATTGGTTCAAACCTACTGTCCTTTTTCATACACTTCTCTACCCTCTTTCATCATTGTGTGCACAGTTGTAGCATGCTATGTTTTCTAGCTATGTATCTATTTTCTAATGCATATATGTTTTGTTTTTATTTCCAAAGTTATGGCAGGGCAACTTCTGAAACTCCATAGAGAAAATGATGATCGAAGGGGATAAAAAACTAATACTCTATGAAAGTGAATTCAATGCTGTGGTTATTTCACTCATGAAGACAGCCTCAAACAACACACAAACCCCATCCATCCTCATACTGTAAATAATAAATACTGAAGTCAGTTATACCATGCATGTTCAAAGTGTATACATTATGGGCCCGATTTTCCACTGTGGGCAAATTGCCCATGTAATACATTTAATATGGGCGGGCAATTTGCCCGCGATTGCCCATAGGGGAAAATATACGCCTATATCCCTGAATAATAACCACTTCAAAAATGGGTTTTAATTAAATATTCTCAATTTTTTATCAATGCAGAATGCGATATGGGATGGGATATGTGTCCTTTATTTTACCATTACATAATGTGTCTCTGCAGTGGTATATCTGCCAAGGCTGGTATGACATTTAGTATAATACCCATCTGTGAACAAGATGGTTTGTGGTTGATGACAAACCAGGAAGAAATACACCAGTACTGCGGGTTGAAGCGGTGATGCACGTATTTAATTACAAATAAACAAAACACTGATACAAAACAAAACAGCACATTGGCCAAAACAAACAGACAGATGCAAAACACAGCAAACAAGTATTGTGCTGGTATAATGCCAGCACAAGTAGCAATTGTTTACTTATTTGCAGATAAGTAGATGGAGAGGTTTCCTGCCTCTTATGCAGCTGTGCCTGAGCTTGATTGATTGTCACTCATTCAGTCAGGCTCAGGCACAATTCTACACATGAACTGATTTGACAGGCGAGCCAATTAATCCTTCCCTGCCAACGTGAAACACCAGTGCAAAATAACATTTAAATCATAATAATACAACACAAATACAAAATAAACAAAATACGCACAGGGGTGGGATGTAGCAGAACACAACATTACCAGAAATTACAACACACTCCTACTAATACTACAATGGATTACATGTCTTTGACATGTCTTTGACATCATTCTATACCTTTTTTGGTGGAATATATAAGAACTATACAGTGGTGTGCAACTGTATTAAAACACCCCATTGCTTCTGTTATTAAATTTGCACACGAGTATATACGTTGGTATTTTATGGAGGTAGCGGAAACATTAAGTAGTGTACCTTTTTTTCCAATGGTTCAATGTGTTTTTGGCAGATAAACCAGCATTATGAGCCAATGCACAGGGTATGTAAGAAAAGGAGCAGTGACACAGATTGCCAGTGATAATCGGAGTGCTTAGTTCCCAATGGTCTTCCAAGACCTCAGGCAACTTCTTTGAACCCATCAGTCTTACAAAACAGACTCCCACCAGAGTAAAGTATAACAGATGCTAAACAGCAACAAGCATCGAGCCCCGGGGGGAGCGGCATTAAGAAAGGTTTGTTGGCCACTGCAACAGAAGGGTTTAGAGATTTTAATAATCATAGGATATCAGAGGACCTAAAGCTGTAGCCAAAAAAAGACAGTTCGTCATATTAGATATTCTGGAAAGCCCCACAAAATGAATAAGAAATGATCTGGCGGAAAAAAAAATGTCAACAACAGCTAACCATGTGACATTTCACTCTATACTACAGGCGTGATAGGCATAACTAAGAGATCTTCAATTGCAATGCATTGCCACTTGACTAACAATGGTATTTTCAAATGCAATTTACAATTTAATGGAGTACTGTATTATTCCACGAATGATTGCAATAAACACATCATTTCTTTTTTTTATATAACAAGTAGAATGTATGGAAAAGGAAGATCACTAATGCTGTTGTTAGATTGGAATGCATTCCAAAATGGAGAATTAATTACCTAATGCTAGAACTCTCAACACTTGTTGTATACATATTGGTAATCCATTTTAGTGTCATTGTACTATACATTATTCCATCCACAACTAAATAATAATAATAATAATAATAATAATAATAATAATAATAATAATAATAATAATAATAATAATAATCTGCAGTTTGTGAGCACAGTTTCAATGAGATTAAAAAGCAGAAATAAATCCATATATGTGTGTGTGTGTGTGTGTGTGTGTGTGTGTGTACTGAAAAAAACAAAAGTGATCTTAATTGAATCATTGAACAAATAAGAGAACACATTAATTCTAAAAGATAGATTGGAGATTTGAAAGTCACTTAAAATGTTTTTTTTTAAGACTTGGAGAAAGATCATTTTCTTTTCCTTGATATCTGACAAGCTTGGCATTTTTTAATCTTCTAGTCTGATAACTATTAAAATGTCTTTCTTTGTTCTAAATATTCTTTACAGTGCTAAAATATTCATAAAGGCAGTACAAGTTCCATCATTTTCTACCAAAGCTTTTTTTCTAATAATGAGAGTGTTTTTCAGCACTTGGTTGACTAAACACTCCATCTGTCTGTGAATTCAGACCATATTACATAAATGTAAATGAGGCTACAACTATTCTATTAATACTGATGCCACATGATAAGAATGGTGGCAGGCAGAATATAAAGTCAGAAAAAAAAAGATTCAACATTCAATTTTTTCACCTGAAGAAAATACCCAGCAAAAACTCATTTTCCCAGCATGCCCTTTACTCTCTGACATTCCCCACTCATGATGATGGACATGAGTAGAATCCAGTCACTGAGGCCACTAGATGGACTACATATCCTGTTTTAACCTGGAATTGTATGCCTATGCAATTGAACCAATGAATGACAAGCTGCAAAAAGTGCTGTGTAACTTCTCTGCACATTTTTTATCAGCGCTGTCTTTCTTCCCAGCAGCAGTGCTGCTAGGTTTTTAAGCCTAATTTCATATTAAGCAGGCAATAATTTACATGAATGAAAGGTCACTATTGTTCTCCAGTTATAGCTGTTAATATTGATGGGATTGAGGCTAGGACTAGGGGAACTAAACAAAGCATCCTTAATACAGATTTTAAAAAGTAAAGAAAGAAACAAAGAAAGAAAAAAATAAAGACATGAAGAAACAGAAAAGAACAAAAGAAAAAAATATGTGAGTAGTTGTAATAAGCAATAATCTTGCGTTCACCTTTCAGGACTGTGCATTACATGCCAGTATTGTACATCAAAGCAGACCGTTCTCAATTTCCATTTTCAAACCAGAAACACAACTCATTTACAGTACAAGAAAGCATCATATCTTGTTGGCAGAGAAGTTGGACATATTCACATGCTGGTAATACAAAAATGATGCAGCAATCTGTTTTCTAAAAATACAGTTTCTAAGTTCATTCTTAGATGTTCTCTTCAGCGACCAGTCAAAATATTCCATGTTAGGGTTCATTGCTCTGGCAAACTCGTTAAGGCTCAAGATGACTTTGCCATCTGACAACAGTCTTTTAGACAAGTTACATTTGGTACAGAGCCAGCTACAGGCCAATTGTTTTAACATTATGCGAATAGCAGCAATCAAATCAAAATAATGACCATATGGGGTCCCAGAGTGGCTCATTTGGTGAAAAGCACTGCCATGTGGTGTGCAGAGTCATACAGTCAGGGGAGCACAGTTTGCGTCCTGGCTGTGTGAAGTTGCTGGTCTTCCCTGGGGATTTCAGAGGGAGCGTTGCATTAACTCTGGCACTCCTGCAGGTTTGGTAGGCAAAGCCTATGGGGATTGCTTCTCCTCATCGCGCTACAGCAGACCACACTAGCATTTTGATTGTTATAACCCTAATTCTATTGCTAACCCTATCCCTTTTCTGATACAATTGCACTTACATATATCATGCAAAAAGATGTACACCTTAAGTACATAGTAACTATGCATAATATCACATATGCATATGTGTAAGTACACATGTACAGTATTTACTAAGTAACTACTATGTAAATAGACAGAAATTAGAAAGAAACAGGAGCCCAATAGATCATCTATATATATATATACAGTATATATATATATATATATATATATATATATATATATATATATATATATATATATATATATATATATATATATATATATATATATATATATAAAACTGGCAACACAAACATTACATAATCTTCCAAAAGATACAAGGAGGCAGTGTGGTCCAGTGGTTAAAGTCCAGAAGGTCACTGGTTCAAATACCACCTCTGCCACTGACTGAATCACTGTGTGACCCTAAGCAAGTCAATTAACCTCCTTGTGCTCCGTCCTGTGGATGAGATGTTAAAACAATGCCCTATTGTAACTGTCTCTGCATATAATGCACAGTTCACAGCCAACCTCTGTAAAAAGCTTTGTGATGATGGTCCACTATGAAAGGCGCTATATAAAAATAAAGTCATTGTTATTATTTATTATTAAAACAAATCCTGTCCATAGCATTCCTTCAAGTACTTTAAAATAATTTTTAAAAAACAGTCGTGCATTCCCTGGTTTGTGTTTGGTGTGTTGAGAACAGATCTCCCAAGGTTTCCCCCAAGGACTTCTCATATAAACACAGAATCTATTTGCATATGAGGGGGAAAACAAAACACCAGCAGTATTGCTTTTGTAACTTACCATGGCCCAGGGTTGCAAAAGATTGATATGGCTGGGTGAAAGGGAAGAAAACACTGTATTTTAATGGGGTGCTGTGTAGCATTCATAACACCTTAATCAAGACTATATTACACTGTGTAACTATGAGCATAATCCTTCAGATTCACTTTGAAAAGCCACATACTGAACCGTGCATATTATATATGCTTCACCGAATAGTAGCATGCTACCTTAAGGGAACTGCACACTTTAGATTGAACTAGCAGGCATGCCTGCATGGCTGCCAATTCAACCAACCAACCAATGTGTTAAGTATCCCAGCATCTGTATGCTTCCAATCAAATTCCCCACCCACTCCAATGGGCACACACACAAAGCAATCAGCCATAAAATGCCATTTAACACATCTTTGTGGAAGAGCAATTGGATTCCATTGTAATGAATACCAGTTGGGTCATAAAGAGTTAAAGGGGTAGCACATCCAACTAATTGCCACAGCACTAGCCTCAACATTCCCCCTATTAATCCTGAAACTATCATCAGTGTTGAACATTGATATGCTGGGCCAAGCATATTAATAAATAATAGGCACAACTAAGACACTGCTAGGAGGATATGGGGCCCAGTGCAATTATTAATAGTGTTTGCCTGTGTGGGTGGAGGCAAACTCAGGTTTGTCGTTGATTAGTTGGTTACCAGCACAGGCAACCTGAACAACAGTGATTTGTCAGACATGAAAAGAGAGACCATCTCCAGGGAACACTTATTTAAGGATGTCTTAGAAGTCTCAAGTCAGGTTGTAAATAGATACATTCTAAGATACAGCCCATAGAATGGGTGACGCATTGTGCACTAAATCCTGGGCAACTTTGATATGTTTGCCCACCTCTCTTCCACACAATGACTCTTGAAGGGTGGGTAACACTTTAGCTCATCTCTAACTACTGTGTATTTACATAGTAGTTACTTAGTAAATACATGCATGCTCACACAAGTCGGTTTACAAAATACTGATTGAATCGTCTCAGGGTCACGCACAGCGTCACACGGGATTGAAACCATGAACCTCCTCGTATCAAGCCCTTTTAACCTCTGGGCCACCAAGCCCTCTACAAGCTCAGTACCCAGTTAAGATACTGGTAAACCCAGGAATGGCTACATTTGCTGTGCAACTGAAATCCCATTTCCATTCAGTTACACAGTACAAGGCACTTGGTGGTTTCTCATCATTTATAGATCAGGTATTTAAATGGTTAAAAAGAACCATCCACAAGCAGCAGCATCATAAAGTGTGGGATGATATTTCTGCTTCTTGAAGTGACACGCTAGCCAGCCCTAGGGCTATCACTGTATCCAAGTCAGGCCACACAGCACAAGATTTGCATGAGCCAGAATACTAAATTAAAATACAATTACACCTGGGAGAAGCATTCGTCAAGCCTCCATCAATTAGATGCTGAAGGGACGTTTACATGATGTAAAAACAAAAATCGGAACTTGCTGAAAAGGGCACTTTTTCTTGCAAAGAAAAAAATGACCTGAGATTTGTCACTTAATCTCGCTCTTCACTGTTGCAGAGGAGGTGTGTGGCGCATCAAATAAGTTGTTGCAGTGCATGGCATATTGACGGAAAAAATGAAAATGGTTTTAATAGCCCACAATGGGCAGTTACAATTGCATTGTTCAAGTTGAAAAAAAAAGCTGTGTTGAATGTTGCAGTCATTTGGGACACTTGTATTAGGATCAACCAGAATTGCACTTGCAAATTAGGTTGATCACGTGATGCAACATCTGATCTCTGCAGCATGGTAAAGTTATCGTACTTTCTCTAAACATCATTGCAGACCACTAGTGCCTTGATGGTGGTGGCTAGTTCAAGACAATGCATGACCCACAATGTCCGAATTGTGTGCAAATTATTTGAATAACAAAACAGAGACTCCAGGCATCTTCTTTGGCCAGCACAATCCCACAATCACAGTCCAATGAGGAGCATTTATGTATGAACTTGAACAATGCACTTATCATTATGATGATCCTTTTCCCACCTCTCACCTCTGACAGGAGCTGCTTGCAACCAGATTTGTGCTTTATTTCTGGTGGTGGCTTTATGGCAATGTTGCCATTCCAGGAACCCCCAATGGACACGTTGGTCAAAGCAACCAAATCGGTGGGAGATTATGCAAAAAACATTTATCAAGCATCTTTAGAAACGGTCAAACAAAAACACCATGTCAGATTACATGAGATTTCTTATTGGGCCAAAAAAACAACAACCTAGAACTGAAGAAGTAAGTTATATATTTCAGGTCACACTAGCAGTCTGTTTATGATAACTATGGCAACGTAACTGCAGAATGTGGAGAATCTGTGGAAGACTGCGGATTCTGCGGGAGCCTGCAAATACCTCAGTTTCCGAGGAATTCCGTTATCCGCAGATTTGGACTGCCTCTACTTCTGAGCATTTGTCACAGAAATAAAATATACAATCATGGTTGAAATAGCGAGCTGGGCTTAAAATCATCTAATGCTTTTCACCTCTGGAAATACAAGTTCAAATCTGGCTCAAGCAACAAGTGAAATTAGTTTTGGGTGATCTCAACGCATCACAAAACCTTAAGTAGAACTGCCAATCTGTGCTTGAGAGAGGCCCAGGACTGAATGGTCAGGTCAGGATTGAGGTGCGCTCTCTCAGTTTCATAGCTCTCTGACTATAGATAGTGCCATTTTTCTCTTCTTTCAATGGCACGAAATTTAAAACAGCAACACACAATCTCTCTCCTCCTCATCTTTGTTTGTTGCTTTTCTGACCAGTGCAGTCTATTGTTCATTCCTTGAGGCTGATTTTTATTAAACTGTAACAAGATTTTCTGCCATTGGCTAGACCTGACCTGTCATTGGCTTTGAAGTAGGTTACCTTATACATTATACATATAAATACCACCAAGAGGTAGTTTTCCATTCCTGTCAAGAGTAAAGGGTATTTTTTCAAACAATCTGTGTTTTACACCCTTTTGAAAAGCAATGATTTGAGTTTTACAAGGAGTCAAATCAAGAAAAGGTCACATGCATTTGTGCAACCAGAACTTCCTTTGTAAAAAAAACTATTGCCATTCAATATAGCTCTTTTATGTGTGTGCTGTGCATTTACTATATTGTACTTCCCAATGCCTAAGCTTTACCAGTTTTCACTATACATTTCAACCTTGATTATCCAAAGCCTGATTATCCAACCACTCCTGTTATCCAACCAACCCCTTGTTGACCTGTCTTGCATGATTGTGTCTGTCCGTCCATACGTCATGAACTTGATAACTGCCTTTATTTAGCACCAATCAAAAAATATGTCATATGTTGCTGGCCTCCAATCAAATTGTATTTACCTATAATCCGATAAACTCTTGATTGCCTGCAAATATTT
This sequence comes from Acipenser oxyrinchus oxyrinchus, assembly GCA_030684275.1. Lineage (NCBI taxonomy): Eukaryota > Metazoa > Chordata > Actinopteri > Acipenseriformes > Acipenseridae > Acipenser > Acipenser oxyrinchus. The sequence continues at coordinate 2,057,694 of CM060281.1, read as the reverse complement.
GTATCCTTCTAGATACTGTGCTATTTTCCACTGTTTGTGCATGCATTGGTTTGCTAAACAGTTCAGCATTTTGATGATAATTTCAACCAAAGACAACTAACTATATGTCCTTTTACATACCCACCTAAAATGATATACTTTACCTTCAAATCAAGGGGGCATATTTTGGTTTACAACATGCCATATATTTGTCAAAAGCTATGCCTTAACCTGAAATCACAGTAAAAGATACCTGAGGTGCTAAGCTGTATACATCATTTCAAACCAAGTGTACATTTGCATAACTTTGCTTGACAATCATGCCAGCAGATTGACATGTTATTCAGAGCTGTGATGCAACTAATTAGAATGTTGTTTACCAGAGCCTAAAGTTAGCATTGATTAAGTAATCAGACTTCTACCTTTAAGATTAAAAAACAGCATGTCAGGAAACATATTGCAGCATCCTAGCTAATAGCTTCTGTAATGCAAGGCTGTCTATTCAAAGCACTTTAGTAGGTCATTCTGGTAATTGTGAGCCTTCACAGAATACAATAACTGATTTGAAATCTCTCCTAATATAATCACCAATATTGGTCTGGTAAACAAGGAACATAAAGTGGTTGTCGCTAGCACAGTAATTCACTGTCACTTTTTACATTAAACACCTCAAATTACTGTGTATTTACATAGCAGTTACTTAGTAAATACAGGTGTACCTACACATAATTACAAGGTTATTATGCATAGTTACAATGTACTTAATGGGTACATCTTTTTGCACGATATACGCAAGTACACAGTTGTTTCAGAAAATGGTTAGGGTTTGGGTTAGGTTTACTCCTAACCCTAACTTGATCAAATTGTGTACTTACATATATCATGCAAAAAGATTGACTCACACATGTATATACTTAGAAACTACTATGTAAATACACAGTAATTAGTGACACTTAATGTAAAGTGTTAGCCTTTCTTTAACTTAATATACCAGTGTGGCAAAGTGGCTAGTGAAGGGGTACAGGTGTAGCAGTGATGGGGAGCAGGAGTAAAAGACAAACAATGTTACTCGGTGAAAAAAACGTGCTTTTATTTGTAATCCCGGTCTGGCGACCGTCAAACAATAAATCCCCCGGCTATACACAGCAATGTGTAAAGCACGGGGAAAACGCAAAACACAGTCCTGAACAAAAAACAATACACGGTCACCAGTCCGGGGTGAGTGCAGTCGTGCTGGTGCAGAGTGAAATCACAGGTAAAGGTGAACGTTTAGTGCAGTGGTGCTCCGGTTTTAGTGCTGACCTCTGCGACAGCTCCGGAGGTGTGTTTAACTGTCTGGTGGTGGATATAATGAACAGTTAGACAAACAGACACAAACAAAGACAATACTTCACACACAAATGCTTCCTCAATCACTTTCTGAGAGCTCCTCTCTCAGTCCTTCTCTCTCCTTGCTCTACCCAAACGAAGGAGAAAAACAGCGTTACCCTGGCCCCTATATGTAGTCCCGTATGATTTCCAGGTAAACGGTTGCAGCTGCCTTATTACTTGCAGCTGCCCCTCGTTTACCTTTCACGTCAACACGGTCCTACAACAGAGTCTCGCTTCCTTCCAGGCTGACCCACTTCCCGGTCCCGGAAACGAACTGTCAGGCCAGCCCTTCCAGATACTTCTCCTCTCGTTCTTTAGCGCCCTCACAGGTCGGGAGGGAGATTTACCACCAGAACTCATTATATTTCTGTCACAACCAGCAATCATGTTTTAAATGAAAATACATTTCTGTAACACAGTTTAAACTTTCACAACACAAGTTTTTTTCCCCCAATTGAAGTTGAACTGTAAGCCAAATAGGGACGTGTTTGCTACAACTTGCAGCAGTAGGAGGTTACAGATGACAGTTTCAATGGTTCTGTATTATATTAAGGGACAAAGGTATCACAAAGGCAGCTACAATGGGTTGAGGCTGCCCTTGACAGAATGCAATTAGTGCCAGACAATGTTCTAATCTATGGTATTACAACCATTCTGTAATATCAGTTCAAAATCCATTGTGTTGCCATTGCTGCAGGTCAGCCAGACAGTCTTTATTTGTGGTAATAAAATGGTATCCCAATGGGATTTGGCTTTCTACAACTCAGCACAGTAATAGCACCTTTAATTCTGTATTTAATAGAAAGGGGGAAATTTGACCTGTCAGTTTATTGCTCAGCTGTGCTATTTTAGTGGCAGTTTCCCGTGCCAGAAATGAATGTAAAACTGCTGGATGGATTTTGATAGTAGCTTTAAGCAAACAAAAATGTTCAAATTAAAACATGTTAGTATGAAAAGGTCAGGTTTGAGAAGGAGAGGGGATGAAGTTAATCAATGTGGCGGGCGAAGTTCAGCTGAGATATAAAGTGAACAAAAAACAAACCAGTGAATTACATACCATCACATCATGTGACCACAAGGCTGCCGAGTACAGTGCATACAGAATGCGTCAAAATACAGGACAGCTGGCACAGGCAATCTGAAGTCATATTAAGTGGGGTGGGAATGAATTCTATGACTGTTACATTTCCTTGATATTCAATGGATTGTGACATTAACCAAAGTGATATTATCTGGTGCTTGTTTTCAGAGACTCTCATGATATTGCAGTCGGGATATTTCAATCTGATGATAATAAGCGGGGTGTGATATTAACCAGGGTGATATTCTTGCTATCTCCCTCCACCCTTTGCCATCACCTCATTCTAGACAAATCGGTTGTCTTCAGTAAGAGAGAAGAACAAATCATTTTGGTAGCAGTAGCACTGATCCATTTTTTTGCTGTAAACATTGCAGATATTGGGGTAGATGTAAGGATAAGCACAAAGTGATTTGCGGGTGCAAAACCCCCATAATGCTTCTGTAAATCGTGTTATTATTATTATTTGTTTATTTAGCAGACACCTTTATCCAAGGCGACTTACAGAGACGAGGGTGTGAGACGGAGCACAAGGAGGGTGAAAAGACGGAGCACAAGGAGGTTAAGTGACTTGCTCAGGGTCACACAATGAGTCAGTGGCTGAGGTGGGATTTGAACCAGGGACCTCCTGGTTACAAACCCTTTTCTTTAACCACTGGACCACACAGCCTCCTAGTGATTAGCTGCCTTAAAGTCTGATTGTTCATGTTGCTAGAAATGTGCCGTATGTAAAGAATGCATTTCAATTATATTGAAATGCATTCAGTTGAAGACAAGAGCATGGAATTGGGCAGGATCTGGATACTAAGCAGGCACAAACATTATAATGTGAGGGTTTTGCCTTGCAGTTAGGCAGTTGCTGCCACTCCAAAAACTGTACACCTCTTCTTACAAGGTGCAAACCATTGTAGAAGCGAGTAACTAAGAGCTGTATAAAAGCACAAACCTGTAGAGGCCTGTCATTGACTTCAGGATGGCTGCTGTGGTACACTTCCTGATGCGGCGACGCTTGGCTCTTGTTGAGGAGAATCAGGAACACGTTCGGAGGAGAAGGGCAAGACGAAGAAGACCCTGCACATTCGATCCCAGTGTCACTTTGTTTGGGATGTCAGAGGATGTGGTGCTAAAGTGTTATCGTCTCACTCCGCAGGTCATCCTAAACCTAATAGCTGAATTGAGGGATGAGCTAGACACCAGAGCCAATCTAGGGACCGCTATCCCTGCACATGTGAAAGTGCTGTGTTCTCTGCACTACTTAGCCTCTGGTTCCTTTCAGACCACAGTTGGAATGTCTGGAGAGATAGCCCAATCCACCTTTTCCAGTGCTAGGAATATGTCTGAATGTCATGCTAAAAAGGACAGGCCAATACATATCATTTCCTCAGGATACCAGCATAACTGATGTTGGCTGAGGTTTTTCCAAACAACTCCATTTCATGTTGAGTGAGCAGACATGAGGACTCTCAGCTCCTTCTCAAAAAGCTTTTATTTTCTTTTCCATGCGCCAAGAGGACTTTGCGGTCCTTCCTCTGACATATTTTGTTTGCTTTGTATTTTCACGCTCCACAAATCGACACCTGCTCTCTGTACTCCTACCTCTGCAAGTGTGGCCGCTAAAAATAGACTGATGTGCTCATTGAGACCCTCATTATCATATTTGTGGATCATTATTCGTGCGCGTTGAGTAATTTGCATTGCTCTTAAGCTTACATAGGGCACAGTGCAAAATAATTAACTGGCCGCAATGCAATTTGAATTTTGCATCCGCAATTATTTGCACTGCGCCTATACTTACATCTACCCCATTATGTGCAATAGTCCATTACAATGAAAAAACAGTGGAGGCTCATGTGTTCATATCACATGGTTAATAAAATGAGCAACTAAAAACATCAAAACATTTTTTACAATGTAAAATACAATTTTAAAAATGGTCTGTATTGCTACTTAAAAATTTGCAATTTAGAAGGAATAATCTTGAATCAATTTAATCCCCTTTGAAGAAAGTTCAAGCTTATGACACTGAAATCCACAGGCAGTGGCTCAAATGCAAATGCATGAAAGCACACAAAGCTATAAGCGGGTGACCTCTTGGCATATACAAAAGCCATTTTAACATGCAAAGAACAATCTGGTTAAAAAAGCACTACTCTCGTCAGAAATAATGCATCATCATCAAGGCTTTTGACCAATAAATCTGGTTGCTTCATACAGTTTTTCTCATGAGTTTTCCTGCCAGTTTGATTGAGGACTGCCACTGTTAGCACAAGGATGGACTTGTTTCATTGTTCCATTGAATTTATCAGCATTGCAGGCATACCTCTGGGTTTATGATTCTGCCCGCTGTTGCTGAATAAATACAATCACTGACAATGTTGCTTGGTCTTTTGTGTCCTTATCTTTGTTTGAAAACGCTACAAAGACACAGGGCCAGTTGTAGAGCTGAATATGAATAGTATAGTAATATCTGATAATATTTATGGGTCAGTGATACATGCCTGTGTGGAATATGTAAAAGAGACAGCCAGACTCATTTGCAATACAACGCACAGCGGTGGTTAAGCTTGTGCTAAATTAGTGTTAAATTAATAATAAATCTCAGGTCACGATGAACTGTAGATCTACTGTACCATAATTACTGTTTTTAACCTCTGTTGCAGCTTTGAGTTTTTCAGTGTATCTTGATTTTAAGCTTTTTAAGTGTCTCGTTCAGCAAAGTTGTCTGCACTTCAGTGAACTAAAAAAAGCACTGTTTGGAGATTTTAGCAGCATCCACAGCCTAAACACATACACAGTCATTACAAATAATTCAATACATCTAACACAGTGTTTTTAATTTTATTTTTTGTATTTATTCATTCTTTAACCAGAAAAAAAAAAATTGAGACTGAGGCCTCATTTACAAGAAACACATCCCTAAAAACAACATCACTCTAAAAGACAATCTCATCATACATTCAATCTGGGATCAGAACCCTTTACATTTTGATAATTCTTAGAACCTTCTCATTAAAATAACTGTAATCTTAGTCATTATTCTTCATCTAGCAAATACATTTTTGGGTTATTTATCCGATGCTCTATCATATCCCGGATACTCTGGTCCAGACTATTCCATGCCATAGGGGGCGCTGCAGATAAATGCTGATTGGCCAACCCAGGACCTTCTCCAAGGCACTTGATAAATAAGTGTAAGACTAAATTGTAAACTATACTTGGGTATATTTACCTGTAGCAACAAACCTAGGTAGCCTGGCAACAATCCTATTACAGTTTTACACACAAAAAGTGCCCAGTGTAATTGCCTTCTACAATTAAGTGACATCCAATTTTACGAAGCCAGTAATAATACTGCCACAGATATTCCACACCATACATGTGAGAGGGTGTGGGTGATTCACCGAGACATGGGAGACAGAAAGGTTTTTTGACACGGCACTTCGGTACACTGATTTATTTTTATAAACCAGTGGGCAGACTTGTCTACCCCACCCCGCCCTTCCGTAGTGGTTAGGGCTCTGGACTCGGAGGGTTGTGGATTCAATCCCAGGTGGGGGACACTGCTGCTGTACCCTTGAGCAAGGTACTTTACCAAGATTGCTCCAGTAAAAACCCAACTGTATAAATGGGTAATTGCATGTAAAAAATAATGTAATTGTATGTAAAAAATAATGTGATATCAATTGTAAGTCGCCCTGGATAAGGGCGTCTGCTAAGAAATAAATAATAATGCAAATGCGCCCGATAGCCAGCACAGGTCTCCCCTGTTACAAGGTCTAAGACAGGGGTAGGTAACCTCGACACTGCCAATCTGTTCTATTGCAGGACATTGATCCAACCAGGTACGTTGGAGGTCAATTCAATAATGAAGTATTTGGTTGGAACAAAATCCTGCAGTGGAATGGATTAGATTAGAAGAGTGAGCCCATGTTCATTTTGATTGAAAACATATTTTTCTTAGCAAACAAGTATTTTTATTTTAAAAGCACGTACTGTAGTGGTACTACACTAGGTTAAATACATATTTTGATTTACTTTTAGATAGCCTTGAACTTCAGGGGTCTTTCAGCAGGATAGGAAACCAGGATGAAATTGACCCCGCCCCTTTGGCTCCTTCTTTCCTGTTGGTAACTAACTTCCTGCCTCCTCTAATATCTGACACAACTCTGGTATTCTTATGTTTATATTATAAACTGTGTTTGGGCATTTAAAAGCACATACCGTACATATCTATTGTGGTGAATTCAGAAACAATGATATCCTTTCTGTACACGTTCCACAATTCAATGTTGCTGTTGTTCTCCAAATGGACGGTTACCATGACAATACATCTGAGGCCTAGTTTAAATGTGTGAAGGCCTGTAATCAATGATTGAAGAACACACTACTTTTTCCAATTACACTGAGCAACTGTATATTCTGGTCGGCAGATGCTCCGCTGTGAGTTTCAGCTCCCAAGTGTCAGTTTCTGTGATTACAGCTACGAATGTGATGAGGAGAGCCAAGATGGGGGGGAACAATGCCCTTTCAGCTGGGGATCTCAAAATTGAAACTGACAAGAGGGCCCAAGACCTGGATTAAAACTCATCTGACAATCTCAAGCCTTTGTGTTAATTAGTTCCAGGATTGATGGCATTGGAAAGGAGTCAAAAAATAACTACTTTCTTTAAAGCTGTGAGTGCTTGCATTTATGAATGATTTGTGGCAGTATTGCAAATCACACAATATTAGGCACTGGGAAGCACAAAAAAGTTATATCCGAAATACTGCATTATATTTCAGTTTGTTGCAGTACCCTTATAAAAGTTTATGGCAATTCATTTAGCAGTTTTCCCATGCTTTTCCCATACTTTTCCCATGGCTATACTGTATCCCTATATCATAGATTACCCTGGTTTGCCATGTTTTTCCCTTTGCTCTACCATACCTCGTTGGCATTTACAATGGTTTACCTAGTCATGAATTAATTGATTATTAATAGCTTTTGTTTTACAATCCCAGAAGTTTACCACATTATTTTTTGTATGATATTTTTTGCAGTTGTACCATGCTTTTCCCATAGTTATACTATTTACCATATGTAGCCATGGTTTGCCGGGTTTATTAATAACCCTCTCTGTGATGTACAATATATATATATATATATATATATATATATATATATATACATATTTATGCTTTAACATGCTTAAACTTTGCCATGCTTTTAAGATGGGACAACTAAGGGTAATTCTGCAATTTGTGCTGCAGGTTTAATCAGCAACCGATTTGCTAATAGAATATCAGACAGATAATAATAACAAATGGATTTCTAAAACCTTTTTATTAAAAAGCAAGAAGATATCCACATGTTATGAGGCTCTATTAATCAATCAATACATTCTTTGAGGCTATGAAAGTTTCACATATTAAATACATAGGAAAGTGTAATACAGTGAAAGCATGGTAAAGCATAAACATTGGAAAGCATGGTAAAGCATACACATTGGAAAGTACGGTAAAGCATACACATTGGAAAGCACGGTAAAGCATACACATTGGAAAGCACGGTAAAGCATACACATTGGAAAGCATGGTAAAGCATAAACATTGGAAAGCATGGTAAAGCATAAACATTGGAAAGCACGGTAAAGCATACACATTGGAAAGCACATAGAGGTATGGTAAAGCGTATTAATAAACATGGCAAACTCGGGTAAACTATGATAAATGCATAGTTTAACCATGGGAAAAGCATGGTAAAAATGCAAAAGTACCAATACAAAAATACTGTAGCAAACTTTGATAAGGGTTGGGGAAAAAAAAGCTATCAGTAATCAATTAATGAATTCCTCATGGCTAGTTTCAACCCCATTAGATGATAAAACATCCATCATAAACAGATGTTTGATACTAAAGTTTAAGCTCTAAGCAGTGATTTTGTTCAAAAAAACTAACTACTAGCTACAACTCCAGTGGTATAGTCCTAAATCTGAAGATATCGGAATGCCACTAAAATATTGATTTTCTCAAACAAGAATTATACTAATTCACACTATTTCCGTACTGAACTTCTAGTAACACATATAATAGGTAGTGCATTTATCTAATTTCTACACGTATTTCTACAAAGTGTCTTTCTTCATCTTGTCAGGATGCTTAAATTTACAATTCTGTGTGTCAGTGGCTTCGTTTGTGTTTGTGTCCACAGTCATAGTTGGTGCACTGTTGCCGTCATCTTTGTCAGCATTTTTTAACATTCTTGAAGTAGTAGTTTGTAATAAAATACGTTCCTAATGCTCTTTACAGTACATCAACAGGACGACGGACTGAATCAGACAGTTGTGCAGGAGATGCAAGTCATGTGACTTAGCTTGCCTATATATTAAGCGAGTTCCGGATTGACTGCATCACTGCTGCCTATAGAAATAGTCTCAGAACAGTGTTCCGGACCGTTCCAGCTTGACTACACCACTGACTGACACAGTACTGTATTGCAGTTGCCTGTTGCCTGGTTACCTGCTTGAGTACAGTTTGAAAAAATATTTGAAATCTTTTAAATCATAACTTTGTATCCTTTTGGCAAGCTAACTAATCGTGGTAGTTCTTGCTCACTACTGCAACCTGTGAAGAAAAGCTAGCTAAAATTGAGAGGTTTTTTTTTTTTGCTGGAGATCTGAGCTTTTCAAAGAAATAAGCTATCGAGGGATAAAAGGCCTTGATAATTGAGAATCGGAAGCCACGTGACCAGATAGCAACAGACTGCCGCTTCGGATAAAGCCGGGACATTTTTAATTAACCCTGGCTATCGGGAAGTAACTATGACAGTTAAATATATTATTTACATATTTTAATTGTAAATGAATGAGTCTTTGTTCTTATCTTGCTATTTCAAATAAGCACGGAATGGACTAAGAAACTGAAAAGAAGACTGAATCCAAAAAAAAGAGTTACACGACTTAGACCAGTGCAAGACACAGGTTTTTTCTTTTTTTTTTTTTTATCTGGGTTAATTTACATGTTATGGAAAGGCAAATCTGTATACTGTGCGACAAAGCTTGTTCTGTCTTTGTGAATTTAACACATTCCCCAGAACCTTTGACACTGTCCTTCATGTAAACAGAACTCTGGACAACAGCAAGTATGTTTATTTGTAACAACGCCTCTTCACAGAGGGTTAGCCGTAAACAAAAGCAAAAACAAAACAAACAAACCAAAACCTAATTTGGTATGGGAGAGAAAACTAAACTTAAAATAATCGTTTTAGCTAATAATCCTTTTAGCTAAGCCACTTTCTGATTTAACAAAACAATGTTACAACAAACACAGAAGACATACGTTCAATAAAATATAATTCATTTTTGGTAGCCACCAGGTCAATACATAGGCCTCAGCCTTAACACAGACCACCCATACATCATAACCTCTGTCTTTATATACCTGTCTGCTCAATTACAGCCAGATGTGTCTCATTCAGAAAACTCTGCTTCTATTACCATGTTCTTCTGATCACAGAGGCATTATGGGAAATGTTGTCTTGTGACGAAGACTACATTTTCTTCTTTACTCTTTATTCCAATCCCACCTTACCTCAATGGGTATAAAAACTATGCAGTATTCGAGGTCCCATAGACCATCAATATATAACATTCCCTCATACTTTATCACAACCGGCAACAACCGAGAAGCCAGAATGGGGTCTAACCTCTGATGTGGTCCATGTTTTCCTTGGTCAACTGTTCTCGTTATGTACATATCCAAATGATTGAAGATAGAGTGGTCTGCCTCATCATCTGAAGGTGAAGTCGGATACTTCTGTAAACCACAATGTTGTTTTATTTCATGGATATTCGGATAGAAATGCAATCATCTACCACATTCTCAGTTGATATACACTCATCTATTTAACCTCAATGCAGCACCTATCTGAGTTACCTTAATGGGAAGATGGACAGTCAACAAGTTAACAGCAATATGAAAAACAGAAACAGCTTTTGTCTATAGATGGGTTACAGTCAACCTTGTAATGTGTTATTATTAACAGTACATTTTACTATATATCTGGTCAATGGCTGTTATGATTGGACCACAGCCCATACAGTGATATTCTCTCCCCAGTACATGACAAAGCAATGTTCTCCAGGCTGGGGGACCAATTGATAAAGGATCGCAGTGTCACATGTTTGAGGGTATTTTAAACATGTACTACATTGGCAACAGCTCTGTCGTATATTTATAAACTTCCAATGGCTGCGTTAACTGTGTGAACCATTATACTAATGCAGAACATTATCGTAAACAGGATAATACATTGGAAGGTCTTATGCCAAAAGTTATGGAACCCCTACCATGCAATACAATTGTATACCCTCCATCACCAAAATCTTCAGTATAAATATGTTACATACCAGGTTCTGGTAATTTAAATATTTAGATTCATCAAAGGTAAGGTGAATTAAATTGAGTTTTCTTTATGTAGCAGTCACTTGACCTACAATAAACTTACAATAAAATATTAAATATATCTGACAGAGTTGAAAGAAAAGAAAAAAAAAGAGTACAATTTGATCAGCAAATGGAGCAGTCATTGTCAGGTGTTTGTTTGTTTTCTACTGAGGTGGTCGTACATTTTGCAAACCTAATACCTTTCTCTGAAAGAGCAAACAAATTCGCTGAGAGAAGCTGGTAGGCTGTTCAGTTGAGCTAAATGATTCTACATGGCTGACTATCTTGACAGTGTTATTGGACGGACAGGGGTGTCAGACTTTGTCAGGGCCTTATGATGGTTATCATTTCTTAAAAACAATACGACTCCAACACTGATTTATCACCCTCGTTAATTCCCTGTTTAATTACAACATTCAATCAAAGACTTTAAAATTCAACCCTAAAGTATTTTTTTTTTGTCATATCATAAATCATATAACATCATATCTGATATTCCTAGGACATTGTAGTACATGTTCATGTAGCGAAATTACATTAAATGTATTATTAAGGCAAACCGTTCTAAAAGTTTACCATTGTAAAAGCATAGCAAAGTGAACTAAAGCATAGTGAAAGCATGGTAAAGCATAGGTAAACACTGGAAAGCATAGAGAGGTATGATAAAGTATATTAATAAACATCGCAAACCAGGGTAAACTGTGGTAAATGCATAATTTACCACAAGCAGCGGTGTGGAGTAGTGGTTAGGGCTCTGGACTGGAGGGTCAATCCCAGGTGGGGGACACTGCTGCTGTACCTAGATTGCACCAGTAAAAATCCAACTGATAAATGGGTAATTGTATGTAAAAAATAATGTAATTGTATGTAAAAATAATGTGATATCTTGTAACAATTGTAAGTCACCCTGGATAAGGGCATCTGCTAAAAAAAAAAAAATAATAATATAGCTGCGGGAAAAGCATGGTAAAAATACAAAAATATTATGGTAAAAGTTCATAAAGGAAGTTACAATAGATACTGTTTGCATACAATTTACATATGCTTTATAAATACAAAAAAATAGTGTGTTTATATTTGACAAAACGTACTGTGGAGAGTACCTTATTTACTGCAGAGTTATTTCACCTACCAAGCCCATGCTAATGATGCCCTTGTAGACACAGAGTTAACAAGGTACTGAATTTCCCATCATTTATATAAACTACTCCAGAGCAATAATAAACCCCAGAGCTACGGACAAAAAAAAATATTGCAAATCCACTGAGCACAGTGTCAGACAGGTGAAACAAATCAAACATTTAAAAGAGAGAGAGAAATAACTTCAGGAATGAATTATTAATAGTCGCATTTCACGCTGTACAATCTAGCTGCTAAAAAAAAAAGCTCAATTCAATTACTTTTTAAAGCAGCTATAGCCAGCAAAATAATTCCATGAATCAGAGCTGTTGTGCAATTCCATTCGCTTCTTTGAATACGTGGTTACTTACAGCAAACTTCTATTTTCTTCTATTTTTCATTTGAAATGTGGCATCTGGTACTACACTAGACAAAAGAAGTGTCAGCATGCTTGTCTTGCACTCCAGGATATCTGTTACTTCTTCGCCTCCGTGTGTTCAAGATCAAAGTACAGTAACTTACAGGATGAAAAGCATGTCAGTCATCAGGAGAAGCACCTGGTTAATTACTGATAGCGCAGAAGGCACTGAAGGGCTTCTCCAGGTAAAATGACCAAGGTAGTGCAAGACTAACTGAAAGCAAGTCATTTCTTTGACCTACATCTGTAGATGCCAGGTATACTGTTTTAAAATGGAAATACATGTTTGCTGAAGCATAGGTTTCTGTAAACTACAGCACAGCAAAGTACCAGCAATCAATACTTTTATGCAACAATTATTTTTGTTCTGTTGACTTGTGCTTGTGCTTATATTTTATACTTCAATTTTCAATATGCCGATTCAAAGACAATAGATACACAGTTTATGATTCCTCGTACTAAGTCAACCCATGTGTTGTGGTTCAAACTCACATCAATGGTCCAGCACTATTATAATTATTTAAAAAAAAGTAATACCTTTAATAAAGCTAATTAGAGGTAAGAAATGGCCATTGACACTGCCAGGTATGGGAGTTCTTAATACTTTCACAAACTAAGTTCCAGGAAAACAATGTCTCTTTTAATTAAACACAAAGAAGCAGTTTGCTTCATTTTAAATTAATTAAAACACACTTACAAAAAAACATATTTTTAAAAATAAAGCAATAAAAAAATGCATCTTACAAAGATACACGTTACCTGCTCATACCAACCTCTCCACAGTCAAACAGGTCTCTCTTTATATAACCCACCTGGTTAATCAACATTAATCAATTATTATTTATTATTTGTTTATTTAGCAGACGCCTTTATCCAAGGCGACTTACAGAGACTAGGGTGTGTGCACTATGCATCAGCTGCAGAGTCACTTACAACTACGTCTCACCCGAAAGACGGAGCACAAGGAGGTTAAGTGACTTGCTCAGGGTCACACAATGAGTCACTGGCTGAGGTGAGATTTGAACCGGGGACCTTCTGGTTACAAGTCCTTTTCTTTAACCACTGGACCACACAGCCTCCAATTAGTCTGCCTTTTCCACTTGCAATCAATTCAGGCAATCAACACATATTAAACAATTAGTGAAAAACACACTTATACACTTAGTGAAAGACTACATCAATTAATAGTGTTAAAACTGAAGTAAGTAAAAAAAAAATCAATTTGAAAAAAACAATCTCTACTTAATACTTTAAAAAAAAGTTTCAATACTAAGGGCAACACATTACAGAAAGATGAACAGTGAACAATTCAATTATTTTAAGAGTACTTTGTTACACAAGCATTGGATTATACTCCTGTGTTGGAATTGTCAGGGTTGGGGGATATTTTGAATATGAAAGCAGGGTATTGCTGTTGTTCCTTTTACTTTAAGAATGATTTACTTTTACTTTGAGCAGCATCTGTTCTGCCTAATTTCCCTGATGATGGATCACTATCCAGAAACATTAGGCTTATTCATAACCGTGCAGTCAAGAGAATATATTACGATGGGTTCAGTCTTCGTCTGCAGTCTAGCGTTGCAATGCATTTGTCTTCACATCTGTCTTTGATAAGAAGGTAAATATATTTTAAAGTACACACAGGAAAGTTTTTGTCTCAAAAGAGCCAACTTCCCTGCGTTTTGGTATGTTTAACATGCCCTTGTCAAGGGAAAGAGCGTTTACAGTTATCCAGTTAGGCCTTCACAATTGTGTACTTGCACATAATTATGAAGAATGCGAAATTAAGTTATATAATTCAAAAAGGAACTAAAATGTTTTACATATATTTATACACTACCTCAAACTGGGACCTACAATTTCCATGAGGTTTCCGTGATTTCCGATGGCATGTGTTAACATACGGCGCTAAGAAGGGGTTAAGTTCAAAGCCATTGAAAAAGACAGCTATACAACACACTATACACTATATAGTGTATATACTATCCTGTGTATACCAATATAGTTTCAGTATGATTTATTCACCAGGCACAAAATGTAATTCAGTTTAACATAAGATATATGGTACAGATGCAAAGTTTATGAGAAGAAGCAAAAGACAACCTAGAATGTAGAATATTGGTATGGGAAAAAAAAGGCAGATGGCACCATGTGAGGAACAAACATGCATCCAATTGAAATAGACTGCTTCACCCTACTTCTTTGTTTTATCACATAGATATGTACAGACCGGCTCAAAGATTGCTTTAATGTTTTACTATCCATCACCTACTTTTATATATAATCTGGAATGTCATATTCACAAGCTGTTAGCCCTGTAGGGTTAATGTATGTGTATGTGCCAAGCACTCTAAAGGCTAACACTGCTTTTGGAATGCCAAATGTAATTATCACTGACCTAATCAGTGCTGCTGTTGTTAAATTACTAGCCGAAAAATGAATGTTTAATCTATGTGTTTTCCTGCATTTCTCCCCTGGACATGTTTTCTGATTCTAATGGTTTAATTTCAGTGAACAAATGTCCACCTACGTGATTGCATACGTGAATACATGCATACATAACTAACTGTATCACTAGAGCTTATAGGGCAAGCCAAAATAACCTTCACCCACACTCTGTATACTGTATTTTGAATTTGTTAATAAGAGGTAGCATAGTGACAGCCTCTTTTTCAGACATACAGTCAATCATATTTGCGCGGTTGTCCAATTGTTGTAAATGCAAATGAAAATGTACAGGGCTCCGTAGAAATAAAGGGATGAACAGGAAATCCTGCCTTTGGTTGACACTCTGAGAGGAAATTGGAGAAACTATAGCTATAGAGAGAGAGTGTGGAGCGAGGCTTGAATGCAGATTGTCAACTTTTTAACTCTGAAAAAGTTGCATAAGAAGATTTTCCTGCAGAAGAAACATCTTTGAAACCAAGATGTTTTTTTTAAATTATCCTCTTAAGAGTCCTGGTCGAGTTTTATTTTGGAATTTGAAAATGTCCTGTAAGAAATGGCGAACCTTTTTGAAGTCCTACTAAATGAAGAGGAATCTACAATTCCATAGTTTTGGATTGTTTTCTTCTTTGGTTAAAAGCTCTATAACCATGATTGAATACGAACCTGAAGTTACTTTGCATAGTGCTCAAGGCACTATCTTAGTGTGTGCGTGGTCGTGTCTGCTCCTTTTAAACACAGATACAATGTGTTAGTGATGCTGCATAGTTGGAATGACTGGAAGGAGGTTTTGCTATTCAGAGTGTGTCCAAAATATCGACCTTTTTTCCATGTAGGCACAGGAGGGAAACACGTTGAATAGAAACATCATTTTGAGTGGTTAGAGGCTAGATCATTTTGTGATTTATTTATTTATTTATTTATTTATTAACCAATTTTACAAATCAAAATGCTCACTTCAACACACACACACATATATATATATATATACAGTATATATATATATATATATATATATATATATATATATATATATAGTTTAAAAGGAGATAGCTCGGGGGAACACTACACTAAAGGGACCGTATTATTTATGTCCCGTTTGTACATTGTATAGAACAGACTCTGAATTTTTTTTTTTTATATATTGATGTTATTTTTACTGAGCTTGAGAACATCAACAAGAAAATACAAGTACCCAAGCAGGCTCAGTGAGGAACACTCAGGCTTGCCCTTGCTTTAGGTTCAGTAGTTTTATAATATTGCCAAGGCAAGACCAGCTGGTATGCAAAGCCATACAGCCAGGAATGTACACTTTTGCATCCTGGCTGTGTGAAGTGGCTGATCTTAACTGGGGATTCCACAGGGCTTTGATGCTCCCACTGATTAAGAAAGCATAATTTAACACTTTACATTGTGTCTCTAATTAATGTGTGCTTACATAGTAGTTACTTAGTAAATACGTGTGTACTTACACATAATTAAAATATTATTATTCATAGTTACAATGTACTTAATGTGTAAAATATTTTTTAATGATATAATCCTAACCCTAAACATAAAGCTAACAATTGTGTATTTACATACATCGTGCAAAAGGATGTACACATGAAGTACATTGTATCTTCATTATAACATCATAATTACACAATTGTGAAGGCCTAACTGGATAACTGTAAACAAGAAGACTGGAAACTCAAAAGTAGTTTATCCAGATGTATACATTGCATGCTTCTCTGAGCTAAAACATGGCAAACATAAAGCATTAATACACTCCATGTGTCGTCAAATAAGCTTTGGTGATGTAAGCAAATTGGTAAGTCAACAATATCATATTTGACAGAAACACCATAAACATCCATCAAGGCATCATATTTTACTGGCACATTAAACCTGATTGCGGGGCAGTGTGTTAAAATTACATTATAGTATTTACTGTATGTCAAACCCAGGAGGCAAAGGGTTAAATATGAAATACTGTGCAATAGCTTATTTACCAAAATCTAATGAAAAATATACTGGGACACGGTGGGCTGCCATGTCAATTTAAAAATCTCTTATGAAGCCTTGGCTACGTTCATGGGTGGCTACTCAAGAATAACATCTCTGTTATCAAGCAATGTGATTCAGCAAAGCTCTCCCCCTCTCTTTTTCTCTTCTTTTATCAAGAAATAGGTTGGCTTGTCATATCGTGTGTAGTCTAAGGCTGAGGAGTCATGTCACTGAAACTGGCAGCAATGTATCTGATAGAATTAGTCCAAAGCCATTGAATGCCCAAACTGGCAGCAAGCAGAAGTCACTTAAAGAGTAAGTTTACCTAGCTATCTATCTTGCATTTATATAGCTCCTTTCATGTGTTCACATTGCAGAACACTTCAAATAAAAAGAACAAGAGACAGTTCTAACAGTTAAACACAGATTTTAACAGATGGATTTCCAATAGGGGACCAAAAGAAAAAGTTGAGTCTGCATGTCGGATTTTGTCCGGGATGACATTCCAGGCTTTTGGTGCATAGCTGCAGAACGCTCTTGAGCTGAATGTTTTGAGATTAGCTCTAGGGATCTGTAGGATTCCTGCGCTAGATGATCTCAAATTGTGCTTTGGTGCATGAGGGACAATTAGGTCAGACAGATAGGTTGGGGTCAGATCATGCAATGCTTTATACACCAGTAGAAGAATTTTATAGTCAATGCAGAACTTCACAAGGAGCCAGTGTAGAGACTTCAGGATATGGGGTGATGTGCTCAGTTGATTTTGTCCTTGTAAGAACTCTAGCTGCAGAGTTTTGAAGCAGTTGAAGTTTTTTCAAGGTGCAATCACTAAAACCGGAAAAGAGAGAATTGCAATAATTCACTCTTGACATGACGAATGCATGGACGAGCATGTCAACATCTCCTTGTGACAGCATGGGCCAAAATCTTGCTATAATTCTAAGTAGCGGGGTTCCGAAAATATACAGTGCTATACGCCCCCTAAAGCTCTTTTCAAAATGGCTACTCTAGCGCACTTTGGTTTGAGATCTGTCCTCTAAATCACTGCAGGAAAAGTCCTCCAAGTAAGGCATAATATGTTTTTGTCATAACTTAGATCCAATGTATCCACAGAAATTTTTAACAAATTGTTTTTATGTTTATCAGTTACTGAATCATGAGATTGGTATGAATCCTTTGGGATCCAGATATACCTTGGATATATAGTGCCATTTTCTGCAGATATGCTTGGAAGGAAAGTCATTTCCTTTATTCTGTTTCCAATACTTCTTTGGTGTGTGGCTGTTAAAAAATGCTTCAGTTAGAACTTATAATTAGTTTTTCTTTTTGATACAGAAAAATTGTGAGTAAAAGCTAAAAGTGCTGCTGCAATTCTGAGTGACTGAGGAAAAGGTACAACTAGGCTGCAAAAAAAATGATTGTACAAAGTGTACATGCATACATGCTATGCATAGGTCCCAAGTTTCATCAACTGGAAACTATAAAACTAGTGGTGGGCAACTATATGGAAATTGTACATCGATATCGATAATATCGAAGTCTTCCAAAATACAGAAAAAAACAACAATTGCAATATCAAACATATATACATATATAGACGTTAACAGATATTTACATATTAAAAGCAATAACTTACTTTAACTTAGTGGTGCTTTGCTTCACAATATCCATGGAGAAAAACAAGGTCTAGTTATATTGTTTTACTATTCCATCATCAGCCACCTCAAAACCAAATATTTCTATACTTCACTGCGCACAGACTTCGGTAATTTTCTAGCCAATTCAGAAGTAATTGAATCTTCAGCCGCTCTGTGTATAAATGACTCATGACACCTCTAAAAATATTAAGTATTTTGAGATGTGTTTTAATGTTTTATAATACCAAAGTTCGCATTTAAAAAATACATTAATAATAGTATAAGTAAATCACACAGACAAAATGCAATGAACCAGTGACATATTGCGTAACTTGAGATAATGCAAATAATACAGCATGCAAATAGCGTTTGGCACCTAAATGTCAATCAATTAAATAAAATGGTTAAATAATACTTTAGTGTGTGTGTTGTGTCTTAATCTTATACCTGAAAAGGAGTATAGTACCATCTACTGGATATTTTACATTTAGGAATGCAGGACTTCATCAGAGGAGGAGTTGGATAAAATGGCTGCCTTACAGTGAGTTTATACAAGTTTGAGTTTGTTTTAAAGTGTTAAAGTGTATAGGGTTTGTTGTATCTTAATATAAAATAAACTTAATTATACTGTGTTTGTATTTTTAGCAGGATTAGCAATAAAAAGCTCTGTGAGTGTAAAACCACGAATGCAGATGAGCCTGGCTCTTTTGCATTGTGGTTAAGAAGCTTACTTGAAGTGCGTGGGGTTCCTGGTTCACACCCAGCCTCTGTCATGTTAAATTTTGTGAATACAGTGGATGTGAATGCAGTGGATACTTCTTTATGATGGCTCTAATTTTGTATTGAAACCTACGGCAGGGGATGGTTGCCACAGAGAAGCTTGGCCGATTTCCCAAAACGTCAGATTGGCAAGCTGTCCCTTAAACATTTGGCTAGCTTCTTTGTTTCCTTTCCATCCCTTTTGAGCTTTCCAGCAGCTTGCCCACATTTTTTAATCTTGACTTCAATAGCGGTTTCCATGAAATTTGTGTACTTTTTTCATTTGAAGCCAGTCTTTGTTCATACAGATCCTTAGTGGACTCCTAGCTGCATCTGTTATGCTGGGCTTTCACTGCCATGTGAAGAGCTATAGGATTGTATTGTGTTTCTTGGGAAATCAATGCACATGCTGCATCTATGCAAATGCATGGAAACATGGTGTAAATAGGCCAAGTTTATGAAGGCTGTGAATACATTATCCTATCAGGGTAATTAATACTGGAGGTAGGTGTACAAAGAAGGATCCCTGATCTGGTACCTTTAGTATCTGACAAGCAATAATTTTACAGTTTTTAAATGATGAAAAAAATAAAAAAAGTGTTGCAAAAATGATTGTGTTAAAACATGGCTAGGCAAAGGTCGACATGCATCTATCAACACCAACAATAAGGCACGAAACCAACAAGCAGACGAGAACTTAAATTATATACGGGAGCTACTGTAAATCAAGGTCATTACCTAGAAACAAAAATGCTATCCCTCTTCCTTAATCATAAGATCTACCTTAACCCCTGCATACAGGTAATGCCCAGTTTCAGATTTAACTGTAGATTGTCGACTGAAGATGAAACCGACTGAAGATGGAACCGGCTGCAGTCCCAGATGGATATCAGAACCAGGTGGGAATGAGTTTTACAGACTGACTTTACAGTGCGGAGAAAAAATATGCATTTATGTACGAATTTATGCTGAAACTGTGCTGAAGGTAAGGTGGTAATCATTGGGGAATGCTATTACGATTAAAACCATTCAAAATTTGTTACGTCAAGCCAGAGTGATCCAAGCTGCCTATACTGACAGTGCTATGGCAGGTGATTTTAGTTCAACCCCTGCAAATATATACCATGATTTGTTATGCATTTTGAAAATAAGATTTGTTCTTTAAGAGTTCTTAACGACTGTGTCACACAACTCCACTTCGAGACAAATAGAACTCAACCGCCCCAAAGGCAAAAGGACAGCCGCAAGATTAATATTGGCCAATAGATAAGCCATCTTTCTCATGACTGAGCAGAAAAGATGAGTTTTACAAGAACAGAAGAAAAAAAAACACAGAGATACAACAAAACAAGATGAATCATTGAATAGCTTAGACTAAAGGAC
Organism: Acipenser oxyrinchus oxyrinchus; assembly: GCA_030684275.1. Lineage (NCBI taxonomy): Eukaryota > Metazoa > Chordata > Actinopteri > Acipenseriformes > Acipenseridae > Acipenser > Acipenser oxyrinchus. Next base: position 2,037,092 of record CM060281.1, on the reverse strand, counting down.
AGCAGTCAGCAAGGAGCACAAGCAATAATCTTGCTCTGTATCTTTTTTTGTTGTTGTGATTTCTTGATACATTCTTTGTTTCTGATGAATATATACTGTAGTAATACTAAAATTCATTGCAGTGTCTGGCTCTCTGATTTATATTTTGAATATTTTCCAGTTATTTCCCTGGAGAATAAAGTTCTTACTTCAAGTCACATTTTAATATACAGTGCTACCTTGATATTTCACCATCTGCCTCATACATAAATAATAGAAATATTGAAAACAGTGAATTAACAGTTAATGACCTTCATGCAGAACATATACAATGCTGCTTCCATGGTCATACAATTGACCATAGTTAACTGTGATTTGTCATGCTTTTAATATGCTTTATCATACCTCTCTGGGTTTTGCAGTGCATACACATGCTTTACCACGTTTTTACTATTCTTTGCCATGCTTTTACTATAGGACATTTTAAAGTGGAATTTCTGTCTCTGGGTAAAAAGACCCCAAACATATAGCTGAATACCCCAGATATCAGCGTGACAATGATATAGAACAGTTTCATGAATATCAAAATTAATTTGATCCATCAAAAAAAAAAAGGCAATAAATAACTTATATAAATACTGCCCGATAATCCCATTCCAATGTCGGATATAAACATGAAAACTCTACAATTCAGAGCATTACTTTTTATTCCACAGCCCTACTCTGTAATTCCACCAGCCCTACAAGGGGAACATATTTGCTGCTGAGCCCCCTGGAGTAGCTGTTTATTCTCCTCATCATCTGACGTTACTGATACCTAATCTCCTGAACTGTGCACTCTCTCCTGGGAGCCTAGTAATGGCCCTGGCTATCGATTTCTCATTTCATGCGTTCTTCAGTTAGTGCCATTTCTGTTCCACTCTTTGCAGACACAGGATCTGGGCAGACCGCATGAGATTCTGCTTTCAGACAGCTCGACTGACTCATGCAGCCCAACCCAACAATGCCCAGCTCTTTCATTTTGTTTAGAAAAAAAGGGAGAGGCCCAATTAAGTACTAATGTTGGCTTAAGTTCATGATTGAATTAATCCTGCTAATTGGCTTTTATGTGGCCATTAAAGCATTGGCATCCGGAGCTTTGCCAGCCATTTTGTAGTGCCCTTATCAGCTAAATTTAGGTTCATTGGCCTTTGTGTTCATCAATTGCTGTGCATGAGAATTTTTGTAGAAATTGCTCATTTTAAAGACCTGAAAAGCAAGGCTTTAAAAAACCACATTGCTGAGTTTGCTCTCACTTTGGCTGCGGTGAGGTCCATGCATCTAATATTCAGTATAATTTATTATAGTGTACAATACATGATATGCAGGTGTCCCAGAAAGTTGCACCTGGTAAAGACACGACCGCGTGGTGTGCAGGGTGAGTCATACAGTCAGGAGAGTGCAGATTTGAATCTTGGCTGTTCTTGCATTGGCTCAGGCACTCATGCTTCTCCAGCCCCTAGTGGCCAAGCACTGGTGAGATCAATACTGGGATACTTAAAAGGCTGGACTTTGTCCTCCAAGAGCCGGTAGCTCACTGACATCTGCTGTCAAACTTGTGGGTGTTAAGTGGTCATTTAGGAGACTTTTTTTTTTAATTAATAAAATGTAGCCCAAAATGTATTTTTTACCTAAAATGTTTCATGAATTTCACAAGAATTCATAGTTTTCTAAAATGCAAATATGATCTAAATTGACGTACCTGGTTAAATAAAGGACTGACTGTTGGATTGGTTGATTGAAATCCCAAATACTGTTATATAGTGAAGCATTTTGTGTTTCATTATAAATATGTGGTCTGGATAATGAAATCCTCGATTCTCCACAAAACACTCTATAAAACTTTTTTTTATTTTTTTTATTTGATATTGTATGTTACAAAATACAGAATTCAAAAGTATGCATTATAATATTGTTAAAAGAAAAATGAAAACAAATAGAACTCAAAACACAGAATTGTAGGCTTGCAAATGAGTGATGTCATCACTGTACCAAAGTGCAAATAATCTATACTACAAAAGCAATGGATTTCAAAGACAACATGACCCAGGAGTGGGAGAATTGGCTGGGAGGCAGTTCACCCCTGTGTGATGTAATTAGTTTGCGTGCACTTTCATGAAAACTGCCCCACAGGCACACACTGTGCCTTTAATAAACAGTATGTGAATAGGGCAATCATCCATAACTTCAAAGCACTCAGAATTCTAAGACAACTATAGGAAAGTAACACTAGTATACACACGGTATGACTAATGCCTTTCATAATAGGTTTCTAAAGAATGCTGAAGCCTTACAATAGATAGACTAGACTGTAATAAATGTAGCACATAGTTTTATTACTGTTAAGCTATATTCCTATAGAAACCATGTAAAAGCCAGGTTGCCTAGACAAGTTTCAAAGAGCAATGCAACAGTAATGGTTTTCTATGAAAAACATATTGCCAACTAGCGAATTGAAATGCAAAAATACTTTTTCAATGTATTTTTCACATCAGTCGTTCGATAAAAAGAAAAACTTTTGCTAAAACAGCCAAATATGATCTAATCTGCTGTTACTTAATTGTGTATTCATTCTATCAAGTGAGTTTATTATGGTGATTTATGTACCAATAAAGCAGACTCCTTAAGGAGGACAAATGCTATAAAACAGCAAGTATTATTAATGTGATTGAATAGATTATAACAACATGTTGCAATAAATCAGAGGACAAATGCACACCCATTAAGGACAATGTACACAGGTGAGCAGAAAGAGATAATGTACCACTGATATCAACTGACGCAGTAGCACAGAGCCCCCTATTGACACAGAATAAACTTGCTGCTGAATTAATAATGCAAATTCAAGGCCCTTTCATTTTAAGTGTTAATAAGGTTTGTTTTAGGGTCAGGAAATAGTTTTAAAAAATAGCAATACAAACAACCATACTGTAATGGATGGTAACACTTTATATTAAGTGTCTCTAATTACTATTGTATTTGCATCTTTTTGCACAATGTATGCAAGTATACAATTGCAGCAAAAAAGGGTTAGCATTAGGTTTAGAGTCAGGGTTAGGTGGTTAGGGTAAGGTTTGCAGTTAGGTTTAGAGTTAGGGTTATGGTTAGGGATACGGTTAGGATTACGGTTATATCATGCAAAAAAAAAAAAAATCACAAATTAAGTACATTGTAACTATGCATAATAACATTGTAAGTACACATGCATTTACAAAGTAAATACACCAAAATTAGAGACACAATGTAAAGCGTTATCCCTGGCACAAGGAATCATTTGTAATTACAATGTTGTACATTGCAATAGCCAAATATTTACCCATGCAAGAAAATGTATCAAGCAGAGTGTGTTACAAGCTCCTGCACATAAATATACCTTACAAATAACTCAACTATCTCAGCTTTCTCTATATACCATTCATTTAACTTAATTGTCCTAGGCTCCATTCTACTTTTTTAGAGTTGTTGTCAATTTGGCTCTTTCACACACACACATACACACACACACACACACACACACTCCAAATAAAAAGGTATTGAAGAAAAATCTCCTTTTGAAAAGTTTGGCTACTGCTCAAGGATCCTTGGCACATTCCCCATGCGGATAGCTCCTTGCTCATTCAAATTTAAGTGATTAAAGCCCTGAATACAGATTCATAGTCAAATTTTTGCTCTGCTGTTATCAAATGTTACTCCTTAAAGTAATTATTTATACAAAAATGTATTGGGAACAGACTGGAGTAAGATAGAAATGTTTTCAAAAACTGAATCTAAGTGTCACAGTTACAATAATTTCTACTGAACTGAAAACCCTGGTGTTAAAAATGCTAGTTATTAAACACTTATGGTGCTTGTATTATTTTCTTTAAATGAAAATACAGCTCTGCTTCATGGCTGGCTTGACTTCTTTATTTTATGCCACTATTCTAGGAAACACATCTATGAATCATTTTTTAATATGTACTTTGATTGAATCTCGCAGAAGAACAAGGACAGAACATGGGTGCTTGACATGCAAATTAGAAAATGAGTACCATCCATCAGCCAATCAGCTTCTAGCTCTAGTGGGCCCATCACAACTTCAACACTGAATCAAATTTAAAATCAATGGGCCCAACTACCAGATTTTTCATTTTGACTTGCAGTAATGAAAGCTTGATTCAAATCTATAGGACACCAAATATTAAACAAATACACAGTTGGTCTAAATACATTTTATGATCCACCAAAACCAGCCAATCAATACTTTGCAACAATGAAAGCAACCAATCCACAGCCTGTTCTTAACTTGACTGGAGTTCAGCATCTTTCAACAAGGGAGCAGTTCAGTCTTGATGCCTCAAGCCTGCCCTGGGCTGGTGGGAGCACCCTTTCTTTTATGGGATGGGTTCAGTCTCTATACACATCAAATCCTTACCCTGTCTTTTTGAGACTTTCAGAGCCCTTTATATCCCATTGCACTCGTTGAACTTTCCAGCCTACATTTCCAACAACCAGTTTATAAAGATCTAGGACTTTATACTCTGGAGGCTTGTAAAAGCTTTTGGATGTTTCAATGTGCTGAACTGTAAAGAATATATAACGAAAAAGGGATTTTACAAACTGCATCCAGTAAAAAGAAAAACGTACACAGGAATTTTATAGAACAAGGATGATGTTAATGTTTATATCAAACCCAACATCATTCATCTAATTATTTAAAGGAAAAGCAAAATTAAACATCCCGAAATATTAAAATAAAATACCAGTAATGGGGTTCATATTTTATAAGCCCTTAGTTTAAATGCTAGGGGGTTGAATTTATAAAATGTCAGCTTTTTTGTTATTGGATTAATGCAATCTGTTTGAATTAATTGATTTTATTAATGGAAATGATCAATGCATTTTAAAAAGTCAGCACTTATAACCTTCATATATACCTTCATCAAGCTAAAAGAAGAATTCTTGGTACTGTTATTTCTGGGTGCAATGGAGTGTGGGAAATGCTTTAAAACCCATTATTACTGGTAACCCTTTTATTGTGGTAAGAATTTGCAAATGCACTTTCAATAGTTTAATACTCAAGGAGTATTTTTTTACGTAAGTATAATGTATGAAAAAGAAAGTATGTTAGTTTTGTATTATGGAATTGCTTAAAAATCTCCAGCCTGTGCTTCTCCTTTCTGCCTGTGTGTGTGTGTGTGTCTCTCTGTCACTGCCTGGTTCTAGCACTTGTAAGTGCTGCATTGTTTTCAAAGACTCCTGTCTCTCGCTTTACTACGCCAGCACATTGGGTGTTAGAATATAAAACAAAAACCAGTATCTTGATTTAAAAAAAAAGAAAACATGTTCCTTTCAGCTTGACTGAAACACCACCCTGTGAGCACTTTTGACATAAAGAGTACGTATTGGGTACAAAAAAAACAGTTTCCTTCCTACAGTTACTGCAAAACACTGATCTATTTTTCAACATTGTCACAATTGTTTTGCTATTTATATTCACTCAGCTTGGAGGGTATTCTGATCATCTAAAGAGTACTACAGGTTGTAATACTGCCACTCTTTATTCATTTAACTAAGATTAATTCTGTTATGTTTCTGTGATGGTGTTTTGCAATGAAGGATGCTGGGGGTTTTATAAAGTTGATCTAGCTAGTCATTATCTTGTGAATTATATGCACATGTATGGGACTGGAAGAATAGAGCATGTCTCTTACTCTCTGTGTGTCTTCTCAGCAACTATGTGGCAACTCTGCCTGCTGAATATTCATGTGCACTATATTAAGTGTCCTCCGGAACTACTCTACTCAGGCACATTGGTTCCAGCTACAATAGTACTGATTTTACTACTGATTTTATAACTGCTCTTATCTGTAATGTGATATTTTGTATATTGATATTTTGTAATGTGATACTTTGTAACAACTGTGAGTTGCCCTGGATAAGGGCGTCTGCTAATAAATAAATAAATAAATAAATAAATAAATAAATAAATAATCATGCTGTGCATCTACATCACTATAGATTATGGTGAGATATCGCCTATCATCAAAAATTCATCTAGGGTTTACCCTAGAGATTTATAAATCCACTTATTAGAAATACTACATACAATAAAGAAAATCTGAATTAATAATGTCTAGGCAGCAATATTAAGATTCACCATTTAGATAAATAAAATACCCCCTCCCTGAGTCATAAATTCGGATGGGGGAATGAAATACATTTCACAAATGATCCTTTTATATGTATGTCAAGAGACACAGCAATAGTTTTTTTTTTTTTTTTTACCACATCCGAATAAAAAACAGCTACACTCATGCAATAAAAATCAGGAAACTAGAGTTTCCCTATCCCTGTACATCTTTGAGCTTATTAATGTTGTGTTTTTAAGACCCAAAGGACTCTGTAATATACCCTGAGAATAGTCTGATATGCACAGTCAATTCTGCAGAGCGAATGTAATCTCTGGCATTACAGCTTAGTCTTTATCCATTTGCCATTGTTTAAAAAAATATATAGATTGGAACATTTCTTTATCAGCACATCCTTTTGCCCTATGGGGAAACTGGTGCACTAAATATATTCTGTGAAACCTCCTCACGTTTTATTTAGTGAAGAGAGCAGCAGGGTTATAAGCAACCAAACACAACGTGACAAGATGCTTGTACAGCCATTATTCAGTTGCACCAAGCAGTGGAAGACCAACAAAATAAGAATATCCACTAGTAAAATAATTAATTCCCCCTTGTTATCAACCGAGGGTCCACCACTGTACTGATACCACAATGACGACAGAGCAAATAAGAGTCCAAGCACCTAATTCATTATAATTGATTTTATCGTGGAGATACAGAGGGAAGGCAATTTTGGAAATAAATCTGCTTGAAGGCACAAACGAGGCTTTGTGTTAAGTTTACAGGTGCAATTTTTGCATGAAGGAAAAACATTTCCCATACAGAATTATATGCACTGCAATAGTGGCACAGCAGCAATAGTTCGGGAAAAAAAGAAGAGATGGTGGCGGGTCAATGGTAGATGGCACAATTGGTGGTAAACACAATGGAAAAATTATATCTCGGACCCTGTTGTCTCCACCCCTTGCTGGTTTTGATAAAGCACAAGCCAGTCTTTGCTCTTTAGACTTGATATCTCTAAATTATATTTTTAAAAAGTGTTTATTCAGGAAAGACATATGAGCTACACTTAGCTCGATTACAACTGCGTCCTGATGAGAGCAGCACCAGGTTACAGTTTTCAAGAGAATATATATATATATATATATATATATATATATATATATATATATATATATATATATATATATATATAAAACACACATGACAGTACAACACCTGTATACAGTATAGAAGCTGCATCCAGGGGTTACTTCTGGATTTAGTACTTACATTGTAATAACTGGGTAATTTCCCAATAGTTCCTGATCTTATAAACACATTGAAATGGTAACACCATGACATGGGCCATTTCTATGTAATTATACCTCCCACCGGCATGTATCCCACTAGCATCTGTAAGTACACGGTTATGTATGCCCTGTAACACAAGTTATTTCTTTTATCTAAAAATACAAGAAAAAAACTAAAATGAAAGAGGACCTTTATTCATTAAAACTTCCAGGAGGAAAGCCTGGTTAAAAGTCTAAAGAAAGGAAAGGAAAGTTCATGATGGTAACCTTATCTGGCTCCTTATCTAGCTAAACCTATAATCCCATTGGAGCATGGCATTTTGTGAAAGCCTGACATTTAAATTCCCTAGAGCTCAGACTGTGCCTGATAAATTGTCCTTTACATCCCTGACCCCACACAATGACCTTTCTTTGCACTATAAAAGCAGTAAACATGATAGACAATAAAAGAAAAAAGTAATAAACTGAATACTACTGAGATTAAATGGTTTTGATATAGATAAGAGAGGGATTATGGGGTTTGATCCCCAAAAGTAATCCTTACAACCCCCTTGACAAAATGGGCAATGGTGTCAGCCTATGCAAAAATAGGAGGCTAGGTGGTCCAGAGGTTAGAGAAGGGGCTTGTTACCAGCAGATTCCTGGTTCAAATCCTGGCTCAGCCACTGACTCACTGTGTGTGACCCTGAGCAAGTCACTTAACCTTCTTGTGTTCCGTCCTTCAGATGAGACGTAAAACAAATGAGGTCCTATTGTACATGTGATCTCATAATTTGCTACAAAGGAGCCATGGTGATCAATTTATAATTTTATTTTATGAGATTCCAGCCTGGTCTCTGATCTGAAGCACTTAATCTGCAGTGTGGGATGGAGAAAGGGGTTATGGGGATACCGAGCTTCTAAAGAAATTGGAATTGTCCACCAGTTTCAATTGATTTAACTAATGTATTACCTGATGGGGTAAGACACTACTGAATTTTACTAGAACATTTCAAAGGACCAGGGAATTTCTTTGGATCACATCCATTGTTTTGGATAATCCCAGAATAACCAACTGGTTTATGCAGGCGATTCCCCCCAGCACTAAATCGTTTTCCAACTATTAAACATTTCGAATTGTCAAATCATGTTTTCTACTGGTTTTATGCCATAAAACATTTCAGGAAGTTATCTGACCACCATGACATGAATAAAACATGTTGAATTAAAATAATATTAAAATATTAACCCATATTTACCATGGTTAACCTTTGCAGGACCATGCTTGGAATATCACACCACAACTGAATCACACAATCATTTTTCATGGTAAGACCTTGAAGCTCAATACAGCACAAGCAGATATTGAAATACCCTAATTGAATCTAGACATCAGGCAAGCTTCCTTCAGTTAGATACTCTTGACACAATATGAAAATATACACTGTAGACTCATGAGTAAGGTGACCAGATGTCCAGTTTTGGACAGGACAGTCCCACTTTTGGAACGCTGGTCCCAGTGTCCCCAGAACCTTTCTTGGGACGCTTATTTTGTCCCGTTTTTTTGTACAGAATGTTGTATTTTCATGCAGGCTGCTGTGTTACTACCATATCTAACTTATTACAGTACAATGACACTGTGTGTGACTAAAGGGAAGATTGAACGACCAGTAGCATTAAAAAGCGACTGTGCAGCGCTGTACAAATCTGGAGAATACTGAACAGTCAGCGTTCATATTTGCAATCTGAATCATCACTCTCGCTGCCCAAAGGGGTTAGACTACTGCAGGTACCACTGTATTGTGTTGGAATTATTCTCTTCATCCATGATTTGTATACCTGCGTTCAAACGGCTTTGCTTTGTGTGTAGCTATAGGCGACAATTGTTGAAATCAACGCTGACATGTCACATTATCGTGCACTTTGTACATCAAAATAGCCATCACAACAATAGGAGGGGCTGTAAAATATGACAAATGTATTTGGAAACATATTTTCTATTGAAATAAGTCTACATTCACTTTCAGTTCACCAAAGGCAACCCTCTAAGAAAGGTATGTTGGTGAATAATTCAAAATAACTTATGAACTAGTTATTTAAAAAATATATATCTAAATAAGCTGCCTTAGTGACACCTTATTTTTATTTCTGTGTTAAATGTATTATAGACGAAGTATATTTTATCCTGCAAAGTTTAAAAAAAATAAATAATCAGAGATAAAGATGAATGCTATCTGTTGCATACGTGTGATAGCTATATACGGTATATTAATTTATAAAAGCTATTAGTTTAATAGAAGAAAAACAACACATTAATAAAACATATGTTTTTCCTTCAGCAAAAAAGGCAAATGTCTGGGCTGAATTACTGGGGCTGGGGCTGGGGGCAGGGGTGGGGTAGATCTTTTAAGTTTCTCCTAATTGTTTTTTTTTCACATTTTCTTTAACATGTTTTAAGCCGCTAGGAACATGTTAAAAACGTGTTAATTGTATGATGACATTTCCTGCCTTGTCTACGCAGTTTTTCAGTACCAATCAAGGATACGTTTTTCAGTACCAATCAATGATAAAGAGAAAGCGTCTCCTTACAATCTGAAAGTTTCTCTGTGCATTTTACACAGGCTAATGCTGGTGCTTATATTAAGGAAGATTAAATAGTATTCCTTTCGTAAGTAAAGAAGTGACAGCATTTACTTTGATCAGAAAAAGGAATGCGATTTAATCATATTACACCTTGATCGATGTCTCAGCCTATACTGTTGACTCAAAAAAATAAACAGCCAAGATCAGCAAAGAAATTAGCCTTTGTAAAATGCGTAGTTATCTAATTTGGATTGTCAGAAGATGCTTTCTCATGATCATAGAGCCAGATCAAAGAGAGAAGATGCAGTTTCTTATGCAGAAAAGGGACTAGATTTGCAGCAGTAATCAGCAATAAAATAGAATCTCAGTATTTTATATTATTGAATTGCTACTGTGTAATGTAATAACTATACTTGTTGTGTAAAAATGAAATTACGAAGACAATAAGATCATTTATTCAGAAAACAACATTTTTAAAGTAAAACATTCCACTCTGAATATCACCATGAGTCTCTGCATTCACTTTCAATATGATATTAGATCAAATTTTGCCAAAGTGAAAATAAAACCATTGGAGCTTCCCTGTAGCTTGGAAGTTGAAAGTTGCAAGATATTCACAATATTTCCATACTGTCCCAGTTTAAGGACTTCTGGTCACCTTGCTCATCAGAGATATTTCAATTTTCCTAATAATATTGTATATGTTCCTCTTTCTAAATTATTATCACTTACTACATAAGGAATTAAACCAATACTCCCCTCCAACCCCCATGTCACCTTGTTGTAACCTCTGTCTTCTTAAAAATCCATAAAATCGTTCAGGGTAATACAAACAACAATTATAATACACACTTGGTGTCAGGGCAAACATTAGCCTCCAGGGATGCCCTAAGCAAATTCGATTTGCAGTCAATACAAGATTGTGTCCCTTCAACAGAAACCCAGCTAATGAGAAGAAAGTTGGTTTCATTCTTCTTTCCTCAAGCTGTTTTATTTTCAACCTGATTCACCCCATTTTATTTGGATGCTGAGTGTATGCAATGATAAAAAAAAAATTTGAAAAAATCTATATGGATTTGGTCATAATAAGAGGCTGCTGGGAAAAAAAAATCAATACACAAGATGTACAATGAAATTGAAAAAGCCAGTTCTTGAACACTGGGAGATGTTTTAACTTACTCTGCCAGAGTTTTTTAGGTGCAATGCAAACAAGGAAAGAAAAAAATCCTCTTTTTTCCCAAAAGCTATATACTGAAAAATCAGAGCTTGCACACAACCAACATAAATACACAATAAAAGAGGAAAGTTAATAACTCGATCATGGCATAATAAGGTCAGTAAGGGCAGCAGAGACTTAACTCCATGGCTCTGCTCTCATTGCTCGCCCCATTCAGCCTGGCTGTGGTCCCCTCCAAATGAACAATATCTCCAAACATACAGAGCCAGGTGTGGCCACAGTTATATCTAGTAAATCTAAAGCTTCAGAATTAACTTTTTAGCAGCTAATAGGTCAGCAAGTAAAAAAAATCCACCTTCTGCTTTACATGTTTTACTGTAAAACACTTTAAGGTGTTGATAACCAAAGTCAATAAAAATCCAGATATCTAAAATACATTTAGAGATTATCTTAAAATAACTTCCTGTTCATTTTGAGATATCTCTAAATGGATAGGAAGTCCATTCAAAACATAAGAGCATTTTCACAAGAAGTCATTTAGAGATATCTTGAAATTACTTCCTGTACATTTTCGCATAAACAGATTACACTATAATAACTATGGTTATATTATCCTGTAGTCATGTTGCATAATATGCAAATGTTGTTTTAGCTTCATTTGTAGAGTCTATATTCCATTCTCATTTTATAATATTGGTGAATCTTTTTTTTTCTTTTTGCTGAGCCATTTTTTTTCTTTACTCTGACGTAGAGCAACATACAAGTTTGATATATTATTGACAGCACTTCAAAATGAGTTACAATTTGCAAGCATTAGGAATAGATCAAGGGTAAAGGGTAAACGCCTTCATAGGAATTATTATGTAATGGATCATACATTGCTTCATTGGAAATCAGAAAGAAATTATTTTAGTTCATTCATAATTGCATTAAAATTTCACTGACCTTCTTGGAAGTTATTGGATATTTCCAAGAAAAAACATGATTCCTTGAGCCAGCATTACACTTCAGCCATCAACACCAGGCAAATAGGAAACCCACGCTACCTGGAGGAAAAGTGCTGAAGGCTCAAGCATTACATTGAAGCTACGTCTTGATTAGGTCCCACCATTGCTATCTCATTTTATCTTGCCGAAAGCCAAAAGTCCAATATTAGCATAAAGCTATTCTAACTTTATAAAAATGTAATTATTGCCATGTTGGTCGTGGTTTGTTAAAATCATATTTTAAAATGGTCCCTATCTGGAAAAAGAATGGAAACCACTGGCCCTGTGGGATTAATAAGCAGTGGCTCCAAAAAGAATTGGGAGATCCCTACTGGTCTGTGGTGTTGAGGTGGGACATGGGTTACCTATCAACCCCATGAACCCCCTTGTTTCCTAAATATGTTGGTCCCCTGAGAAAAAAAAAATGATCAAATGAACAATTTGATTTGATTATTTAGGGACACCAAGGTATTTAATGAGAAATACCACAAACAAACAGAGGTGGCCTTATACTTTTGGGAGCCACTATTTTCCTTGTTTGCTTAATGCAAATTAGCTACATGTCACCAATGTGTATGTGTGTGTGTGTGACCAAATTTTCTATCCATAAAAAAGTGACAAATTGCATCTAACCGCAGCTTTAAGGATCAAGAGAATCTGTCAAAATATATTACCCCTGTAACAGAGCAAATGTGATGAGCTTCATAAACTTTAAGTGAATTAACATACATATCAGCATGACCTTGCCTTAACCAAGGACGGATAAATTAATTCCAGTATAAATAGATGTGTCTAATATGGTTTATTTAGTGGTGAGGCAAAGCACATTGGCAATTTGGATGCATCATTATTAATGATGGGAATGAATATTCAACTGGTTCGACCCTACGTGAACCAAATTAGTCAAAATCATTTTTATGTTACTGTCCATTTGTGACAGAAACAATTCAGATATTGTTTTGTTCTGCTTGTTTCTTAGTAGTAATCCAAATGCTATTGAAAGTGCTGCAATCTGGTTTATGATGCCGCTTTGGAGATGAAAGCCTACTTTGAGGGAAACTATGCTTGTATTATCACAGTTCTTCATTTTTAGTGATTGTAGTTTTGATATGTGTTTTGTGCTAACTCGGCTTCAGGATTTTGGCACGACAATAACGGGCACATATCCAGATAAACAACAGAAAAGGGAACAAGCTGGAAACACATCTATCAGCTTTGAATTGCAACCCTTGCACATCCTTTTAATGTTAATATTTCATTATACATTTATCTTTCCTGTAGATTAAAAAAAAAAAAAGTTTGTAACTTCATGCAGAAGGGCAGCGCTGCAGTCAAGGCAAGTGGTGGGAACAGCATTGGCAGGAGATTGCAGTTCTCAAAAAGCAATGTAAGCAATTTAAGCACACTTTTATTTTACAAAACAACAAATGGAACCAAAAATACACATCAAAAACGCACCCAAGCAAAGGCTATCTCATTGTAATGCAGCTCTCGCTCCTTTCTCTAAACTAACCACTGCAGGAAACACAGAAGCTGGTTCCTCTTGTATACCATGTGACTGGTCTTAATTAACCATTCATTAATCAATTAAGGCCCAGCCACATTCTGCACATGGATTTGGCAGGGATAGGATTTTAACACCATCTCTAGCAAAGTTGCATTCAAAATACATACAACCTTTTTTATACCAGCAATTACAAGTGCAGAGCCCCTGACCTACCACTAATGGTGTACTGTTGTACTTTTCTTCCATGTCTTTCCAAAGCATGTACGTGTGAAGACAAGTGACCTCGAAGCTGTGATGCTTTGAATAGAGACACACTAAATCAGGGGTGTCTAATCACATACCTGGAGGGCCATTTCACTCCAGGTTTAATGGGTAAAATGAGATAATTAACTAACTAATCAGGGTCTGGATGGAGGTTTCATTAGTTAAATTAAAGAATTTAAGAACAGGGTTGGAACAAAAACAGATGTGGAAGTGACAATTTTGTCCACCTCGGCTCTAAACAGATTATTGCATTTATTTTTTTTTAGTCATATATTCATTGGACAGTAGTACAAATAGCAATGCAATTTAGACATATGTCACTGCTTAATAACATGCTGAATTTCAGTTGTGTATATTTGAAATTGTGACAGAAATTGAGTCGTACTCCAGACATCATTGGACGCAAGATTTAACTTATCTTGTTACCAGCTGAGTGTAGGGAAGAAGCCGTTTAATTCTTGAATCTATCTACCGAAACACAGCCTTGCCTGTCACGCGAAGATAACTGCTTACTTGTAGATGTCAGATAAGTCCTGACATTTGGAAATTTCTTGATGAATGGACATTGTTTTATAAAAAGAAGCAAAGTAACTGGGTATTAGTCTGACAATCTATGGTAAACGTAGTGAATTGCAGAGCCCAGAGTCTCAATCTCTAAGAGATCATTAGCATGTATCTCTCAAGGGTACGCCATAATTGTTGCCTTAAATCAATGTGCAGCTGTTGGTTGTGGAAGGCCCTACGAGGAAGTCTAAGTGGGTCTCTTATGCTGCTTGTCAACAGATGTTGCACCGAACACTGTAGTTACTCCACAGAATGGCGAAATAACTGACATGCTCTCTAAAGAGATCAGTGGGCTGCTGCCATTCTCATAAATAAAAGAACTACAACACTCCACCAACATTCTGATTATATAAAAAGTACAATGAGAAGCAATTTGGAACAATGCAACTGGCTTCGCCATTCTGTTGTTCTCAAGATAGATTCCACAATGTGTATATATATATATATATATATATATATATATATATATATATATATATATATATATATATATATATTCACTCAGCAGGACTGACTGTATCAGGGCAATGGTCCGATCTTACCCCCACCCATAATCAAATTTTTCACCTCATGAACACGGAGGTTTTTAAAATGCAGGAAAATGCAACGTGCTAGTGTTCACAGGCATAAATGTTTATTTTCGCACTGGCTACTTCACACAAATGACTAACAGGTTGTACATGCAATTACTGAAATTTACAAGACAAGCTCACAACTGACCACCTAATACCCCCTCCTAAGAAAAGACACGACATTAAATAATCTCCAGCCACGCCTACTCCTAACAGGATTAATTATTCAATAAGCATTTACACCAGGAATGATTTTATATAAAAAATAAAACAATTATTTAACATTCATACTTTTACTATAAACATTCATATATTTTACATTAACATGTTTATTCTTATTTATAGGTATTTGTTTAATCAAATAAGATCGTTAAACTATTCTATTGTTTACTCGTTATTATTATCATTGTCATTATTATTCTCTAGAGCCTAACTATTACCAGTAAAGACTGAACATTAGCATTACCCCTTCTCTTGGAGGATTACCGAACATATGGATATAACAAAACCCCTGTCCCACATGTATAGCTACGGCAACTTCATTAAGGGATGCGCCCTAATCTAAATACAGCAATACACCGTCATATATCAAATACACTTGCTCAACAACATTCACGATACATAATAAACCACGGCTCTATCGCCAGTAGAACAATAACAATAATAAAGACAATAACAGGGATTTAAATATTACAGTGGATATCTGTTTTATGCAAAAGTCTCGGAAATCACCTTATTAAAAAAAAAAATGTACAATGTTACTATGCAGAGTTACGATGTACTTAATGTGTAAATCTTTTTCCATGTGAGAAAAATTTCACTCGCTTTCAAGGTTCGATTGCCCTTTTTAAGCTGAACGTAGGCAGGTGACAATCATTAATTATATGGGCCAGGTGAACCACATCCTGGCACCCTTCCATGGGAATTCTGGGTGATGTAGTCCCTCAGCCCCTCCTGGACTACATTTTCATCTAATCTGTCACACATGATATCTGTAAGTATACAATTGTATCAGAAAAGGATTAGGATTAGGGGGGTAGGGTTAAGGTTAGGTTTAGAGTTAGGGTCTGGGTTATATTTCACAAAAAGATTAAGTAGTTTGGAGCTATGGAAAATGGTTTTCATGATGTACAAAGTAATTAGTATGTAAATACACAGTTATTATATATACTTAATGTAAAGTTTTACCAAAAATTCAACCAAAAAAGGACAAAACCTCTGTTTTCTGTTAGAATTCTGAACCAGATAAAATACCAATGACTATGACTAACATTGTTAATGCAGCATCACACAATGGGATAAAAAAAAGAAAAACACCCAAAAGGCAATTGATTTCAGTTAGCTTAAAAGCGTAATTATAATGCATGCTGTAGTGGGATGTACCTGGAATATTACAATATAGACCCAGGCATCTGCTGAAAGAGATCATGGAACCCATGGTGCACACTATTAACTTGACAATAACTAATTCATTGTATTGATCCCTGGAAGTGGAAATCTCAAATGCAGTTGAAGGCTTTTGTGTTTCGCCTTGACATGTTTCTATGGCAACGTCTTTTTTTTTTTTACCTAAGAACAGAAACAACAAGCAATCTAAGGCCTTCTCCAAAAGAACATGGGAGTGACTTTTTATTTCACAACTGCCAAGATCGTGATAAGATTCAGTGTGATACAAGTCTACCATCATTGGGAGGTTAATTGAAGAAATCTCATACTCAGTAGAACCAATGAAGGTTACTCAGTCTCTTACGTTCATTTTTAAAACAAGGCTGTTGACAATTGGAAGTCTAATCACTGCAAGGTGATCAAAAGAGGTATTATTACCACACAGACATGCACAGGTCTTTGTTTTGCATGCAAATAGCACCTGGTCTGGTTACCGTTTTCTCAGTCACCTGTGTATCACCAAGCACTTGTGAAACATCAAGCATTTGGTCCACTTCAGCTAAACTGGCCCATTGGTAATACATAGATATTATTTGGGGTACAAAAGCATTAAACTATTTTAACAATCTAAAGCCCCTTTCACACTGGCATGCTCTACCCGGGTCAGAACCTAACTGGGTCAGGACCCAGTGTCATGATTTCGGGTATGTGATTTCACACTGCTTTTGATAAAGCAGGGTTGACTTGGGTTACAGACGCAAGTAAACAATACGTGTATCAATGCCCCGGAAGCAGCTTGTTGCTGACGCTTCCATCCAAGCATCTTCGGATTGAACCGTCAGCCCAAATGTTGATTAGAGCAAATGTTTCTACATCCCTGCTGCAATCTGGCTCATGCTGTGTCTCAATCAACAAAAACATGGCTAAACAGAATAAACAGAAATGTTGAATCAGCTCACGAACAGCCATCAAGCATTTTGTCTCACTCAACACGAGTCAAAGAGTGTCAACCTACATCCTGAGGTGGGTCGCTGGGACCCAGGTTAACCCAGGTTAAACCCGGGTATGACCTGGGTACGTGGTTTACACACTACGTGGAATTGTGACCCGGGTATCCAGAATCTGGTCCGGACCCAAGTAGGTGTGCCAGTGTGAAAGGGGCTTTAGAGGATGATTATCAATACCAAGTTAATGTATGTCATTTTTCAAATGTTCATTTAACATACTTATTTAGAACTTTTTAAATGGACCCTGGTACTCTATATCCACACATCTGTTTTAAAAAAAATATATTAAGCTACTTTGATTGCTATGTATAGTGACAGTAATATATATACAGTAATATATATTAATAAATTTCCAGTGGTATGTAATGACCCATGAAATTTTAATAGAGGAAGCTAATACATTTTATAGGGTCTCTTTATTGTCTCATATCGGTCTGTAATTTAACTTTTTTAGATAATACAGTTTATAACTTCTATCATGCTGAATAGTTAAAACCATTCAATGGAAACAAAACATTGGATTGAATTGAATTGAATTGCCTTCATTTGGATTAGGTTGTTTGGTTATATAGGGATGTGAATGCTAAATTGATGCAGTCATTAAACAAACACATTTAATTTGCAGATCTGTGCTGCCTATAATAGGCAGCCAGTGTGCCACATATTACCAAAGAGTAAAAAGCATACACATTACATTTCTAGGTTTCCATTACAGTTCCTTTTTATTGGTTTTGCTATACTGGTGCGCTTCAAATATGTCATGTTTTAGTTAGTCAAATATTAATAATACACCACACG
Organism: Acipenser oxyrinchus oxyrinchus; assembly: GCA_030684275.1. NCBI lineage: Eukaryota > Metazoa > Chordata > Actinopteri > Acipenseriformes > Acipenseridae > Acipenser > Acipenser oxyrinchus. The sequence goes on along the minus strand of CM060281.1, from coordinate 2,018,846 downwards.
ATTCATATTAAGAAACGGCCAGCAAACAACTAATACTGGACAGCTGTTGTTACAAATGTTGTTACAGTAGTTCTGGATTATTTTACTTCACTATTGAGTTACTTCTCTAAATCTGCATTTACTTAGGTTTGAGCTTACCTGGAAAATCTGAAGTGCCAGGACTGGACACTGTTCCTCGTTCCATTCAAATCAATGTTAACTTTTCACACTTCCAGCCCAGCCTCTCTCTGTCTATATCATATAATCACGCTAAAGTAATGGGGGCATGCTTTTGCACAAGATAAAAACATGAGCTTGTATGGAAGACTAACTATAAGCTAACTTATTATAAGTTGTATGTAGTTCAGACACGGCAGGCATTACTAGGAATGATGTTAAGCAAGTTTAGCTGTAATATATACTTTTAGTGTTCCTCCAGTATGTAGGAAGAGTTTTCTCAGTAGTTTTGTGACACAACAGGTAGTGTTGCTGTACCAGCCCTAATAAACAAAGAGAAGGAGAGGCGATACCTTTTTTATTGCACTAATTAAACAATAATTAAATCACAAGCTTTCAAGACCTCAGAGGTTTCTTCTTTTATTATTATGTTTATTTAGCAGACGCCTTTATCCAAGGCGACTTACAGAGACTAGGGTGTGTGAACTATGCATCAGCTGCAGAGTCACTTACAATTACGTCTCACCCGAAAGACGGAGCACAAGGAGGTTAAGTGACTTGCTCAGGGTCACACAATGAGTCAGTGGCTGAGATAGGATTTGAACCGGGGACCTTTTGGTTACAAGCCCTTTTCTTTAACCACTGGACCACACAGCCTCCTCAGATGAAAGTAGAAAAGTTTGTGATTAATCCAACTAATTTGTCTAGCATCTCTGGACTGATACAGCTATCATGTCACCTATCATGTATTCTTTCAGATTCTGTACTTCATTTTCTATGCCGTGTGATTTTTGAAAGACATATAGTGACTGGCATTTTGATGCACAATTATACGCCATTACCATACAGTTGCGATAACCAAGGTTTTAAAACATTTGTGACCTTTTTACCTCACTGATTTTTTTGTGTTGATTCTTAATTTCATGTCAAGACACAATTGTTCACTTCCTGTATTACAGGCCTTCAAACCTCAACCTCAATTCCACTTCTTCAAGCCTTTGATATTGACTCATCACATCACACCTTCTCATTGCTCAGTTTTGTCTTACAAATTACCTTTTTTGACTGAGAGATGAAGCATTGTCAAGTGGATTTCCATTGGATTTGGTGGTCAACCGTTCATCCATTGAACCTTTTTACGATTAGCAGACCACAGCACCCCAGCAATGTTAAGACAATGGATTTAGAGAAATATTTCTCAGGGATTCAGTTACAGTAGCAAACTGACACTGGTAAAGTGCCTTGCTACAGCGCTAGCTTACCAGCAGTTCTTATAGGTTATTGGTACCATGGCAGCCTCACATAATTGCTGTAGCCTGTATTCTAGCATTGCCTGTTAGTATGGGCAGCACTGTGGAGTAGTGGTTAAGGCTCTGGACTCCTGACCGGAGGGTCGTGGGTTCAATCCCAGATGGGGGACGCTGTTGCTGTACCCTTCAGCAAGGTACTTTACCTAGATTGCTCCAGTAAAAAAAAAACTGTATAAATGGGTAATTGCATGTAAAAAATAGTGAAATTGTAAGTAAAAATAATGTGATATTTCATAACAATTGTAAGTCGCCCTGGATAAGGGTGTCGGCTAAGATATAAATAATAATAGTACAGAATCACTGCCCTGCTGGTAACAGAAATTACTGTGTATTTATATAGTAGTTGCTTAGTAAATATATGTGTACTTACACAATTGCAATGTTATTATGCATAGTTACACTGTATTTAACATGTACATCTTTTGCATGATATATGTAAGTACACAACTGTATCAGAAAAGGGTTAGGTATGAATGGGCACACAATACAAAAAGTGCTAGTGGTATATAGCTACAAATGATTTTCAATGATGAATAAATGTGATTTTTTATAGGAAATGAATACATGGTCCCTTGATCTAATTTACTGGTAAATTGCTCATCATTAAGTAGAGCACATTAAATTCAAATTACATTTTAATATGTCATTTTTCTGTCTCTTAACGTTGTATTATAATGCAATTGTTCTAAGTTGTTCCGTGTGATGCTCCTCTTGTATTTTACCCTGGAGGATTGTATGCTTTCCCATTAACTCTTTAGTTTAAGTCAGTCTTACTGTCTTTACTGGAAAATTAAATTTCTAAAGAATAACAGTCTTTAGACAGAACAAACGGGGATGCCTGGTAACTTATTATTTATTATATTTTTTATTTCTTAGCAGACGCCCTTATCCAGGGCGACTTACAATTGTTACAAGATATCGCATTATTTTTTACATACAATTACCCATTTATACAGTTGGGTTTTTACTGGAGCAATCTAGGTAAAGTACCTTGCTCAAGGGTACAGCAGCAGTGTCCCCCACCTGGGATTGAATCCACAACCCTCCGAGTCCAGAGCCCTAACCACTACTCCACACTGCTGCCCATGTTTTGTGATGCTTACATGAAAAGCATCACAAAATGTGTTACACTGCTGACTTGTACAGTAGTGTTGAACGCCAGTCTAGTTTAAATTGCTTATAAGAGTCGGTTATAAAAAAAAAAGGATATGGAAAAACACAGTTTGAGTTCAATTATACTTGAAGTAAATATAGGCTTGAGTGATTTACCAAGGCGATAATCTGCAATTGTCCAGATTGCTGTGTATTTTACAGTTTATGCACTTTTGGTTCATCATAAGAATGTGTGCAGCATGCAGAGTCTGCTGTTTACTTGTTGGTTGTTGATGCCTTTCAGTTATCGAGAACAAGAAGACAGTTATGTATTGACATGGTTGCATACGGAATACCTTTAGCTAGGCTACTGTTGACACATCCATATTCAAACACCAACACGTCACATATTATAATTTGCACTGTAGACTTAGGCCTGACTTCGGACATGTCAGACCTTGTCGCTAAACTTTCACAAACACCTCAGAAAGAAGAGTTTTCTGAAGATGAGCTTCAACAAATTCTAAACAAATAACCTTCAGAAAATATGACCTTTCAGTAATATCCCCACTTCCAAAGCTATGGAAAAATACGAGCCTCAATTCCAGCTTTCTGCTAGAATTCTACGCTGCAGTCCGGAAAACCAAGTGGAGATAAAGCCTTTCAAGATTGAATAATAAACAGTCAACTTTGATTAACTCGACACTCCATGTGGATGCTATTTAGTGTTGACTTATCCAAGGTGTCGAGTTAACCACGGGTGCAATGAGCCATGGCATTGACTCACATGTTTCCAGTATTAAAGTCTAAAGTTTATTTTGAGTTAAATGTCCATATGAAAACAGTTGAAAGAACTGCAGTGAATGAATCAATTACAGTACAGTACTGTAAAAACTCGGAGCAATGTCCTTAATCTTTAGTAAAGATGTAATGAAGACTCAGATGCACAGGTGGGTCTCAATTCACATGAAATGTATTCCATGGTTTATTAGTAAACATCAATGATGTTTATTACTATTCTCCTGCACTAATCTACCACTCTGCTGCTGCTATTCTCGCTGTGTCTATCCACACACTGTCTAATCCTTCCTGTTCTTGACCTTACTTCCTTCTCCGCTATTATGAACCCAGCCTGGTGTCTTTTAATCCTCCCTCTGGAAATGTGACAAATTACACACATTTATTTACTGTAAAGCAAAACACGGTACATAAAAAACAATTATACAGCTATTGTATGGACATGTTTGTGATACATTTCATTGCCCAGGGCCCTGTCATGGTCATGTTCTCCTTTGGAATGATTCCATGAATCTTCCATATGAAGCAATTGTCTTTATAATGGCTTCCCTTCGCTGTTCTGTGTCCTCAGACCTCACCAATAATTAAGAGTGATAGTGCATTGCATGGTATATTTTGTTTTCCCTGTCAGATATGAAAAGGTAATGGACAACGGTAAGATATATTACATTTTGATGGGTACAAGTTGAGTGTCTGTTATGGGTTTATGAAGCAAAATCGGTTAATTCTATAGGGTGATGCAAAACTTTTGGCCATAGCTGTAGGTCTTGCAGCTAAAACAGCTTTTGTTGGATGAAAGTATTGCCATACTAATTTGATGGAAAGAGTATTGACAATAAAGGACTCTCCAAGATGTTGATGGAATGTATGCTATTGACAGGACAGCAAAGAAAACAACCAAGAAGCCATTAATTGATTGTAAACAACAAAACAAAAACACTGCCGAAAAGAACGAGACCAAGTGAGAAGGACAAAAGTAATGCCTGTCATAAATTTCACAAATTATAAATTACCTGCCAACAGATCATATTACCACAGTCATCAAAAGTACGACCAGAGAATTGTGTTACAAACAGGTAAGTTAAAAAAAAAATGTAGAGCAAGAAAATACTAAATTCTACCTTTTTACTTTAAATCCTTTTTTTTCTTTCCTTCCCTTACTTAAATATATGTAGCTAGCACCAGTGAGCCCATTTACTATGGTAAATTTATCAAGAGAAGTAGAACTTCTTGTTTGTACTCTGATTCTGTTTGAGAATGCAGCAGTAGCAGTACCATCAACAAACACACCAGAGGGACTCATATTATAGGCATTTATATCTACAGAAGAGAAGAGAAAGAATTATTGATGGGGATGTCAGATGAATTCTCCAGCGATGAAGCCAGTCTGTATTTGTGTGCAATTTCTAGCAATAAAAAGAAAGACTGTAGCAAATTCAGTGTACAGGTTCTCAACTGACCCCTTTTCAAAATGTATAGGGCGATACCAGCTGAAAATGCCTGGCTTTTTATAGTGACATATAGCTTACTGCCAAATAGAGGGCATCATTCTGAGAGATTCACCTATTTCACCATGTTGCTTGCTTGACTGATCCTATAACAATTTATAATCAGTTTCAGTATCATTTAAATTATTTAAAAAAAATAATTTTAAAAAGTCTGACATTTCCTTTTAAGAAATATTCTATAGATCTGATTTATTGTCAATAATTTCACAATAATCTGCCCATAATGGTGAAAGAGATCACATCCTTAAACAAGGGGAAGTCATTTAAAAAATGTATTTCAGCTTTAATTGAAGTACCTCCAGTACAAGTATATGATAAGACACACTTTTTTTAAACCGACAAAGAAACGCACTTACACAATTGCATTAATTGTCACTGAGCGATGACTATGGGGCGAGCTAAGTTTATGAAATGCCAGTCAATTTTAAATGATGACACACTTTTTTTTAAACGAGTAAAAATCACATTTACGATACACGATTACTGTAATTGTAATTGAGAGATAACTATGAGGCACATCAAATGTACGAGGAGATACCTGTCTTCTGATTAACCCAACATAACTGCAGTTCTAAGGATATTGTTGAAGCCACCTACCTATTTACTCAACTTTGGAAGTCGCTATTTGAAGGACCTATCCTTCACTTAAGGAAGTCCCTTTCCAAAACAGCCCCCAGCCACACAGCTAAATGAATTTGATGATTGCATTGTAGTGCAGTCCTCAATGTGCTCGGGGTCACGTTTAATACACAGGTCAGCAGTCTGACACACTACAGTAAAGGTTATATTGATTGTAGTCGTTTGCTCGATGGGCACGGCTTGAGTCAGAAGATCCATTTCTTAAAAGAGGTACACCGCACGTGTTCAAGCAGGTTAATCACCCATGGAGTATCTATTACAACTTACATGTATTATTTATAAATGACTGTCTCTCCCATTTCCTTGTGGAAATGGTTAATATTTCAACCTTACATCAAAGATGGGTCCAAGCCAAGACACAAGCTGTTTGTTACTTGTATGTACAAGCTATTGAATTGATTATCCTTTTGCAGTAGGACCAGTTTAGCATCACTGTGAGATGCAGGCTTTGGATTGGAGAATGTAAGAACACCTACCATATTATTGTAGGAATGGAGCTATTCCTCAATGATACCTACCTGAAATTTCTTCAATAAATTTGGGGGTACTGCTCTGTTCTCCAGAATTACCCATATACATTTCTAGAGAGCAGGGATGGAAATAAGACTCCTATGGCATAGCAGTTTCTCACACTCCAGGTTGATCTAGCTAGGTTAGCCACAGTGAACAGGTAACAAGCTGACGAATGTCTTATTAAACTCATAGTGAAACCAGGATTGGATCAAACTGCTCTGTAAATGGGAGTCTTATTTCCATCCTTGATAGAGAGTATTGTGAGGCTAGTCTTTGTGACTGTTTATGTGGTGTCTACTGTCAGCCCTCTAAGAAAGTCTATCAGTTCCCACTGTGGTTTGCAACAGGGAGATGCAGCTTATATAATAATATCAGGAATTCACGTGATAAGTCATGGGAGTGTAACAAGGCGGAGACTGAACACAGACCAGCGACTCTGCACACCGCAAACTGCCGTCTAAACCGCAAGGCAAAATAGCTGGTCTCCTCTGCATTCATGGTTCTAGAGCTTTTAACCTTATCTTATCTCACCGACGGGACAAGACAGAATCTGCAGCTGCAGTGTATCATGGTTACATGAGCACTTTTTCAGAAACTTCTGTATTCCAGATGTGCATGCTTTGCGCAAACATTGTATGATTGTCCATTACATTGTATGACATTTTCTTCTGGCTCAGAAGCTAATTGAATTGGACACAAGGATGTCATTGAATTAGTTATTTGGAAATGGTTAACCAAGTCATGCGCATGACTAATACAAACATTGACAAACACATTGGCGGGCTGAGCACTTGTGAAACACTAGCTATTTTAAATAACTGGGACAATTAAAGCACTTTGCCATGATCGATGCTAAGTTAAAACAAAATGGATTTCTCTGCAGGTGATGTCTGTGTGACCACAGTGTGGTTCTGCCTTTCAGAGCAGTGGCTCTTGGGGATGAAACAGGCGTGTCGAGTGGTTTCGTTTCTTTATTGTTTCTCGCCCTAAGTAATTACCCATCGAGATGTTTATCCGCTCATAAGTGAGACTGGAAAATCTTTATTGTCCTGAAAGTATATTGCAGCAAAATACATTTCATTACACCTTAGGAGAGAACCACTAAGGTATAAACTTGTTTCTACTATTGTGGCAGATGATCAGAAAGAGAACAGGCTTGCAGACTTCCACAGTACAAAAATTACAAATTCTTGGTGAGTTGGTAACCAACTAAGAGTTGAGAATTTAAACACATATTGACTGGGCATCCAGCAGGTATTGGTTACACCAAATTCATTTATTTGGAGGGCTAGAACTTTATAGGAAATGGATTTGCAATGGGCGCATAAATTTTTTGGACCAGCTTAAACAGCTAACTATCAGCTCTGACCAGCACACAGGTCCCTGAATGTCCCTCCTGTTGATGACCACAATGTATTATTTTGATAACTATAGTGATAACATAAGGTTCGCACATATGCGTTTTTATTTGGAAATCTACACCTGTTCTTGAAAATATGTTATAATTTATGTTGAGACTTTCTTGTGAAGAACCTGCTGCTAAGGAAGAACCTGCCACCAAGTACCTGCAATTAGTCCTTAATCAAAGTCAGCTCGCTTTACCATTGTGACTGTTAAAAAAAATGTTGTTTTGTAAAATCTTCCCTTTTTTATTTGTTGCTATGCTTTGTCTGTGTATTTTTTTTCCTTCTGTTCGAATTGTGTAAGCAGTCAATGTAAAGGCAAGCTTGTGGAAGTTACTGATAGGGATATTCCTTATGTGGGTATGATATATGGATGTGGGTATGATATATGGATGTCTGTGTGTTGTAATCTTGTCTAGTAATATATCTTATTAGCAGAGTGTGTGTGTTAGTCAAATGCATGAATTGTTAGTAGAAGGTCCAAGAGGGAAAACAGTTACAAAAGAAAGAACTGTTTTGATGAAGAATGATGTCACCACAGGCTGGGTATAAGGTTTGCATAAGGTTTATTTGTTGGACACTGGTAATTAAACATAAAGTGCCTTTTTCCTATTGCAGGCTGATTTTGTGTTTATTAAAGCATTGGCATAAAACTGAGTAATTGTTGTATTGAGCTAATCACTCTGGGTAAATCCACACCAGTAAGCCAGTAACATGAATGAAACTGACTTGTCTTCAGACATTGAAAATGACTAAAAAACAGAACTTAAACAATCCTAAAGTTTTGTGACCAGGGCCCTCTGACACTTATCATAACTGACAATGCTATAGAATGACATTGTATGCATCTCTACAGGGCTCAAGGGTAAATAAAAGAGCTATATACAGTTTATCCAGCAAGCATGCAGTGCTGAAAAGCACTGAGGACTTTCACACTGTGTAGCGGTTATGTTTTTATTTCATTGTGGATTGCAGCTAAGATGTTAATCTACCCAGACATCAGCCATATGTGTTTTTCTGTCAAAGCATCATGAATATTGACATTGGGTTAAAAGACAGAAGCAAGGCTATTATTGAGTCCTGTGAGGCTGGTGAAGAAATTTAAAAAAAATGTATTACTGTATCTCACAAAAACATTTCATGTGCAAAAATTGTAAAGACAGAATACAGGGATCAGCCAAGATGAAATATCTAGAAAAGGGGCTACAAATTAACTTGGACACCCCCTTTTTTTGGCAACAAATTTGGTCAAGTTAACTTCAGTTGTAGATTGCATCTTTATATAACTGACTCTGTTGTTACATTGCTGTTTTTCGACATATACTGCTTTTGGTCGCAAATCTCCTTTTTTGAATGCCCTTATCAAAGCTTACAACAGTAAAAATATAGTGAAAGTATGGCAAAGCATTGGCAAGCATTGTAAAGCACAGAGAGAAATGATAAAGAACATCAATAAGCACGGCAAGCCATGGTAATCTATAGCAAATGCATTTTGAGAAGTGAGATTGTGAAGTGTTTACAAAAACTGTAAAGATAGAAATCCGGGATAAGAGGAGATCAGCTGTCACTTTAAATTGACTGCAGGGGTGCAACCTCTGCTTTCAACACAATTTGGCATTTAAATTAGGGCTACATCAAAAGATTAAGTTGCTTTTTGAGTTAAAGCCATCACTGCTTAACGTAAATACATAAGAGAGAGATTAGGGTTGAACTGTCTTTCATTACTATATGTGTCAGGTGTCCCTGTGTTATTGCGTATGATCAGTCAACTGGAGAGGCTCTACCAGATAGATAAAGGAAAATTGAACTACTTCCTTAAAATGTGGAGCCCATTTCTAAACGAATTAGAAAAATAGAAATGCAATATGTATTCCTGTGGGCTTACTACAGTGACTTTAAAATCTATTTATATTTTTCTGTTAGCATGCTATTCCTGTTATGTAATAATTATCACTGAAGGCGTGAGTGTGGGTTGTGATTATATTATTATTTATTTCTTAGCAGATGCCCTTATGCAGAGCGACTTACAATTGTTACAAGATATCACATTATACAGATATCACTGTTTTTTTACCCATTTATACAGTTGGGTTTTTACTGGAGCAATCTAGGTAAAGTACCTTGCTCAAGGGTACAGCAGCAGTGTCCCCCACCTGGGATTGAACCCACGACCCTCCGGTCAAGAGTCCAGAACCCTAACCACTACTCTACACTTCTGCCCACACATATGTTATGTAACTTTAACATATATGTGCATAAATGTTAAAGTTATATATTTCAGAATACGTATTATAAGATTGCATGCAACTTAATGTACAATATTTATAAAAATAAAATTCTAATGAAGTAAAATGACATTCAAAGCAACTTTGAAAGTAATTTTCTCTCAATCTTTTCTCACTTTGCCTTGATTGTGCGTTCCCCTCTGCCTCCAACATCAATATTATTAAATCACTCACTTTGCACACAACACACTGCACATTTACTGGATGTAATAGTGTGGATATGAAAAGCTTACACAGAAAATAAACACTCCGTTGAGAGTCAATGCTTTCTTTGATGTGTGCCATTAGAATGTATGATGCAAACAAGAACGAGAATGACTTTTTCAAAAGCAATTTGTCAATGGAGTCTGACACAGAATTCCTGTTACATATTGCCATGGTCACTCAATGTCATTTACCCAGGAAATGAGTTTCCCAACCATGTTTAATGTTAATATTTGCCCTTTATGCATGAACAAGTTGCAAAACATTACTGCTACTTGTACATGGCCTATTCAAAGGCTACCTTCAAATGTCATTTTATTAATTTGTTCACCTTTCCCCTTTTATGATGTTGACAGTCATTTTCAATGGTTGTTATTTCTGTTACGCCAATATTGAATTTTAATATTTTTTTTCTATCAGCAACTAGGATGCTCCAGTCTCAGATGCCGATAGTATAGATTCCCACCCACTCATTGTAAATATCACAAAAGGGTAAAGAAAATATAAGGTGCAAAAAAATATATATAAATAAATAAACTGGTATTTGGAGCTACCTACCCTTCAGTGCTTATTAAAAATATGGCAGTGTTTACCTTTTGACTTCTTTGCTTATAACTAGCTTCAGCAGCCTTTATAAAAGCTCTATTGATGAACTCCCATTCTGAGACAATGTAAAACAGAATATTTTAGCAGTCGACCTACGAGTGTAATTCCCAGTGCAGCTACAGTGAAGAAAACTAGTAAAGCAGAAGGGTGCTCAGATCAAATTTTGCAGTACACAAACGGCAAAAACTAACCACACGACAAAAAAACAGCTTTTTGTTAAATCTCTTTGTGCCAAAAAATCATTCATCATTATCATTAGGGACAGCACCATTTTACTCCTAAAGTTCAGCATTTACTTCCTCAGTAGTTTTTACATAGCAGATCCTTGTTCCCTTATGGAAATATATTGCAATATATTGGGGAAAATGAGTATTTGTTGTAGCATTCCACAAGAAAATAGCCTTGTTATCAACATATTGTTATCTAATGAAATGACCATAGGCCAAAGGTTTTGCATCACCCTATAGAATTAACACATTTTGCTTCAGAAAGTCAAATGAAGTCTGCTGAATAAATGTTATGTTAACATATTGAATTACATGCCCCTTTGTAATTTTCTATATACTTAAAACTGACGAAAAAGCGAAAAATATGACATTTCGAAATATAACATGAGATACTGTACTACTATTATGGCATCCGGTAGATTTTTGCAATATCATTTCATAGTTTCTTTGATCGCATGATGTTAAACAAAACATCTAAATTATGTTCATATAGTTTTTTGATGTCTCAATCCTACAATTCCAGGTGATGCAAAACTTTAATTTAACACCAGTATCTACCATGTAGACCAAGAACCACTGATAGTTACGCAATTAATAATACCAAATTATTTGGTATTACCATTATATTGGCCCTGTCATTTAACTAAATTTTAAGTTGCTAAAAAAAATATATATATTTATAATTTTGAATCTGGTTCAAAGGTCAATTTTCAAAGGAACTGACTGGTGTAAATCTAGCAAGACACAAGTTAGTTGTAGGAAATTTCAATTAATATTCTGAGTAGATCCTTGCTATTTTCATACCGTTTGATAAAAAAAGTGATTTTATTCTTTTCAGAAATGCTGCTTTTTCACTTGCCTCAAAATAGGCGAGATACATTTCAAATGACATTGCAAGGTAACAGACTTCTAAAATATGGGAAACATTTATAACGTAAGGGACATTATACGTTTTAGCTGGAAGTAAAATATAGCACTGAGATTAATGTAGATAGAGTTGATTTGACAGATAGACAAAGGCACTTAAATTCTGTTCTCTTATTTAAATAAAACTTCATTCCTCAGTTCCAGATTCAGACTTTAATGGTTGTATGTGTAATAGATATTAATACTATGAGGCTAGAGGAGTGTGCAGTAATTACCCTTTAAAAGAGTGATATATATATATATATATATATATATATATATATATATATATATATATATATATATATATATATATACAGTACTGTGCAAAAGTTTTAGGCAGGTTTGAAAAATGCTGTAAAGTAAGAATTCTTTCAAAAATAGACATGTTAATAGATTATATTTATCAATTAACTAAATGCAAAGTGAGTGAACAGAAGAAAAATCTAAATCAAATCCATATTTGGTGTGACCACCCTTTGCCTTCAAAACAGCATCAAGCATCAATTCTTCTAGGTACACTTGCACACAGTTTTTGAAGGAACTCGGCAGGTAGGTTGGCCCAAACATCTTGGAGAACTAACCACAGTTCTTCTGTGGATTTAGGCATCCTCACTTGCTTCTCTCTCTTCATGTAATCCCAGACAGACTCGATGATGTTGAGATCAGGGCTCCGTGGGGGCCATACCATCACTTCCAGGACTCCTTGTTCTTCTTTACGCTGAAGATAGTTCTTAATGACTTTCGCTGTATGTTTGGGGTCATTGTCATGCTGCAGAATAAATTTGGGGCCAATCAGATGCCTCCCTGATGGTATTGCATGATGGATAAGTATCTGCCTGTACTTCTCAGCATTGAGGAGACCATTAATTCTGACCAAATCCCCAACTCCATTTGCAGAAATGCAGCCCCAAACTTGCAAGGAACCTCCACCATGCTTCACTGTTGCCTGCAGACACTCATTCGTGTACGCTCTCCAGCCCTTCGGCGAACAAACTGCCTTCTGCTACAGCCAAATATTTCAAATTTTGACTCATCAGTCCAGAGCACCTGCTGCCATTTTTCTGCACCCCAGTTCCTGTGCTTTCGTGCATAGTTGAGTCGCTTGGCCTTGTTTCCACATCGGAGGTATGGCTTTTTGGCCGCAAGTCTTCCATGAAGTCCACTTCTGACCAGACTTCTCCGGACAGTAGATGGGTGTACCAGGGTCCCACTGTTTTCTGCCAGTTCTGAGCTGATGGCACTGCTGGACATCTTCCGATTGCGAAGGGAAGTAAGCATGATGTGTCTTTCATCTGCTGCAGTAAGTTTCCTTGGCCGACCACTGCGTCCACGGTCCTCAACGTTGCCCGTTTCTTTGTGCTTCTTCAAAAGAGCTTGGACAGCACATCTGGAAACCCCTGTCTGCCTTGAAATTTCTGCCTGGGAGAGACCTTGCTGATGCAGTATAACTACCTTGTGTCTTGTTGCTGTGCTCAGTCTTGCCATGGTGTATGACTTTTGACAGTAAACTGTCTTCAGCAACCTCACCTTGTTAGCTGAGTTTGGCTGTTCCTCACCCAGTTTTATTCCTCCTACACAGCTGTTTCTGTTTCAGTTAATGATTGTGTTTCAACCTACATATTGAATTGATGATCATTAGCACCTGTTTGGTATAATTGTTTAATCATACACCTGACTATATGCCTACAAAATCCCTGACTGTGCAAGTGTACCTAGAAGAATTGATGCTGTTTTGAAGGCAAAGGGTGGTCACACCAAATATGGATTTGATTTAGATTTTTCTTCTGTTCACTCACTTTGCATTTAGTTAATTGATAAATATAATCTATTAACATGTCTATTTTTGAAAGCATTCTTACTTTACAGCATTTTTTCACACCTGCCTAAAACTTTTGCACAGTACTGTATATATATATATATATATATACCCTGAAACCTGAAGAATTCAATCACACTTCTGTCAATTCAAAATTAACCCGAAATTTTCCTAACCCTAACCCTGTTTTCCTAACCCTAACCCTACCCCGACCCCTTTTCTGATACAAATGGGCACTATCCATTGGAGGCTATCCATTGAACATTTACAAGTTACTCTATGGCAGCTGTTTTTCAGGATGGCTACATTAAATCCACAATGCAAGTCTGCAATGTAGTATCAACATTAATTTCAGCACCAATGGCAGAACACATGCATCTTTAATTACTCGCACCGGTTGCTATCTGAAAAACCTTTAAAATAACTTGTTTGTTTATTCTAGGACCTTGTTTCAACAACAATTACCAAGATCAACTACCACAGATCGCTGATGCACAGTTCACACACCCTAGTCTCTGTAAGTCGCCTTGGATAAAGGCATCTGCTAAATAAACAAATAACATTTCCCTGTCGTATCAATAGATAACAGTGGTTACCGTGTTAAGCCTTGGTAACATGGCCTTTTTTGAAACCATTTAAAAGACAAATTCTTAGCTGTAACGGCATTCACAACAGGTTGCTGCAACAACAGTAGTTGAGCGACTGTTTCGGGGTTTACACTTAAGTTTATAAAAGAAAATACATTTCTATTTGGGCTTAGCTGAAACAAACATCCAGGCTGCTTGGTTTTTAGTGCACCCCAAGGACTAGCACTGTCTTCTGGGGCACTTAAATTAGCCTAGCTGTCTACCAATGGCACTCGCTTATCTCCAGTTTGGAAACAGTCACCCTGTCACTTTTATGGGCTTCATAGATCCTCCTTTACTGTACAGAGTCAGTGACAAAAGGCTTTTGACATTGATGCGATGGCACTGATGCCAAATGAAGGATATAAGGAGATAATCATATCTCAAGTTAATCGCCTAATTATGAAAACATGAAATCTCACAGGACAGATTATTACCATTCACAGTTACATGATCTTTTACTCACAAATCCTGGAGTGTTATGAACATTTTTATTTTTTTTTTACCAGTTTAATTAAGCTGTTTCTATACTGACAGTGCAATTTCAGACACACAAGTCTGCGTAAATGACAGGGCTTGTCTGCAAACAGAAATAACATTTACTGTATCTTTTAAAGTGTCTTTAAAGGTCATACAGTACACCCTCCTCTCCCCTTACCTTTCGGCGAGTTCTGTTGCTTTGATTTTTGAGTTTTAACCTTTTTTTCTCTATAAACAGCTATAAAAGGAAAATAAATTGTGAAATAAAAAATTCTGAATTTTTTTGAAAGCATATTTGGACTTAAAAATAGACTTTAAAACAGGTTATTTATCTTTTGAAAAGCAATTCAGAAGGAAAAAAAAAACATTTCCGCGTGAAATGTGGCCTGCACAGCACATTTTTACATTTAAAAACACAGAGATAAATTCTGCATTTGGTAACTACTTCAGTTCAGTGAAACTGCCTGCTGGACATGCTTCATCTTGCAGAATGAGCTTAAAAGCAAAATGCATTTGACTTATTATAACTCTGCTAAACCTAGCTTGGAAAGTTGGAGAGAAGATTTGAGGTGTATCCTGTTATGCTGTTGGTTTTTAAGCATGTGTTACTCTATACAGAGGACAGAGTTGCAAGAAGCATACACATGACAGTTTGACTGGTTTCAAGTATTTTCTATAGGCTGGGTTTACTATGGTTCTGCAACCCTATACTCACATTCGGGGAAATTCGCAAAACTGTATTAAAAAAAGAGTTCTGTTCACCTCTTTTGAGGCCACAGGGGTTTCTTAAACAACGTTGACTCCCATATTACATGCCTATACACTTGGATAAATAAAAATAAAATTTATATATTATAGATAGATAGATAGATAGATAGATAGATAGATAGATAGATAGATAGATAGATATCAGTCCAGAAGAATTGTTTTCAGAATCACTATAATAGTGCACCCCCTCCATAAATACTGATTTTGTTGAACAAAACCTTCCTGCAAAAACACAAAGATTCCAGGTGTTTTCGTCGTCTAATGATCCTTAGTTTACCTGCTCAGCATTGCCATGCTGACTGAAGAACAAAAAAACAAACAAAACAAAACACATGTATTGTTTTTTTTTTTTTACTTTATAACCTGACAGAGAAAATAACTGGTCATTTTGTAGCGAAAGTAAGATTAAATCTGATGATGCTTTTATGTGACATTTCGGTTTTATGTAACTGTCACCAGTCCTTATTCTCATCAGTATATCTATACAGTTGCCACATGATTTCAAACGACACCATTATTTAAGTTCGGAAGAAAAATGCGCCACCTGGCGGTTCATGGAGGGATTTTCACAAATGTAGTTTATGCATTATCTTGTAAAAAGTGTGTCCTTGTAACTTGTGGTGCACCCCAGAATGATTCTCCGCACCATGGGGGACGTTTTCCTGGGTACCCACTGTAGCCTGAGCTATGAAGTCATGAGTTGAAGTCCTGATACAAGGTAGTTCACAGCAAGATTCAATCAAAAAATGAAGATGTTATGCTACGTTGAGCTGGGTTAAACACACACCCAAACACCAGCAGCAAAGTAAAATAAATCCTGCAGCATTCCATCTTCTGCCCACTTTTCGGCTATTTTAAGAACCGCTTTCAAGTTTTTTATATGAAGACTTCAAACATGTTCACATGGCAGTGACTGTCAATGTTTTTTTTTTTTTGTTTTGTGTTTATCTGCTTTTTTATGCATTGTTTTACGCTTTCATTTCCGAGTCATAATATTATTATCTCAGATAGAAATGAAAAGGTTTTACAGTATTTCCCTGTGCCCAGACTAGTCATATCTAGTTAGCTGCAATTTACTTCTTGTGGTGTATTTTTAGCATTCTGTTTTACGCAGCATTTGGGCAAACTGTAAACAACAAGCTGTCTGTCATTCTAGATTTTTTTGTGTGTATATATATATATATATATATATGTGTGTGTGTGTATGTGTGTGTGTATGTGTTTTTATACTACACGTGTGGGTGTTCCTAAGCATATTTGGCCAGCTGACCAGCTCAATGGCCAGTTTGCAGCAGGTACGTCACAATAGCAGATTTGTCAAGTTCATAAGTTGAATTCGTCCAAAATCTGCGAAAAACGGAATTCCTCAGAAATCACAGAATTTTCAGGCTCCCGTAGAATTCTCCACATTCTGCAGCTACATCGTCATCAGAATTATCATAAACAGACTGCGAAAGTGGCCTGAAAAATATAACTTAGTTGTTTGGTTCTAGTTTTGTTACATAATAAATGTTTTGTAGGAGTTAATTGAAGACTGGTGTTAAAGGCTTTTAAAATGTGGCCAAATAAAAAAAGTCTTGTGTGATGTGATGTGGTGTTTTTTTTTTTTTTAAGAGTGTACTGACAAAGATGTATATATATTAAATTTGAAGCACTTAACTCATAAATTGTTTGATAAGATTATGTATACTTGATTACAATTTTTATAAGCCATTATTAATGCAGATACTGAACACATAAGATACTCCGCAGACCACTCCACAGATATCTACTGCAAATAATTTCTGCAGTTTTTTTTGCATATATTCACACAGATTTAGCCTGCCTCTACCCATTTCGCTCCCTTTCCGTGTTAGAGTGAGTCAGGCCTGTCTGCCTTCACACTTTATTATGTGACATATGGACAGAAGGACAGATGGACTTCACCCCAGTCAAAAAGAAAATAAACAAGGAAAGGAGTACCTCTTTGTCTAGGTCGGAAAAGAGTGCTTCCGTTTCATTCAGCAGAGTGACGCAACATTGTAAAAAAAACAAACAACAAAATACCTTAAGAAAGGGTTACCAGGTGACTCCACGTACACTTGAACAGTTTGGGAGAGTTCAGGCATTTCAACTCACAGCTCAATGCATTCTGGTAAGACTGATACCTATTTTTTTTGGGGGGGGTGGGGGTGTTGGTGAGACTAAAGTGTTTTGACAGAACACAAGCTGGTCATAGCAATGCATACAGTAACCCTTTATGACTTTGTGATAAACATATATCTTTTTTGTGTGATGGAGACTTTATCAGGGCTCCCACACAGTACTGTGAAAATCTGCCATTGCATAGACTCCTCAAGTTGACTGAAGATGTCATAATCCACCAGGAGATGTCAAAAATATAGGCAGAGGATTGCAGCCACAAACAAGACTCATTGTTATCAGTAACCAGACAGTATGGAGGAGCAATCAAACAAAATGTACAAGTTACTTAGTAAATACATGAGTACTTACACACAGCTACAATGTTATTACGCATAGTTACAATGTACTTAATGTGTGTTTGCATGAAATAACCCTATCCCTAACTCTAAACATATATCCTATGAAAAGATGTACACATTAAGTGCATTGTAACTATGCATAATAACATTGTAATTATGTGTAAGTACACCTGTATTTACTATGTACATACACAGTAATTAGAGACACAATGTAGAGTGTTAGTTTAGTTTAACCTCAGATTCTAACCATAATGTATTCAGGATGCTCCCTAAAACAGTCTCCTTACTTTGCTTTGCTTACCTGACACTGAAGCTGTTTAGCTGTAGGGTCATAATGACCTTTTTTGAGGGTGACTTAGTGCTCAGATGGATGGAGAATACTAATATGGAAGCCCACAGGCTGTTTGTTAACTGGTCACATAAATGGAATGTGATGTTGGTGTGGATAAGGCAGCCCACTCAGAGAGCATTGACTTGAAATGTGAGATGTCAGTTCAGGATAAAGCCGTCTGTAAATGAACTGTGAAAGACAAGAGAAATAACCAATGCTTTTAAAAACGTGCTTTTCATTAACAATATAAAGTTACATTTTTCTGTTTTCTCAGGTGAAATCCATTTCCTTACTGTTGTGCAGTCCGAATTTGCTACAGTATATACATTTGACCATCAAATCTGACTCATTTCAATGTAATTATGCACAATGTACTTAATGTGTACATATATGTAAGTACGCAATTGGATCAGAAAAGGGTTAGGGTTAGAGTTAGGGTTATATCATGCAAAACGTAACTAAGCATAATAACATTGCACTTATGTGTAAGTACACATGTAGTTACTAAATAACTACTATGCACATACACAGTAATTAGCAACACTTAGTGATACCAGTGGGTACACATAATAGTGGGTTCACTTTGAGCAGGCATCACAGTAGCATGGACAGTCATGTAAGTAGGCTGCTCCAGGGCTTGATTTATATATTGCTTGTCTAGACAACATTATGAATGAGTTCTGTTTGGTGAGTCATTCGAAACAGCTTTTAATTACAAAGACCTTTGTAATAAGTTACTGCAACAACTGCTTTTCAAGCATATTCAGCAAACGCAGTAATGAATTACATGTTCCCAAAAATAAAATAACTGGAATAAAAATGTATACGCCATAAATAAAATAGATTGATTAAAGCAAACTGCTTAATTTCAAGGGAATCACAATGCAATCTGCTGTGAAATGTTTTGCATGCACGTCCAGCAAACTGGCTCCTCATTTGTAAGTGTGAAGGACTAAACATACAGTATGTACATCAGTTTACCCATTTGCCCAGTCAGGATTGAGCATGACAGAAACAGTGTGCGTCTAAGTTTCTTTTTTGTACCATATTTATATATGGTTATGTAAAACTGAGAGACGCAAAAGAAAGGTGATGGAGGAACATGGTTCCCATGCTGATATGGCTGATAGGAAATCCACATTACCTGGAGGAAAAGCACTGAAGGCTCATATAATACAGCAAAGCTACATCTTGGGTGGTCCTCACCACTGCTACCTCATTTTATCTTGGTGAAACTCGAGTTCAATATTAGTATGAAGTAAACAAAAACTATAATCATATAATAAAAATCTGGTTTCACAGGCATCACAGTTTTAAGGTATATATGAAAAAGTTATCTTAAGTAATGTAATCTTCCTTTGATTCATATTGTACCATTTTCTGTTGACATTTTAAACCTCAGACATTTAAAGAACTGCTGTGGCCTCATTATCTCTCAAAATCAAAGCTCTAATTACAGTGGGGACAATGCAGGGAGTAACCATTAACCTGTCCCACTGCAACACTCTGTGGTTGTAAGTAGTAATACACCAGCACCACATAGCACAAATGTGGTATAGCTTAATATCTACACACAAAAATAATTAATGGCTATATTCCATGTCCTTGGTATTGTCAGCATGCACAATAGTACAGAGTATACCAAAAAGTGTAAAAATGCCGTGCTAAGAATATCAAATGGCTAAAAATGAGAAAACTGAAAAAACTGCTCAATTACAATGCAGATATACTAGGGTAAACATTTAAAAGGTCTAGGGAACAAAACATGTATTATGCAACTGCCTTCTTAGCCTCATTCAGAAGTATTTTTTTACAGTGTTATCCAGCTAATGATGTAACCTTTTTGACTGAGAAAGAGAGTGTTGTGCATTTCTAGGATCGAAAGTCCTGGCCTCTCTCCCGATTGATTATTTTCTTAGACGCTTTGTGTTTCTATGGCTTGTGCGTACTGAATTATTCAGTCTCCTGGTGTAGTTGTGTGCTACACTGATGCAGTCATGGAACACTCCTTTAGGATCTATTAAATCCCAAGGTACAAACCTGGCAACTCCGAAAGGATCTGATAATCCTTGACCTATTTTAAAATTAGCATGTAAAAAGTTCCTCATTAAAGTGACTGCTGTTTATGAGAATTCCAGTAATTGTGCACCCTAGGCATCTACGTTGTAACTATGCAATATATATATATATATATATATATATATATATATATATATATATATATATATATATATATATATATATATATATATATACAGTACTGTGCAAAAGTTTTAGGCAGGTGTGAAAAAATGCTGTAAAGTAAGAATGCTTTCAAAAATAGACATGTTAATAGATTATATTTATCAATTAACTAAATGCAAAGTGAGTGAACAGAAGAAAAATCTAAATCAAATCCATATTTGGTGTGACCACCCTTTGCCTTCAAAACAGCATCAAGCATCAATTCTTCTAGGTACACTTGCACACAGTTTTTGAAGGAACTCGGCAGGTAGGTTGGCCCAAACATCTTGGAGAACTAACCACAGTTCTTCTGTGGATTTAGGCAGCCTCAGTTGCTTCTCTCTCTTCATGTAATCCCAGACAGACTCGATGATGTTGAGACCAGGGCTCTGTGGGGGCCATACCATCACTTCCAGGACTCCTTGTTCTTCTTTACGCTGAAGATAGTTCTTAATGACTTTCGCTGTATGTTTGGGGTCGTTGTCATGCTGCAGAATAAATTTGGGGCCAATCAGATGCCTCCCTGATGGTATTGTATGATGGATAAGTATCTGCCTGTACTTCTCAGCATTGAGGAGACCATTAATTCTGACCAAATCCCCAACTCCATTTGCAGAAATGCAGCCCCAAACTTGCAAGGAACCTCCACCATGCTTCACTGTTGCCTGCAGACACTCATTCGTGTACGATCTCCAGCCCTTCGCTGAACAAACTGCTTTCTGCTACAGCCAAATATTTCAAATTTTGACTCATCAGTCCAGAGCACCTGCTGCCATTTTTCTGCACCCCAGTTCCAGTGTTTTCGTGTATAGTTGAGTCGCTTGGCCTTGTTTCCACGTCGGAGGTATGGCTTTTGGCGCAAGTCTTCCATGAAGGCCACTTCTGACCAGACTTCTCCGGACAGTAGATGGGTGTACCAGGGTCCCACTGTTCTGCCAGTTCTGAGCTGATGGCACTGCTGGACATCTTCCGATTGCGAAGGGAAGTAAGCATGATGTGTCTTTCATCTGCTGCAGTAAGTTTCCTTGGCCGACCACTGCGTCTCGGTCCTCAACGTTGCCCGTTTCTTTGTGCTTCTTCAAAAGAGCTTGGACAGCACATCTGGAAACCCCTGTCTGCCTTGAAATTTCTGCCTGGGAGAGACCTTGCTGATGCAGTATAACTACCTTGTGTCTTGTTGCTGTGCTCAGTCTTGCCATGGTGTATGACTTTTGACAGTAAACGGTCTTCAGCAACCTCACCTTGTTAGCTGAGTGTGGCTGTTCCTCACCCAGTTTTATTCCTCCTACACAGCTGTTTCTGTTTCAGTTAATGATTGTGTTTCAACCTACATATTGAATTGATGATCATTAGCACCTGTTTGGTATAATTGTTTAATCATACACCTGACTATATGCCTTCAAAATCCCTGACTTTGTGCAAGTGTACCTAGAAGAATTGATGCTGTTTTGAAGGCAAAGGGTGGTCACACCAAATATGGATTTGATTTAGATTTTTCTTCTGTTTACTCACTTTGCATTTAGTTAAGTGATAAATATAATCTATTAACATGTCTATTTTTGAAAGCATTCTTACTTCACAGCATTTTTTCACACCTGCCTAAAACTTTTGCACAGTACTGTATATATATATATATTAATTTGAATCCAATTGTATTTAAAAAGATTAACATTTTATAAATGAATTACTCTTGTGTGCTTATACCAAAAAACCCAAGTATGGATTGCAGGTATTAAGAATGAATGAACCCCTGCTTTCTTTTGTAATCCTAAACTAATAATGGGAGGATAGCTTAGAATTGTTTTGGGAAGTGTTGGATGCTAAAACTAGATTTGTCATGAGATCAGGGTCAGCAGATTTGTGTATCATGATTTAGTTAATTTAATGGTAACACTTTAAAATATTAGCCACAAATTCATAATGATTTCTGGCTGAATACCACCTGAATATCTTATGCATTTCCTCTGAATTCTGAAGTAGTTAATGTTTAATTCAGCCCTGGAAATTCATGTGGATTTAAGTACCCACATTAATTTCATGTTTCTTTGTAACAAATTATCACATATATATGGCATGTATTTGCCTCCACAAGTTTCCAGTGGAAACACCAATCAACGGAGACAGTGTAATGCATTATGGGAGATCTCAAGCAGAGGAGAAATCACAGTTCGACACTGCTAGTAAAGAAACTGCCCCGCACACACCATTGGTTAACATTTTAGTTTAGAGATCTGTTATAAGTGATTATAAACAATCTATAAACAATACCCCCAAAAAATAGAAAAAGTGTATAACAACTCTATTACCAAAGCAGTCCCATACAATTGGTGAGACATTTAAAGACAGACAGGCATAGAAAGACAATCAATATCCATTATATCCATTAAAACCTATTCTAAGCAATAGCAAAACCAACAATGCCCAAAGAGTTTAATAATAGTCTTATTAATTCTACTCATGTTCTAAAATTGTTAATAGCATAATTGATAACATTTTTATAATCACTTCGAACAGATCCATAAACTAAGTGGTATCCACTTTTGAAAGCAATGTTAAACCACTGTTTGGAACCCATACATTGAAAAGAACTTCATAATGAAGCCCATAGCATTACAGTTCCTTAGAATGAAGTGTTGCCATGGATATCAGGTCTCCTAGATGCTAGTTAGGTTGGAAAAAGAATCCCTGAACAAATTGGCTTGGTTAATTTCACAGCAGATAATGGTTTATAATCTAGAAATTATCTATAAAGAAATTGTGAGGCCCATTGGCTAATTTCCCCTGCCCCCCTCCTCCAAACTGGATAAATTTCAGGAAGAAAATTAATAGCAGAACAAATGACTGACAGCCACTTTAGAATTAAAAATGCCTAATGTTGGTTTAGATGTCTCTATTGCTTTATTGTTATATGACTATATGAATATAAAAAAAGAAAAAACACTTGCTGTGTGTTTACATTTACAAGACTGATTATTTTGTTATGCAAACAGCATCTGTTATATATAAAAGTCACCCTGTTGCAGTTTCAGTCAGGGGAATTTAGCACAGATCTGATTGACTTTCATTGAGGGGTGATTGTGGATGTATGGTTCACAGATATTTCTATTAGTATATTGTATATAAGCCCCAGTCAGTGTTGTGACCAAAAATGGTCTTGGAAGGTTAGCCCTTCTAAGACTTCTGGTCTTTGTTCCAACACAGTTCTAAATTGTTTAATTGAGCGAATTTAACCTCCATCCAGACCTTGAAGTAGACCCTGAAGTGGAAACACTTTACATAAAGTGCCCCTAATTATTGTGTATTTACATAGTAGTTACTTAGTAAATACATGTGTACTTAAACATAATTCCAATGTTATTGTGCATCGTTAGAATGTACTTAATGTGTAAATCTTTTTTCACAGTATATGTAAGTGCACAATTGTATCACAAAAGAGTTAGGTTTAGAGTTAAATTGTGCAACAAAATCTACACATAAAGAAAATTGTAACTTTGCATTGTAATTATGTATTTACTAAGTAACTACTATGTAAATACACAGTAAATACACAGTAATTAGAGACTTGTTAAGTGTTACCAAAAGCACATGTTACTTCAGTTTTACGGCAGCCGGACAGAAAAGAGTTAATGCAGAATGAGAAGCTGGGCTGTGGGCACTGACACATTGCAAGCGACTCAGGAAGGGATAATTAATTGTTCTTCCAATAAATCCTCCTTTAACAGAGTTGAGAGCACTGTGGGTCAGTTAATACTGGAGAATGGGGTTTTGTGTGTCAATCTGCAAGAGGTTTAATGATACCACTGTACTGCAACAACACTGCTGGGAAATCTGGTTACAACTGCAAACACAAGCAATGGGGATGTGAGATTCTTGAAACGACGCTGTAAGCATTTTTCAAGTCTGAGGGTCCACCCTTGCTGTCTTCATTGTGATAAGTCCTTTTTTTAAACTGAGAAAAAAATATATGATATGAATCAATAAGGTTCTGACTAGAAGATTCAATCATAAAATGACAGCACCTGTTCCCTGTTCTATGCCAAAATCCACTCAAACTTTTTACAGCTGCAGTAATATAGAGCCGTTTGACCTTTTTAGTACCTTTTTTCCAAGCTTTTACAGTAATTCAAATTATTTATTCTGTATTCTGTCAAACCAAAATAAATGACATATACAGTATACTGTTACTTGTATGTGGCATGGTCCTCTATCCTAGATAACCATTATAAATGTAAAAAATAAATAAAATTAGAAGCAATCTTTCCCAAAAAGCATTTTTTTTACTTATATGTAGCACTGTTTCTGAACTGACAACACAACCTGTCAAAAACACCATTGTATACGACAGTGATAACCCTTTATAACTCTGTAGTCGGGAGCCATAGTTAAGAGACTGTGCTATTTGTGTTCCACCTTATAACGAGACTGCTAGTGTTAGTGTAATGGCATTATGGGGCAAATGGGAGCCGTGACAGTACCGCCTTATAACACGTTCCACAGTATAAAGGGCCACCTTATAAAGGGGAGCACTTTATATAGTGAACACTATACCCCAAATGTAATTCTCCAAAGAACTGTAAAAAAAAGATGCTTGTCATAGTGTGAGAACTACAGTTCTAGATCTGTTGATTGCAGGATTTAGTTCTCTTTCTATATTTGTGGTTTTGTTTCAAATTCAAACTGTAGCTGGAATAAATTAACCAGAAGTAGAAAAATCAAATACGTCTGCGTCTCATTTAAAGTAATCATATAAAAGCAACTTAGCTTTTTTTATGGTGTTCAATAAAATATCAAAAGCAAAGGTAACTTTCTCTCAAAACAACATTCATCATCCTAAATGTTGTATGAAATCAATATATCATTAGCATCTAAATTAAATTATTAAAGCCAACCATTTTGTATGACGCCATTGAAAAAAATAATTCAAGGTGGAACAGATTTGGTAAGTGGCCTGGTTTTCTTTTAACATTATTATAGAATATTTCACAAAGAGTGTCACATTTAACACCCTTAAAACCTTTTTTTTAGACTGTTTTAGAATTTAGAATGTACACACATGTTCCTTCATCCAGCGAAGTTCCATGTTGTGTCCTCCATTATCCAAGCCAATCACCTTTTTACAGCCTAACAGCGGATATCGGCACGCTGTCTCTCCCTGGAAGACAAAGGCCAACCCTGCAGGCTCTTCCAGCTCACTGGGATCCTGGCCAGCAGGGGTCACTGTAATGCGAAACAGTTCATGCTGATGTTGTGTTTCAAACCACCGGGAGCGCTAGAACCAATTCAGCGCAAGTGCTCAGTTCTAGTACTAAACAGAGGTGAACTCAGACTTATCAGAAATATAATCAAAACAATCCACGATTCTCTTTTATTGTGACAGACTGTTCCTAGCACCAAAGGCTGCCTTTTTTTCATTTGTTCTGGCTTCCAGCAATTCTAAAGGGCTCTGTTAGGTTTACTATGTGTTTCGCTTTTTTTTTTTTTAAAGAATAAATATTTCATTGCCTCGCTTTAGGTTTATAACACATCTCAACCACCCTCCTCAGTGGAGAAAGAAAGGTTACAGGACAATTGAAGAATGACCTTTAGAAGAAGGCAGCCTTTTAAAACTCAATTTCTATTTATTTTTCACCCAAAAAGCAAGCATTACTATATGTACTATTCAAAAGCAATGGTCTTGCTGTAAAACCACTTGAGGTCTGTACTCTGACATATCTTTTACCTAGCTTTTGAGGTCGACAGCTGCCTCTCCAACCCATCTCCATGAACAGGCAGCTTTCTTAATGCAAGACCTTTTCAAACATACAAGGCAGTTGCTGTGAATGTCACATACAAAACCTGTTATAATTTGACACCGTCTGTTTCATAACATTTTATTTCAGCCTTTTTTCATTTTTAACCTGTTTATATATATATATATATATACACACACATACACCAGTAAAATTGTCAAAAGCATTTTTAAAAAGTTAGATTTTTAGAATACCTTAATATAAAACATAGAAGTACTCAGATAGAAAAAATAGGGTAAATTAAGTTCTTACAGTTAGTAGTTAGGCTTGTTACCCATGTACAGTATGCAATGAAAACACATTCACTTTCGGGAATTTCACCATATGAATATTGAAACTCCTACAGGGAACAATTGTTGGTGCCACTGTATGTGTGGGTACTCTAGGCATGTGCTAGTCTTTGGGAAATATAGTACATCCTTATTCTTTTCCTAGGTTCCTTTTAAAATAAAATGCCACATCTCCAAAGGTTTGTAATATAAACCATTTTAATAAAAGTCTCAGTGCTCATAAACAAAGACTGCTTCTTTTAGTAAGCCAGGGAAAACAACAGGCTGACTAGAATGGTCCCAGGGTACTGCTTGGATTAATGGGTTTATTATGAAGTACTGTAAGAAAAACTAATTACAAAGTGTGTGTATATTATGCTGATATTAAACATATGGTGCTAGCTCCTTGCTTTCTCATGCAGTTGTTTTTTTTTGTTACTAGTGGGTAAAAAAGGGGGATTGTAACCAGGAGGTCCCCGGTTCAAATCCTGGCTCACTCACTACTCACTGTGTGACTGAGCAAGTCACTGACCTCCTTGTGCTCCATCTTTCAGGTGAGATGTTGTTGTAAGTGACTCTGCAGGTCATGGATAGTTCACACACCCTAGTCTCTATAAGTTGCCTTGGATAAAGGCGTCTGAAAAATTAACAAATAAACAAATAGTTGGTTTGATAATATAAGAATTATTTATACATTTAGCCATTTTTTTTCTCCTTTTTTAACAATACGATTACATTATGATATGCATTCAGACCGAACAAACACACCTTCACTCACTCTTATAGAAGTTACCGTAGGATCTCTGATAAGAGTGGAGCTAGTCAATAACTGTATTGTTTATTTTTTTACATTGTGACTTCTCATGGGGAATCAGTAGAGTTTAACCTCAATGTCTAACCTCTAAATAGATTTAATACAATGAAACCATGGCAGTCTCACTGCAACACAATACTTAATTAATGTAATGAATACTTACAGTGCATACAAATTTAAAAAGCAACACTAAAAAGGATTTCCAACACACTTTACTAGCATTTACTAGCATCAATGCTCTGCAGCCAAGGGGATGCAGACACAAGTACATTTCCACTATGGTTCCACCCACATGTATCTTAGTTGTGTGTGATTGTCAGCTTGTCATTTCTCTGACAGCTAGCGTGCTTTGTTGCCGTTCCTCCACCGACTGTCATCTGCTTGTCAGTGTAGATGTTACAGCTCCGCTATAAGCCTGGTGCAGGTTCTGACATAATGGGATCGCAGATCACCAGGCAGAATACTTTAGAATACAATGTAGCCCTGTACAAAATAACATGCATCTGGCAATGAAAGAACCAAACTATTTTTTTTATTATTATTTAGCAGGCACTTTTATCCAAAGCGACTTAGAGGTGAACAATGCTGCAACCACTGCTACTGCAGTCACTACAATAGAACCTCAGCTTTACGTCTCATCTGAAGGACAGGGTCACACACAGTGTCAGTGGCTGGGACTGAACCTGGAACCTCCTGGTAACAAGCCTTTTTCTTTAACTGCTGGACCACCAATCAAGCCTACGGACTAAATACACTGTACATTGACATTAATAATAAGTTATCACTTATTCAAGAAGTCTTACAGCCCTTTTCTCCCCAGTTAAAATAAAATAAAACAAACAACTATGAAACATTGGGGTCTATTTAAAATATTTGTACAGTGGTAGATCTTAGTGGTGTTTTGCCTCAAAGGTTGTTAATTGATCCCCTTATTGTATTTTGTACAGCAGTACAGCTATGGTCAAATGATTTTAGGTTTGAGACATAATTAAAAAAATTGAGCATTATGTCATTAAAAAAACTAAAAACTACAAAATGACATCGCAAAAGTCTACTGAAAGCCATAATAGTAATACAGTATGTTAGATTTCGAAATGTCAAATCTTTTAATTTGTGTCAGTTTTTCAAGTATATGAAAAATTCAATATGTTCAAGTCACATTATTCAGCAGGTTTCATTTGACTTTATGAAGCAACATTAGTTCATTCTATAGAGTGATGCAAAACTTTTGGCCATAGCTGTATTTATATCTACCAATTTTTAACGTTCATAATTTTGTATACAGGTTTCAAATGTGCAGTTCTGAAAGAATCACATATTATAGAAAATATTGTTTTCATTTTAAAAGAGACTTCTCAGTTTGTTGTCTTTCAGGAAGTCAATTACGGTTTCACTTCCTGGTTCATTTCACATCGGGGTCAAATCACGTCACTGGCTTAAATGAATGTCAGTCCATAAGGGAAGCAGCTGGTTGGTTAATGACGGGAAAGAAAGCATTGAGGAGGGAGGGGACAAGTTCACTTGCTAGTTGAAATGACCAAATAATTTATTCAATTCATTTGACAGTTTAGATAAAATAGATTGTGTACTACAACCCAGAATTTCAGTATCCCTGCTCAATAAGTCTTCACAGATTGAGGTGTGATTCAAACCCAGTTTCATTCCCATTACCTCAATAAACACCTTGCTTGAGTAGATTCACTCACTGAGCTGCAGATTGACGTCTCATGAATAAACTATAAGCTTCAAGTATGGTCGAGCCTTATTTGTTCATCATTTACAAGACCATGCTTCGTACACAGCACCACAGATAAGCCACATTGACATTATCATTGCAATGGTATATATGGTACTATGGTATATAATACACCCAAAATCGGGGACTATAAAAGATTTTCATCAATTACAGGTCAAATGCTTGAAGGTCAACTGCCTTCATCTACCTAATATCTTTGCTCTTTTTCCCTCTATGGCAATGAATTCTGGCGTTTGGATACAATGTACTTCAACATTTTTATGACATGTCTCAGATCCAATAATGGAATGTTAAATGACTAATACCCACACATGATCTTTTGTGTGGTAAAGCAATATGCAGTCATAAGGCAGTCTTTCTCACTCATTGCATTCAAAGTAAATACTGTAGGTTAAGGTGGTGTTGTAAGTAGGTTCAAATTTACTTCTCTACTTTTTTTTTTACTGTCTTCTTATATTTAGTTTCTGTTTGCAGACAACTTCTGTCTCTCAAATGTATTTTAGATACGCCGTATAGTTGTTTAAAACAGAGTCACAGAGGTTCTTTTAGACATTTTAACATCCCATTAAATAACCCAGTTCAATATGTATTAAAAATGGGCACGCAAGCACATAGCACTTAAGAGGAAGATTACCTGTACACATAATAATGTTAAGAATGGTAGAGCATGATCTTTGAATATGATCTTATATGTGTGTGTGTGTATTTATATTATGCGTATACAGCAGACCGCCATTAATCTGTGCAGATTGGGACCGATTTGAGACCGAATTAGTGAAAAACACGGATTAGCCGAAATGGAGTTTACTGTTTGGGAAATCTCTGCGCTATTAATTGAAAACTCGGAAAATGCAATAATACAAATAAAATATAATGTCCCAACAATGGTCAAAATATATACTGTATGTAATCAGCATTGTTCACAGGCAGAGAGAGCTGGTTTAATGGTTTAAAAAAGTCACTGATTTTGCTCCGAGTCTTTAACTGTGGTAACTGCTCTTCATATTCAGACTGCCATGCTAATAGAGTATAATAGAGTATAAGTCTGCTCACTTGTCACTGGTTTCAGTAACTACAATACAGTACTGTCTGTTGGCTTGCACTAGACTGTACTCAATTGAATTAAATTAAATAATGACTGTCCGCTTCCACACAATACGCTGATATCCACACTAATGAAGCGTGTGAATACCTGCTTCGCATAGCTCAGATGATTTATGCACTAATACATTTTCATAATGTACTGTATTAAACCGCACGGATTATCGAAACATGAATTACTGAAACACAGATTAAGGGGAGTCTACTGTATTCCCATCTATTGTCATCAATACAAAAGTTAACATGATCCAAAGTGGTAGTGCTGGCTCCTACTTCGAAAGGATGCTTTGGCTGATCTAGTCTACGTTATATACGTGCATGGTGGGCAAGGAGAACTGAAGAGCAGCTCCTGGACTCTGGGAGAAGCACCTTAGCACAGCAAAAATGAAAAAAGAGAAAACACTGCTATGTTAGTAATTTTATTGATTCCAATATTCAAAAGTTACAGACATATAGCTTCAACATTTATCTTTAACCACAACAAAAGTGGCACCTAGTTTTAAACAGACATGAGCAGCATTATTTATTTTGTGTTACCAGTTGGCTAAAGTAAAAAGAAAGTGTGCTACAAGTAATTACTTAGATTTTACTACTTTATAGGCCTGTACTGTACAGATTTATTACAATTATTATTATTATTTTTTAAATCGGACAACTCATGTCTCCATACATGTCCAGTTTAGCGAGGGACTACTGATTAAATCAAAAATATGAAAACCTTTTTGATATACATGTTTTTTTATTTGGGTGTGAAGGTGGGGGGGCCACTGGAGGTCCATTTCCCAGGCCCACAAAAACTGGTGCTGGCCCTGATTTTACCTATCTATCTATCTGTCTATCTTGCATTTATATAGCGCCCTTCATGTGTTCACATCACAGAGCGCTTCAAATAAAAAGAACAAGGGACAATTCTAACAGTTAAAGGCAGCTCTGAACAGATGGGTTTTCAGTAGCCAACCAAAAGAAAAAGTTGAGTGTGCATGTCAGATTTTGTCTGGGAGGGCATTCCAGGCTTTTGGAGCATAACAGCAGAAAGCTCTCAAGCCGAATGTTTTGAGAGTAGCACTAGGGATCTGTAGCATTCCTGCACTAGACGATCGCAAAGTGCGCTTTGGAGCATGAGGGACAATTAGGTCAGACAGACAGGTTGGGGTCAAATCATGCAATGAATTATACACCAGTAGAAGAATTTTATAGTCAATGCAGAACTTCACAAGGGCCAGTGTAGAGACTTCAGGACAGAGGTGTGATCAGTTGATTTTGTCCTTGTAAGAACTCTAGCTGCAGAAGCAGTTGAAGTTTTTTGAAATTGCAGTCGTCAACACAGGAAAAGAGAAATTGTAATAATCTACTCTTGACATGATGAATGCATGGACGAGCATTTCAACATCTCCTCGTGACAGCATTGGCCGAAGTCTTGCTATACTGTATTTCTAAGATGGTAATAGGACATTTTTACAAGATTATTAATATGTTAAAACTGAGATCTCTGTCAAAAATGATTCCCAGGTTTGGGATAGTTGGAGAGGGAGAAATGGCCATGGACTCTCCAGGAGTATTCCATGATCAATGGTATCGAAGGCTGTTGACAGATCTAATAGAATGAGTATGGACAAGGCACCTTGATCAATACTCGTTCTGAGAATCTTAGAAGAGCAGTTTCTGAGCTGTGACCCTTTCTGAAACCAGATTGAAAGACTTTGAAGAGGTTATTGTTATAAAAATGACAACAGAGCTGGCTGGCAATTATCCTTTCAATGAACCTTGGAAACAAATGGGAGACTAGATATAGGGCGAAATTGGCTAGGTCATCTTGAGGTAGCGAAGGCTTTGTTAGTAGCAGAGTGACTGATGCACCTTTTAATTGGTCTGGCATGCATCCAAAAAATCAAGGCATTTTTTTTAATCCAGGTGGGCCATGGGTCCAAACAGCAAGTAGTAGGGTGCATCTTCTGTATTTCCTCCTTTACACAGCCATGATTCCATAAGGCAGAGAACATTAATGCTCTTATCAGAAATTAAATAATTTACCAGCAAAGTCTTGGAAATAGACCTCACATTAAATAGGGCTACCTGGGTGGAGGATGGATTATTGTTCCCTAAAGAAGTGGTCCCAGGGGGAGCAGGGGTTACAAATGAAGTGGCACGTAGATCAGCAGGCAAAAGGTATTGCGTGGCCTTTTATTTGGTTTCCTCCTAGAGGTAATAATCACCTCACAGAAGGGTAAACAACTGTCAAAGAGCTGACGGGGCTTGTGTGAATCTGAACTTTGTGAACTCTGCTGACACTCTGTTTTCCTAACAATACCTAAACACTGTCAATTTTATGGTATGAGTTATAATGTTTTTTTCCCCAGACACAGAACATACATCCCTTCTACACAAGGTCAAATATACCCCAGTTGATCAATTCCTTGTTCCTGTGTCCGGGGTTGTTTGAGTTGGAAAACACCTTCCCACAACTGCAGCTGAGTTTCAGCGTTCTCAAGTGTGCTCACGATATTAGTTTAACCTTCATTGACCTCAACACATGCACATATATGATGACCATGGAAGTGCAAATGTAACAGATTTCATGTAAGGAAACTGAGAACATTCTGTAACCTGGTAGAGTTTTAGCTAATGGATATGGGATCATTGTCTTAGCTATTTTAAAAGAAAACAATTTCAACATATAATGTAAAGATAATTAGCCTGTTTCTAACTTCTTGCTTTCATTAAAAGGGTTGAGAACTGCAGGAAGCTTGGTTATCTCAGGGCACAGAGGTAAATATAAGGAATGCAACTTTCTTTTTTCAATATAAAATAATGGTACGATTTGTGTTCACTAAAGCTGTTGGAGGATGTTCAGAGATAATTCTGTTCCCTCATTTAAAAAAGATGTTAACCTTTCAAAATAAATTACCAACACATGAGCTGCAGAAGGGTGTTAGCGCTAATGAGCATTGGTTTTTCTCGAGGGGAATCGCGCTTCTATGTTATTATGAGCAGTGAGATTTTGGAGATTTATGGAGCGGATGCTTCACTGCTGAAGCAGTTTACACCTGGGATTCCCTTCCAGCAGAGCTAAGTGTCTTGCAAAGAGAAAATCATCAGAAGGATGTTACATCACCGGAGATCTGAACCTCCTGTACATATCCCCACAATCTGATACTGTCCATAACATATGCTGAATAATGTTAATATCAAGCTGCATCACAGTTTAAAAAGCAGTTTTCCAGGTATATGAAAAATGGGTAGCACTTTACAATAAGTGCCTCTAATTAATGCGTATTTACATAGTGGTCACTTATTAAATACATGCATAGTTACAATGTACGTAATGTGTATTTTCTTAGCATGATTTACCCCTAATCATAACCCTATCCCCAACCCTAACCATCAATCTAAATCTAACCCTTTTCTGATAATTGTGTACTTACATATATTTACGTATGAAGTACATTGTAACTATGCATAATTTAATAATAGTGGGCTATCTAATCAGAATCACTGTGCAATATCTGTTCCAAAAACCACTGAGTTGTCATTGCTGGAAATGTTGTGATCTGCTCATGATTCTGCAAAGAAACAAGGGTTCTAATGGTATCAGTTTGTACATATACAAATTATAAATACTGATACATTTTCCCACACTTAAAACAATGGTGTGATTAAAAGGGTTAGCTGCTAATCTTAGAAAAACAAACCCTGCTGTTTGAATCATATGATCATCATTGATTTATAATCTTTGCTGACAGGGATAAGACCGTTGAATCCAGGCCACTTCAAAAGCAGACAGGAAACAACCAACGACATTGAAAGATCCACAATGCAGCTATCCAGATTGGGCTGTTAATATTATAGCTACAGTATACACTGTGGTTTCATATGATCCATGATGCCTATATAAGCTGGCTGAGAGTTGTGTGCTACTATTTAGCAACATTAATGGGAAAGCAGAAGGATCTCTGTGTGACTTCCCAAGGGGTATGATAGTGGATGCCTGTGGCTTGTCCTTAAGACTTTTATCAAATCAGTTTTCCTGGCTGTTCCTGAAGTAACGTCACTTGCAGTCAACCTCATCCAGAAGGCATCAACCCGGTCACAAGCAATCAGAAACATATTGCGACGTTAAAAAAAAAACTGCTGCAAGTTATTAGCCTTTATCACTGGACAGGATGCACCAGCTTGCTAAATACAGTGGTTAACAGAGACACAGTTGGAAATTAAGTGGCGGTAGACTTATAAGATTAATTCCGTGGTTACTGGTGTGTTTTAAAGCTGGATAAACAGTGAACTGTTTTTTAAAAAGCCAGTGCAAATACAACACACTCTAGTTAAAGCACTTAAAAGCATTTTAGGGATAGGTTGAGTTGTTTACCCAGGTCTGGTAAGTCTCTACTTGGTTGATCGAAACAACCCCCACATTGTCTAGTTCTGCCTTTTCAGTTCAGAAGAATAAGGGGGAACTCTTTAAAATCTTAAAAGCAGTTGACAAAGTTAACCCGAATCAATACCTTAAGTGCAGCATGGAAACCAGGACCAGAGTTGGAAAAGAAGTGGTCATATTTTGGAGAGAAGATGACACTTCTTTACACAGACACTTCTTTATACAGAGCGTGGTGATGTTACTTAACCATGCTGTTGATGCTGAATAATTAAGACACAAAGTTGTAAGATCAACCAGCTACTGGAAAACTAGTCTAACTCTAATGGGCCGAATGATCTCCTCTCCTTTTTAATATACAGTAAGCAGGACTCTGTCAGCAAATACTGGGTTAAAAGGACATAAAGCTAATCTCCTACCTGGAGTGTGTTTCCATTTACTGCGTACAGTAAGACTGAAGGAAATGTGTGTTGTCAACAGAATGATACACAATGGCAGCACAATAGATTTGGATGAAATATTGCTCAATGGTACACTATCGGGCACTGCGATGGATTGCCAGTGAAATGGATTGATTTATGCCAGTGCTGGCTAACGGATGGCTCTTGAGTCATGTATGACTCATTACGCTCTGCAGTATGCTCTTTTGAGTTATAGGAGTGAAGAGCACCACTGAAGTCTGCAAAAGGTTCGAAAGTAATACAAAGACAAATGGTGGTCTTTGTTGCAGTCAGAATGCACATATCGAATCTTACTTTAATCTGGTAACACCTTATTTTTTTCAATCTCTTTGCTACCAGTTAGCGTTTTGATTTAAGTGAACTGCACCATTTCAAGTTTACTATACAGGATTTCGTTTGTGATATATTGTGAGGTTGGACAGGTCTAGTTTATACCACTGTAATAAACTGGTGGTAACACTTTACATTAAGTGTCTCTAATTACTGTGTATTTACATAGTAGTTACATAGTAAAATGCATGCGTACTTACACAATTACAATGTTATTATGCACAGTTAAAATGTACTTAATGTGTAAATCTTTTTGTACGATATATGCAAGTTTAGAGTTAGATTCAGAGTTAGGGTTAGGGATAGGGTTATATCATACAAAACACATTAGACATTAAGTACATTGTAACTATGTGTAATGACATTGCAATTATATGGAAGTACACGTGTATTTACAAAGCAACGACCATGTAAATACACAGTAATTAGAGACACAATGAAAAGTGTTACCAAACTGGTATATGAAAATGTTATCACAGTGCTACCATTCTGCCAGTGGCAGCCTCATCCCATTGTAGCGGCTACCATTACCAATGCAAAACCAGTGTATTGTAGTGCCACTGCTGCATTGTCATTGAATAACATTTAGTAAGTGCTCTTAGTCACCCAACTGTCACAAACATCACAAATCTATCAGCTTCAAACTGCAAGGGTAAAAAAATATTAACCTGACCTTGAAAACCCATCAAGGAGGCTACAAAGGAAATAGCTTGATGCTGTCTTGAAAAAAATGTTACATTGTATGTGATATCTAAATGCTCACAGCAGTTGCTACAGCACCATGAAAATTAGCCCAATTAATTTGTTTGTCAACTGATGAGATTACATATTCCCATTATTAAACACAGAGTTCTTATCTTGCTTCCCACAATTGCACCGGTGTGGAAATTTGAATTAACATACTGGTATGCAACGAAAAATAAAATAATAATATCGCAGGATGACAGATATTAATGAGAAATTATCTACAAGCGTCATTTAAAATATTTTGCCATACTGTTTTATTTTTCATTCACAGTGGTTCTAGGTTCTGTTGCTAGTTATTATCATTTAAAATCTGTCTTTACTTGGCCTTGAAATTGCTTGTCTGGAAAATCCTCAGACAGAACAGCCTTCCTCGTTCCATTCAAATCATGTGACAAATCATGTGACATGTGACAGTGTCTATAGATGCACCTGTGACAGGGCTAAAGCCCTGCATGTATAAACAGTGTGCTTTATTTTTCTAAACAAAGTTTATTGAAAAATAGGTTTGTGCTAGATATGAAATGATGGGTTGGGATCCCCTTTGTGATTAGAACAAGTCTGTAATGTGTCCAGGCGTTAATTGATTAATTAATTATCAATTAACCGTGGCCACATGCTTTTAAAAAGGAGCTGGAAAAGCCAGTTCCTTTGTTCTATATCTAGCAGCTTGAAGTCTCTGTCTGTGTGTGCATTAAGGGTGAGTGAACCAAATACACGACTACCCTGTATGTAATCGGGATCCTTGGTATTTGACATAGGGATTCATTTAAGGGATTTGAATCCCACCTAGTGTATCTGAGTGTCTATCAGGGAGAAGGTTCCTGCAGCGGAACCTCCCTTTGACTGGGAGCAGCACTGCCCCGCTTGTTGGCAGACTTGTATTATTCAGCTGTTTTGAATGCTGTGTTTTGGTTTGACTTTGTGTACCTATTACACTGTGTTTGGGTATGTCCTCCCACCATAGGACTACCATTGCTGGCAATAACAAATTTGCAGACATTGTAAATAAATCCTGCATGCATGAGTGTAGTAGCAAACACAACTTCCGTCTCACTCACCTATCTGTCAGAGGATACTCACACCCCTGTTACTCTCCTGTTACATTACCAGTGTCATTTCACCTGAGCCAGATACAAAGCCCAGGTCTCCAGGGGTGATGCAGGTTCACAGCAACGACTGGGAGCAGATGGAATCTAAAATTGTTTTGCAGTTATGATATACCTTCAAAGTTTTACCACAGTAAATAAGCACTGTAATTGTGAAGTTTCTCCCATGCTTTTCCCACGGTTATGCTTTGCATTCATGACAGATTCTTGATGGTTCAACCTTGCTGTGATGGGTTGTCTGTAAAATCCTGTTCTTTAAAAGTTTTGGAGAATATTATTTATAGCTGATGGTTTTGTTTATGGTATACAAATATTGTCCTTGAATCTTAAATATGATACATATTTAGCACAATAAATCATTAGACACCATGCAAGTTATCAAGCTCCCTATTGAGTTTTAATACATTTTAATACACCCCCTAGAGCCCCTAACTTCCTTAATGATTTATTCCAATCTCGCTTCAAATTCTAGTTCACTCCAGACTGTTTTAACAGTTGTTAAATGTTTAATTCTGTCCATGGGAGGTTTATAGATGCACATTGCTTTCTGCTTCATGATCAGTTTATGTTAAACATTACAGAAAGTGAAAAACAAGATCAACTTTTCATTCCTCTCTGAGCTGGTTGGACGAAATAGTTAACCTTGGCGTCATTAATCCCGCCTACAATGTCAGTAAAGCACAATAGCACATATACAGCTATGGCCAAATGTTTTGCATCACCAAGAATTGTAGGATTGAGACATAATTAAAATATATATATATATATATATATATATATATATATATATATATATATATATATATATATATATATAAACATCATTTTGATCTTTTATTTATCATCATGTAATCAAAGAAACTACAAAATGACAGTGTCTATCCAAAGCCATAATAGTAGATTTTCAATTTTTGTCAGTTTTGCGTTAAGCATATGGAAAACTACAAAGCGGTATGTAATTCAATATGTTAGGCCTAATCGTGTAATCAGTGGACAGGCATTGATATTTGATATTTCAAGAGAGATGATTTTATCGTCCTTGCGATCAAATGATGGTTTTCACCCCAAAACTTCCCTGAAGGTACAAGAGGCTGTTGGTTGCTTATTCCTTTGCATCGTGTTGACAGTGTTAAGGCAGATATTTCAGTTATGTTTAATTTCCCCATCCCCTATTCTGCATGTATACATATATATATATATATATATATATATATATATATATATATATATATATATATATATATATATATATATAAAATAATGAGCACATATATATATATATATATATAGAAAATAATGAGCATGCAGTGACTTTCATTACAGATGACTAATCACACGCAGAAGTTCATGTCAAAAAGAACAGCTCAGATTTTGGATTGGCACAATAAAGCAGCCCATTTCAAATATTTTCCTGCAGCATATTAGGTTATTACATTTTTTAAATGATTTATATATCTGAGCACGAATTGATAACAGCCAGACTTTCAAAAGCAAGGGGTGGGGGAAAAAATGACTGCTCAATTATAATAATTATATTGAGCATTTTTGAATGACGAACGGGCCTCTTGTGTAGAAAATCACAGACAAGGACATTCATTTTCAGCACAGTCTAATAAACCCACAGTAGTATTTCCATTGAATTACTAGCAATAAATTGTGTCACATTTTCAGTGGCCGAACATTCGACAAGCACAAAGGCTCTTTATCAGTGAATTTGAAATGCAAACCGTTTGAGTATTGTAAATAAATAAGGATTTACTGCACAAGGTTGGGACCATGCCTGACCATTCTCCTATTACTACTACCACCTCAAATTATTTGATGAAAAATGCCTAAAAATCATAGGACAGGCAAACCTTCATACTGACCACGCATAAAATCTTTCTTTCTGGAATCTCTTTTCCCACAAAACAGATGGATGCAGCTTTCATATATTACTGAATGTCAGGGTGGAGTTCAACACACATACGCAAAAGCACCTTAAAATTAAATTCGACTTCTTTATTTCCACATTATAGTGCACTGCTTAAATTTGAGGCTCACAGCGGACATGAAAGGGACATACCTGACAAACGAGAACAGCCGTGGTTTGATCTCCAGTGACTGGCATGAAAGAATGCCACTGAGTCTGTGGGCATTAACTTGTCAGCTTTCCTTTAATGAAAAACTTTGTGTTTCAAATGCTGTTGTTTTTATTTTGTTTAAATATACAAATGCAACATACCATGTGAACAAGTTGAGGGGCTAGAAGATGTCAGGACAGTGGTTCTTTTTATACAGTTCTCTTTCGCTAGAATATATTTGGGATTGCCTGTTGGCTTTCTTAGGAAAATTGATATACTTTTTATTTTACTTTTTATTA
This sequence comes from Acipenser oxyrinchus oxyrinchus, assembly GCA_030684275.1. Lineage (NCBI taxonomy): Eukaryota > Metazoa > Chordata > Actinopteri > Acipenseriformes > Acipenseridae > Acipenser > Acipenser oxyrinchus. The sequence continues at coordinate 1,979,365 of CM060281.1, read as the reverse complement.
TTATTATTTCAATGATTGCATTAAATTCAATTTGAATTTGGATTGTTCTTGTGGTATAACCTGGGTCCTTGATTACTCTGAAATGCTGTGTGAATGCGAGTTTACTTTAGCATCCTTGAGAATCACCCAACGAGCATATTTGGGATGAACATGAATGACACATTTGTCATCTTACAGAGGCTAGGGTGTGTGAACTATGCATCAGCTGCAGAGTCACTTACAATTACGTCTAACCCAAAAGACAGAGCACAAGGAGGTCATGTGACTTGCTCAGGGTCACACAATGAGACAGTGGCTGAGGTGGGATTTGAACCGGGGACCTCCTGGTTACAAGCCCCTTTCTTTAACCACTGCACCACACATACAGACATCACAAAGCCAAATCTTTGGAAAATATGCAGGATTTCAACATTTACCTGGCAACACTACATTAAGTGTTTCTAATTACTGTGTATTTACATAGTTTTTAGTTAGTAAATACATGTGTACTTACACATAATTACAATGTTATTATGCATAGTTACAATGTATTTAATGTGTGTATTTTGTGTACTTACACATATGGTGCAAAAGGATTTACACATTAAGTACATTGTAACGATGCATAATAACATTGCATTAATGAATCTATTAATCGAAAAGTACCGTCTAGTTTCTATGTACATTATTTAATAAAGTTCTGAAAGCTTCCATCTCACATTATTTATCACCTCTGAATTCTTTGGCTCCACTGGAATTTGGATAGCACTAAAACTTTTGATTTAATTCTCTACCCAGCAATTCAGCATTTGAATATTAGACTGCGCATTAATAATGCATCAAAGAGGCAACTTAATGAGCTCCTTTGCTAATGAAAGACTGAGCTTAAAAACAGTCCTATTGTAATCAATTATATATGAGCTTTGCTTAATGCCCATGTATGGGTTCTCTAATGAACCTTACACAGAAATAAGGGGAAGGGCTGGAACACAGTTACCCCCAATAGAAAAAATAAAACAAACAACAGGATGGATAGACAAACAGCAACAGCAGTACCAGTAAGCCAACAACAGGACTCAGTACAAGAAAGCATGAGTATTCCTGTCATGCATAGAATATAATTGTCTTCTCACAGGACTGCAGATCAGTGCTTTAAAATAGATATTCCTATTATCACTGGTCTCCATTTTACTGTGCCAAAATCATTCGCGTCTTCATTCTGAGCATATCCAAATATTTAAAATATAATTTAAAGGTGCACCAGACTGTAACCAATAACCTTCCTCGTGGCAATAGGTGGCAATACAAGCAGATGTTAGAAATAATCGGAGACTGTGTGGTCCAGTGGTTAAAGAAAAGGGCTTGTAACCAGGCGGTCCCCGGTTCAAATCCCACCTCAGCCACCGACTGAACAAGCTAATATTTTTCAGAGTCAGGTTATTCTTCTTTTGTTATTTTACAAGTTCCAGGAACTGAACTGCATTTTAAAATCTGGTTGCATAAATTGATTTTGCACCCTTGCATCATACATGCTAAATTCTCAGTCATGGAAAAACATGCTTGGAACAAAATGAAGCAGACATCTTATTAATATTCAGGCCAAAAGGGATTCTCCCAGCATCCCTCAAATACTGAAGATGTTGTTTCATACTCTATATAATTTTAATTAAAGCAACAGACTTGTTGAGCTACCAGGAACCAGTTATTGAATGTTTATCACAAAATTCTCTGTTTCTTATTAGCCCCTGGCAACAAGGGTAAAAGTGGAGGCACCCACACTTATTTCACTATATATTGAGGGTTGTGTATCAAATAAGGTTTTGCCAAATGCCTTCCTCAGTGCAAACTAGGTAAAGGCATTACTGAGGTTCGCATTCAGATTAACTTAATGGTAACACTGCATTGAGGGGCTGATGTAAGAATATGAGTATTGCAAACAATTGCGGCTGCAAAATCCAAATTGCCTACCGGCCAGGCAATTATTTTGCACTGCGGCTTATGTAAGCTTAAGAGCAATGCAAATTACTGAACATGCACAAATAATGAGCTGCAATCATGATAACGAGGGTGCTTCGGGCTATATAGCAGCCGCATTTACAGCCCAGATGTGAGGTGAGTTTGGAGTACAGAGAGCAGTAGGTGCTGTATGAGATTTGTGGAACATGAAAAGTCCTTACGACTGAGGTCACTCGCACAAAATTGAGTTATTTGGAAAAGCCTCAGCCAACATCAGTTATGTTACCAAAAGGGCCATATGATCCTCTATAGTGGAGAAAGTCAATGCTGTCAGTGTTACCAGGAGTACAGTCAACCAGGTAATGAAAAGATGATTTTATATATATGCACACACATATGCAAACTCTTGGTATTTTGCTTAACAATTTGGTCTAGTAATACAGAAATAATCCAGCCAGTATGGCAATATGTTAACAGGGGTTGATTTCTGAAGCAATAAGCATATCTTAGTACAAATGGGATTTCTCTATTTTTAAATACTTCTATTTGTGCAACTGTAAAGCAAAGTTCACCAGAGTTTTTTTGTCTGTTGAGAGAAATCGGGAACTCAAAGCTCATTAGGGCTAATGCACTTGAAAGTGAGATTCAGCTCTTTTTAATGTGCTGTGTTGGCTCATTGAAGTTCCAGGGACTGATGTGCCGCAACAAAGAGATGGATGTATTAATCTAGCTAACTGTGCTGCTTGCTGTTTGCTGAATAAAGATACCACAATACAAGCAAGCTCAGAAGAAACAGCCCCTTTGATATCGAGTCCATATGGAAGGGTTTGTTCTTCATTGTTTTGGTCATTTATTAAGTGTTTGGGTTTTTTTTTCTTTAAACTGAAACAATGCGTTTGGGAATGCTGTGCTGTTTTTTTTTTTAGTGATTCATTTTGCAGAAAAGCTAAGAATGGTCCTTTTGGGTTTTTTTCCAAAGCAGTGATAGCAGTGTACAATGCAAGCTTCCTAATACGTGCATTGCTAAAACCTGGACTGCAGGGTCCACCCTTTCTCTTAAGGGTGAAAGAGCAGTTTAGTCTCCATGCCTCAAGCCTTCACTGCACTGGAAGGAGCAGTATTTCTCTTAGGGAATGAGGAAGCAGTTCAGTCTCAATGCCTCAAGCCTGACCTTGCATAGAGGGACCTACCATTTTCTTAAGAGGTGAAGGAACGTTCATTGTAAGGTTATGATTGTGTGTACACATGACAGAAATAATTACAACATTATCACATGCTTTTATTTTAATGTTTATCATAAATCAGATTCCAAGAGTCACATCATTGTAAATACCTTCAGTGCTGCAACAGTGGTTAACTTGAAACAGCCTAACATTCAATGCCTCCAAAGAACATAAAGTTCTGTATTAGCATAGTACTACATGCTTGCTAAAATGCATTTCTTGTTTTATTCAAATCATGTGATGGTGCATAGCCATCTCTCTCTCTCTCTCTCAATATGGAAGCAACAGACAATTGCTATAAAATAGTTAGGGACATGCAGAAAGGCAACTGAAACAACAAGTGAATCTAATGAAACATAAATGTAGCTGTGACTAAGCAAAGACACATGTAGCTGATTAGAATGTGTTCCTCTAAAAAGGCGAGTGACTTATAATGGTATTTCATGTTAAAAAAAAGGAATCCCCTGAGAAATCAAAGCACTGTTTAAAGTTCTTTGTCTGGTCTGTTTATCACTCCACTGAAATTGCTTACTGAAATTGCATTTTCTGAACGCACGCCGCACAAGAATATGTACAATTTGAGTCCACTCAGATGTGTTTGTTTGGCCATTTATGCCACTTGCCAGTACCAGAGATATTACTCCTAGCTGAAAGAGGAAGGCTTTCTGTAATGTCGATGTTCTTTAAAATTAGGATCTTTTACTCTAATGTAGTCACACAGAAAAACACAGTGATATTGTTCAGTCATGAATGAGTGTGCTTTCTTATTTGATGAAGGGAACAAAGGTAGTCTTAGTTTCCCTGAAGATGTATCTGGATTGTAATTCTGGAGTGTAACTTCCATCTCTAATACTATTTGCACTTGGCGTGTTTTCGAATGATTATGGTGCTGCAGTCTGTAATGATTCAATGATGAAAGCACGGAGAAACTTCTAGCAGGCTACAATGCTTGTTAAGGAAGCTCATAGCACATGCCCTCATAAACGTTTACCATAGTAAAGTGTAATAAAGCATAGTGAAAGCGTGGTAAAGCACAGGTAAGCATTATAAAGAATAGTGAGGTATGGTAAAGCAAATTAATAAACTGCATAGTATTACCATGGGAAAAGCATGGGATAATTGCAAAAATATCATAAAAGAATACTGTGGTAAACTTTAATAAGGGTGGTGTTATACATGTTTACATAATGATAAATGTACAGTATTCTGTATCATTTTTAAGCAAACTGACTTCAAAAAAATCTCGGCCTTAGCACTTCAGACTGGAAGATCAGTAGTACATTGTATTAATAGGATTTTAAAAAAAAGGAATGGAGTTTAGTTTCACTGGAGCCGGATCATACAGTTTGGCTGTATAAAGTGGATTAGGCTTGGACTCCACCCATCCGTCATTGTCATCCAACAGTAGTGCTGTATGCACCGAAGCAAGGGAAATTAACAAATCAACTACATCAACCTAATTCAGTTGCTGTATTTCAAACTGTTATTTTTTTATTATCATCGGAAGTGCATACAATACTAAATAAAAAAGAAATGAAGACAGGACACAAAAAAATCCATAGTAGCTTTTTTTAAACAGCGCCAGAGGCAAAGACTGGAACTTTTACCCGCCAAGCAGAGTGGAAAAAAGGCCAAGATTAACAACAATTAACTTAAGCAGATTAAGCTGTTAAAATACGTATGTTGTATTATGTTCTATTTATTGGTGTTACAGTGTGCAGTTATCAAAGAGATTATGTGCAACAATGCAAGTACTTGTCATGAGTGATTGCCTTTTGATACCTAACATACATGCCAACAGTCCCTATATGGTCAGGAAAGTCCCGATTTCCTAGCAAATGTACCGTGTCCCGATGCACAGGAAGAAAGTCCTGATATTTACACATAGAAAAAAATTATTTATTCTGCACAGAGTGAAAACCAAAAGCTGTGCTCTTCCTTTCAGCTGCTACATCTGCTGATCAAAGGTAAGAACGCGTCATTATGTCTGTTTTTACTGTCATGATGGTCGTGTGGTGTTGAGTTGGTGGGATACGTCTATTATATGATAATATATATGATCAGCATCCCGCTGAACAGTTTACAAATGTTGGCAAGTATGACCGTATCCATAAAAAATAACTGCATTTATCCTGAATGATGGCAGATTTGGCAAATGTGTGATTCCTAAAGATTTTTAGCAGTTGATTCGGTATAATAAATAAGGTAACTTAGTGATTCTCTTAACTGTTTAAATTGTGTACTACAGATGTATCAAGGCTTACCATGATGTTTTGATGTTTATCCCCCATCCCTCATTGGCAAATCAAATGTTTATATGAGAAACCAGTTGAAAAGCACTTTGGTGAATGCTTTAGTCAGGCACTGAAATATAAACCATTTGCACATTCAGTAAGTCAAAATATTAAGAAATGACATTGTAAGAGGATTTCACAGTCTCGATGTACTGAGAGCTCTCCTAATCAACCAGGAGACCTCAGCTATCAATTCTTACATAGACCACCATCCAAGAGGTTAGCCAGAATATTACTCCGCTTCGAGATAGCTGTCTCTGTCACTTGATTAAATGACAAAAGAAAATGAGACGTGGGAGCCTAGCTGTCACATCTTTGTGAAATACTGATAATATGACTCAGGAATGAGAGCAAGGACCTTATTAAATCTTGTGTCCTCCACCTAGTGAGCATGTTTAAATGTCAGAAACATTAAGCCCTGCTTATTACAGGTTATTAATTCAGCTGTGAAGGTGTCAACCATTTAAAATGACCTTGCTTCAACCAAAAAAAACACAAAAAATATCAGCAAGCAAAAACAAAATTAAAAGCTTCAAATAAGCAAATATGTATTGGCTACAATTGGGTTTGTTAATTATCTCTAGTTGTACTTATAATCTTAGATCTCAGACTATTGTTAGTTTTTCATTTCCTAGGGTTTGGGTAAAAAAAGCTATTCAGTTTTCTAGCTTCATGGTCCTGGAATAAACGTCAGTTATAACTAAAACTTCCTGTCTTTATACCTTTAAAGGAGTTCAAACCAAAAAAATGACAAATTAATTTTGTTGTATTATATGCCACCACCTTGAACAGGTCTCCCTTGAAGAGATTTAAATCTCAGCTGGACTTTCCTGGCTAAATAAAGGTTAAATAAAAACACAATAATAAAAATAAAGCATTACACATTTGCCTATCGCTCTACTAATGGCTGCACAGCCAGGTGGAGTACCAGATCCTGTTATCTATAAATTAGATCAATGATTTGCTCAAATTGCAGATCCTAGCAACCGTATTTTATGTGAGTAACTCAACATTGTGCAAACACTATAAAAGAAAGATGCTAAAACCATTTCACGTCCATAGTCTAGTGCCAGAAACAACCGCCATTTCCTGTTCAATGACTCACACTGCCAGACATTAAACGGGCAATATCCCTGCAACTCAAAGAGACCCTTTTTCAGATCTAATCAAGCATAATTTGCTTATAAATTAGTTTTAAAGTGACAGGTAATATTTTAATCTAAGGGAAGATGCATGCATCTACACAAAAAGCAAAGGGTTTGAAATATTGTCTAATAAAGCATCCCTGACAATTAGAGAAAGCCAAGCTATTACATTGTCCATTCAAATTGGGTTAATCCATGTGGGAGTGCTGAATATGTAAAGACTACACTTTATGGAGTAATATAAAGTTTGTGCAGAACTCATCTCGAATAACACTCCCATTGACCTTTCCAAGCAAAAATGACTTATTTCAGAATAAACCACTGAGCGGTTATGTAGTCCTGGGCTAACCTATTACTCCCTCCCAGCTACATAAGCATTTTTTTTTCTTCAGTCTATGCCTGTTTCAAGCATGGCTATATCATGGTCATGCCTGATTCATCAATGATTGCTGTCCTTAGTTGTTTTCAAATATCTGTCAGGACATGGATCATCCGTGACCATGATTTGGTGGCTTAGATGATCCGATTCTTGACTTATGCCCAGCTGTCTGTATCTTCCATGAACCCTACCTAGTTGGACTATATGGATGAGATAGCAATGGTTTGGATGTGGTGCTGTACAGCTACGGCCTGCCTCTGCTTTACAATGCAGGGTGACTTACCAAGGACTATCCATGGTGTGCCTCTGTGCGATTCAACACTGATGGAGGACCATGTTCTAAATTATGTTTTGGTCCTTGGGGAGACCAAAACATGGTTTGGATTCTAATATCTTTGTGTTTTCATTAATAAATAGGCAGCGGTTTAAAAGAGGATTTTATTGGAAGACCTGAAAAAATTGCAATGATTCCAAGTAGCTTTTATCGCAATTCCTGAGTCACAAGGCTTTCTCCTGAGTTCAGGGGCAGCTCTTCCGTCCCAGTTGCCAGCCATAAACATATGGAATATAGACTAGGTCAGCGAAACTATCTTTTTGAAGTAGGAGGTTTTGATCAAGTTTCCATTCGCATTGCTGACAATACACAGCTTTGCACTCGATGGGAATATATGCGTATTATTAATACACACAAATATAAATATAATGATTCAAAGATCAGATTATACCAATTCCTCACATCCCCCAACAAAGAAGGCAATTCTTAACATTATTAAATATACAGTTACTATTACTACCCCTTAAATGCTACATGCTTGCATGTCCATTTTTTATAAATGTGTTATTTCATGGGATGTTAAACAAAACTTGTGACCGTAGCTGTATATAAGAATATATCTGATTTTGTATTTAACGACTATTAGGTCTTCTTGTAAAACCACCGATATCTAAAATACTTTTTGAAAAACAAAAAGTAGCTGGAGAACAGTTGCCAGTAGCTGCTCTGGTTTCAACTAAGACTCTTCTGTCCTCAAAAATATTTCAAACATTGAACATACTGCTGACCCATGCTGAACACCTGCAGAACAGCAGCATATTAGATTTTTTAAATCATATCAGGGAAACTCTCCTTTTCAAAGCACTCCATGGGTAAGTAATGCTATTCCTGTGACCACAAAGAAGTTATTTCCTGAGCCTGAAGATCACGCTTCTTCAGAATCCTTCAAAAGCATGATCAAAGAGCATTCCCCTGTACAATTGTTGGAAATAATTCCTTCAAAGGGAATAGCTAAGATTGATGTCTCTGAGTTCTCACTATTAACAGTCAGTGTGACTCTAGTCTGCACATTTCCTACTAGTCAAAATCCTGCTTCACTGCCATAGCCTTCTCACTAGATAAATCAGTGCTGTGCTAATTAGCAAGCAGATGGAGCTGCTTGGGGTACTCATGGTATTTATCTAATAATCATTCCATCTGACTATGTTATTGTAAAGGGTTATTTTTATGTATACAGTGTAGTAATGTTGAGAGAAGGATTAGTAGTAATATATATATATAGTATATACCGGCATTAGCAATTAACTTTTTTTTCGTATTTTAGATAACCAATTTGGGTAACACTACATTAATGATCAAGGAAGTGCAACACTGATTGAAAGCATGACTTGCAAACAGAGATTTTTTTAACCTTGTGTAGCTCCAGATATCAGGATATAAATGATGCGTTTCTTTCAAAATTGCACATCTGTATAACAACAAAAGCCTCATTTAGATACACATCTTAATTAGTCCACTGTGGCATCCAGTCTAGCCCTTACCTGAAATCCTTTTGTAACCCATACTTGTTAGAGTTGAAAATCTACATAATATGTTGATCAACTTGCAATGTAGGCTTCTTTGTAATAGAACAATGCTCCCTGTACGAATGTGTACAGCCTGCAGGCTGCTGATTAGAGTTATCTGAAACTAAACTACCTTGGAAGCACATAAGAATGGAACATTTGTCTTTTCACCTTATCATTATGTTTGACACAATACTTGACTGGATTTCAAAGTAATTTGCATACTGTTTTCCCATTCGAAAAGGATGCTAGTGATGCCAAACAGGTTGATTTTCAGGATAGACTACCAGCTAATGCTTGGAAGTTGATAATATTTACAGGGGAAGAACTGGGTACTGCATCTTATTTATTTATTTTTTCTAAAAATATAAAATGTAATTTAGTAAAAGAGCATTTAGCCCAGCAGACATCAAAATGTGGTCATGCTGTCTGTCAACTAGCTTACTAACATGTTAATAAAATGTTGTTCATTAATTTAACATAATAAATATTTGTTGTTCGTTAATATAATATGATAACTCTATTAAGTGTCTCTACTGTGTATTTACATAGTATTTGCTTTGTAAATACATGTGTACTTGCAATTACAATGTTATTATGCATAGTTACAATGCACTTAATGTGTGAAGTGTTTCGGATGATATAACCCTAATCCTAACCCTAACTGTAAATGTAACACTGACCCCCCATAACCCTAATCGTTTTCTCATACAACTGTGCACTTACATATATTGTGCAAAAAGATTTACACTGCTGGGATTACCTTGGAAGTAAAGCAGAAACAGACTTCATGGAAAGCAAGATAAGCAAACTACTGGCAGTTTTAAAAATAAAAATAAGCTTCTTTCAAAATTGCACATTTGAGACCTACTCAGTGAATGAAAGTGACTGACAGGTAAAATTATTATGTTGGCTACAATAACCTTAACATACAGAAACATCTGATCACTCCTCTACAGTAGAATCTATTGTTACCCAAACCGACAGGGAGATGTAGCTTTTATATATTACAGAGATGCCAGAGACGACAGCCGGTATGTTTTTAAACTGAATGCACTCCTTAACAGTTCAATCATTTACAAAGGAGAACTGCTGAAAGGTATTTTCAATTGACACGGATTAATAGCTTTTTATGCAGAGTCCATGAGGCACATGAAAGCACAGTGTGACTGTCTTGGTAAGCAGATTAAAGAGCTTCTCCATATATCTCGTTATAATGAGCCACTTCCCCTACAGTGTGGAGTACCTGAGTCAATAAAAAAGACAAGGCATAAGCAATATATATATATATATATATATATATATATATATATATATATATATATATATATATATATATATATATATATAATATATATATATATATATATATATATATATAAACATGAGTGTTGAGTCAGCATGGCCTGGATCGACTGATCTGTGGAGATGAATTAAAGTTGGGTCTCTTATCTCCAGCCTTCAATAAAGACTTGGATTGAAAAGCTCCTGACAGTCATTGTGGACAGTCCTCCCCAATGGACTTTGATCCTACATTAGTTCAAGCTCTGTATAATAAGAGGAGGTCATGTTGACAGTGCTTCAAAGTATTGTATGTGGTAAAGTAGGGAGGTGTTGTTCACGGCATTCAATATTTATATTATATGAGAGTTCATCCTGTTTATTCCACAGATGAGAATGTCATGGTAGTGGGCAGGCATCCTCAGAGAGTGAAAAGTGATTGATTAAAATGTTGTTAGACAAAGAAAGACGGATTTGAATGTTTCAAGTCTGAGTGCTGGGGGCACTTTATAAAAACCAGTCGTGCCATGGCGATAAAGGAAGTCAACAATTGTTTGTTCACAAGGCCAACTTTCTGAAACAAAGTGAAATACCAAACAGCAGGGCTCCTTTGTGCCCGAGACAAATGAAACAGTTTATTATAACTAAAGGACAGTTTACTTCCACAGAGGAGCAAAGAAAATTTAATGTTGATGTCACCCATTCAACAACAAATATTTTCTTAGGTGATACAGAAAAAAAAATACAGAAATATAATTCAGAATGGAGAATCTGCAATGTGAATGATTTATTGATTGTGATTGACAGACGGTTAATGATGGATGATGAATTTGGTTTCACACCGATGCCAGTACCCGGCATAATTTCCCTTGATTGGAAACCAGCATTAGATGATATGTGGACTAAACGACTTCCGTGCAGTGCTGCAGTCCTTCCCGTCCGCGGTGAGCACAATAGAATTCTATGCCGAACCCGACCTTGTTTAGAAGCCCAAAAGTTGTGTCAGAAGAGAGCAGGAGAGATTTCAATTTTGTTTTAAATATGTTTTTGAAATCGGAGGGTAGTGGCGAGATGTATCTGTTGTTTTCGAGTTTAAATACTGCATACACGCTAGTCAGTTTTATAAGAAGCTATTTAGTTTAACAAGTAGATGCCGCTGCAGCATATACAGTATATTACATGCTGAGTGAGACTTGTATGGTGATTTCTCAGATGGCTTTTGAATAGTGTTACTGCTACTGCTTTCTTCAGAGTTTTCTTTGTTCTGTTCTCTGACTAAATAAATACCACAGTATATTTGCCAATTGTTCTGTAATTCTTAGTGACAGGGATGAAAAAAAAAGATTGTTGAGTGATTTAAATGCTGTTTCAGATGTATGTTGACATTTTTACCTACAGAAACACTGTTTAGATAATTGTTACTATTAAGGTGTAGGAATATTAATAGATCAGGTAAGTTAGTTGGTCTATGATGTCATAGCCGTGTGGTAAGACAATTATTACCTCACGGTCATGTGCTCTTGTTCAGCCAATCACAGCACTTAATTTGTCCAAGCCATTTTATAAAATGTTATTAGGCATAGTTACAATGTTACACAGTTGTATCAGAAAATAGTTATATCATGCAAAAATATAAGTGCATTAAGTACATTTTAACTATGCATAATAACATTGTAATTATATGTAAGTACACCTGTATTTACTAAGTAACTACAATATAAATATACAGTAATTAGAGAAACCATGTAAAACGTTATCCTTTTTTTCCTTCAGATATTCCCTTGTTTTCCTACCAATTTTAAAAAGCCCAATTAGGATGTCACCTCAAGGCTGCAGCCTACTTTCTAATCTGAGACCTCATCCCCGCTGTCAAACCATTTACCAAGCCAATCACATGTTACCAATTTTCCCTGGAGGTGTGTCCCAGCTTGGCAAGTCTCCACCTGGACTTGTTGAAAGCCTGGCCAATATGATGGATGAGGCTTACCCAGCCAGTTTTCCTCCCTAACCTGCAGGTTCTCTTACTAGAGAGGCCACAGGGGCCCAATTATTTTACTTGTAACTGGTCCTGTCTGCACACCCCTACTCTCTAATTAAAAGTAAGTAAAAAAAAACACATTACCAACTTGGAATTGAGTTCTTTGAACTATCGAATTCGGTGTAACCACTACAGTGCGATAAACAGTCAAGGTCCTGTTTTAAACATGTTCAGGTAAACTGCTCTATAATATTACAATTAAAAAAAAACATAACAAACATGAAATTCAGCATGTTCTCTGAACTTCTGAAGGGTGCAAGTACAGATTCACGATTTTGTTCTTAACACTGGCTCAGTTCGACCATACAATTTACCCATGGCTTGGAGGGGGACCATATCAGTCCCTTATCTAAGTCTTCTTCTTGCAGCCTATGATTTTCTTTTGGCTCTGTCAGTACAGTTTGATTTGCAGCCCCTGTGGTGTGTTCCTAATCATTTTTTTTTTCTGCTTAAGGTTGTAATGGGGCGACATTATTTCTGGAAACTTCTTGGTGCATTTCGACATAATTAATCCCGGCTGCAGGGAGATCTTCAAAATCCCTGGCAGGCTTTGGAGCCTCAGATATCTTAAACTCTGACATGGTTTTATAAGAGACATCCTGAAGCCCTCCGGAGACTGCTGCTGCTAGCATGTTATCTATACCAGTAGTGACGTGTATTTAATTTTAACATTAATTTATATCTCTACAGAACAGCTGTTTTAGAATGAATTCCAGCTAAATACCACAAGGGTAACACCTGAATATCTTATGCACTTCCTCTGAGTTATGGAGTACTTCATTTTGAATACAGCCCTCTTCATGCATGTGGATTACTCATATTCGTTCCATGTTTCTTTGTAACAAGTGATGTTGTATAAGGCGTGCATTCATGTATGCATTAACGATTCTTGCAATCCCCTGGTGGGCAAGTAAAAGGGTGTGAATTCATCATGATTTAAAAACATTTAGGTGATAAACTAAAGCTACTTAGTAAATACATATGTCCTGCTAATGGAACATTCTCTGAGATGCACACTAAAATAAACTGGTTAGGATTAAAAATCCCCCAAACTAAATCTCTTGGTAAAACACAAGTGGTCCTCAGTTGTGCTCATGCCCCCGGTTAAACACACGGTGGTCGCGTATTTGGTTCACTCACCCTGGATTTTCACTCAGTTGTAAGACTCCAAGCTGGTAAACAAAGAACAAAGGAACTGCCTTTTTCCAGCTCCTTTGTAAAAGCATGTGGCCAGGGTTAATTGATAATCAATTAATAAATTAACAGCTGCCCCATTCCACACTTGTCCTAATTTAAAGGGATTATCATCATTGATAAGGTTGCTAAAAGGAATTAAGGAAATCGATTATTTTTTGTCTTGATTATCGCTCCTCTAAAATGTGAAATGAATGTAGCTTTTTAAAAAGGGAATTTGCCTCCAATGGTCAGGGTGGGGGTTACTTCAATTTGTACATCAGAAAATTCACTGCATGATGTATACAGTTGTAGTCATCAGTGTGTCTAGTTCAATTTAGTACAAAAATTAATCAGAACAGAAATATTTAACAGAGTTATTTGAGCACTGCCCACTTTATGCAATTCACAGCTCAGGAGTCCTGTGGATGGCATGGCATAATAAATCCTATCCTGGCAGATTAACCTTTATGTCTCCCGGGTCACACAGTGTGAAATGATATTTTTCACAGCGCACATTACCCCCCCCCCCCCCAATTACAATTTAATTCGTTTTAACAGACTGAGCATATGGCTTGAAAATTAATTTTAGCCAGGTTCGTCAAAATAATGTCCAAAGCAACAAAATTCAGTTTAGCGTGTCCAGTATTTGCAATTCCGTGCTGAGGCAATGTATGTTTTTGAAGCAGAGTGTAGTGGAATTATGGAGAAGGTCTGATGCTTTCTTGCGAGATAGAAATATCGATCTACAGTCACACTTGTGTAGACTCCTCTCCGCATTTAATGTGATACCAGTCTTGACAGTCATCATGGCAGAAATTCTGTTTTTTAAGAAATGTGGGACAAATGAATATTGGGCATATCACTGCACTTTAGGAAAAAGAGTTGCTTGTTTTAGTTTACATGTTAATGTTAAAATGTCATAGTTAAGTATTCTAGGTAACACTTTACATTAAGTGTCTCTAATTAGTGTGTCTTTACATAGTAGTTATTAGTAAATACGTGTGTACTTACACATAATTACAATGTTATTATGCATAGCTACAATGTTAATGTGTAAATCTGTTTTGCTACTCTCAAAATACCATGGTGTGGTCTTCCTGGTTAAATACACATTAGGCCACCCTTGAAAAAAATGATGGTTTACTGTAACAGCGGTTTTAAAGTTGCATAGGGTGTCTGTACTAGTTACTGTACTGTCTGTACTAGTTATTTCTTTGACTCATTTGTCTTTTTTTAATTTAACCTTTTAGGTTTCATTTAATAGTTTGTGGGTTTTTTTTTTTTTTGCACTTTGAGAATTGGCCCTTCTAGATTAAATAAATACATAGCAACATTTCAAATAAAGCACACTTGATATCTGCTTTACTGAACTGAACATAAATACATAATTTGCTTTGTCTTTTTTTTTTTTAATACATTTTGAGTGTTGTACTTTTATTGCTGCAATACAGCAAAATATGTTTCCAAGACCCAATTTTATTTTGTGTCTGTTTGAAAATGTATACATTCTCTCAGGAGTTTAAGTGTATTGTATTTCCTATAATATAACATTATCCATACATGCTTTTTGCTTTCTATTCAAGTTTATCACAGCCATTTTCCACAGTGGCCACAATTCACATTTTGGAGAAGTAGTTTTCATGAAAAGATAATAATTGCAATCAGGTTATAGTGTTGCTTTTAAAGTCAGTACCCACACGTACACTGTAACTTCAAACAGCAGCAATAATGGGGCAAAACTTAAAAGAAAATAATGGCTTGATTTAAATTAACCCTTTCCTGTTGGGATAAACCACAAATGGATTATTAAAGTAATTGTAGATAACATAATTTCCTAAATCTTACCCATTTTGCATTTCCATTAGCTAAATACAGCTATGGCCAAAAGTTCTGCATCACCTTAGAGAATTAACACATGTTGCTTCATATGAAATCGAATGAAACCTGCTGAATTGGGGTGGGGGCCCACTACAGCAAACTTGCATTGTAATTCATAGGTAGGGTACTTGATTCAAAGATAAGAAGAGTTCAGTGGAAATCATTACCTGAGGCAGAAAATGACCTTTAAGTTGACTGGATGTGTCTGAATGCTTAGAGAGGAGGGTAAGCCTAAAATCGTGGTTATTAATAGCCCCTACCACACGCATAGCAAATAGCACTGTGGATTAATTTATCAACTTTAAGTCTTTAAGTTTCTTCTGCTTAAAATCATCAGACCGATTGATAACATTGTGACTAATGTTCTTTTTCAGTCATCGCCACAGTCAGTCCATTTTAGAGCTATCTGATGTGATCACTTTTGAAGTGTGTGACATTTCATAAAAAAAAGACTGTGGACCGATTTGCCTGTTCTATCTGCTCTGCATAAGTGTATCATCATTAGCATGTCAGAGACTAGTGTTTTTCTGTGAATGACAGCATGTTCCTGATGGGACGAGTTGACATGTATTTTGTTTTTTCAGCAAATTATGACAATCTGCACTGTAATTTGCCATGTGTTTGCATTAAATTGCAATACAATACATGCATTTGGGGTCTGGTCACCTCAGAAGCCCTAGGTTACAGAATTAATTCAGTATTAATTCAGTGGTAAATTATGCTTGTGCTCTAACAAAATGACATTTAAATTGCTGACATTTAAGTTTTTACAAATTATGTTTCCATGGAAAGAAAGTATTACCTTTTCTGTGATAAATCACCAGAATATAAATCTTGTCCTCTGACTATTTCTGGTGGTCCCTTCAGTGGTTATTATGTGCAAGCTGGTCCATCTAGTTTTCATTGTAGTACCTTTAATTAAAAAAAAAAAAAATTATCACAAATACAGACAAAGAAATGGCACCCAGCCCTATTCTAACAACATTATGATTCATTAAATAGACAATACCTTCAAAAACAAAAAAGTATTAAGCATAGCAACATACAAGTTTCTTATTGTTTTGCTGATGATGTCTTTTCAAATATTCATCGGGACTGTTTTAATGAATCTTTTGTTAAGGACTTTTTAAAGCCCATTTTGATTTATTTAATCAAGTTTGCAGTTCAAAGCCATTCGAACTTTCAGAGAGGATGAGAAGTTTATTCCCAACCTGAAGGAATGTTTATAAAGAACTTAACTGTCTAACATTTTCTGAATTGGGCACTTTCACATAATAGGATCCCACCTGGAGCCAACATTTTAATATTGTTTTCTCAAAAGACTTAAAAATATACTCCACAGCTACCAATGTGCAGCTGATTATAATGCTCAAGTGGGACCCTATTTGCTGTCAAAAGGGAACCCAATGTTCAAAGTCCTCTAGTTCTCATCTTTGAGACACCATCCTCATAAGGCTCTTCATATTAACCTCAAATAAGTATGGCATTAAAGCACCATGTGATATTAATAATAACAATACCAACCGCTAAACAAATGAGCAATGATTAATTAATTTAATAAAAGGCTTTAGGAACACAGATCAGCGAAATACCACCTTAAGGGAAGCTGTCAGCTTCTTTGACTCATTGATGTTGAACTGGCATCCTCTAGGAATTGCTGTCCCCACGTCTGGGGATTAAAAGAGACTGGAGGATGCTATTTATGTGTTTGCCCTGCTGGGGCATCAAGAACGGAAAGCGCAAAATCTCAGGGGGCACCTTTGGTTATGATAACCATAATTAGAGTCACAGTAATTAGAGACACTTAACGTCACATGTTACCAAGACTTCTAGTTGAAACTTATGTCACTGAATTTATTAAGTTTCTTTTCATTTTTTCTAAATGCAGTGTTTAACAGCAATGGTCAATGAAAGAAAAGTTAGCTGGAAAGCATGTTATCTCATTGTAGACCACCAAACTCTAATCAGCCAACACATATAGATTAAACAGTCAGATTCTATACAATACAAGCAATACAACCTCCAGTTAAAGGTTTAGCTTTAAAAGCTGCAGTACAGGTTAATATACCTCTTTGACTGGATCTTCCCACGCAAACATTTCCAAACACAAAACACGACAGGAAATCAAACAGCGCCAGAATAATCTGACCAATTTGAACTCTCTCTCTCCCTCTTGGGAAAATAAATGCATTTTTCCTTTAGCAGATATTGAAAGATGATAAACTCTTCCCATTAAAGCTGACAACAAATGTCCTCTTTTGTAGTAGGCCATTGCTTAAGACTGTTTGTATTGTTGATGGTAGTGTAACATGGCCGCCACTCACAGTTGTTCGTTGTCCTTTTAAAAATGACCCAGCACACAGAAATTGTTTTTTTTTTAAGCGTGGTTGCGCTATTTTTTTTTTACTAATAACAAAAACAAAATAAACACCTAGCTCTAATGAGCACTAACTAAACACAACAAAGGAACCTATCTATAAAATAGGACAGCTAAGCTGTTTACCTGTAACACAAAACAAAACAACACACAGGTTTAAAGCTCCATTTAAATATATCTGGAAATCATTTTGAGATATCACTAAATATATTTTAAGATATCTCTATTTGAAGATACCTTCAAATATTTAGAGATATCTGGAAATGATTTAGAGATATCTTAAAATATTTAGGAGGTATCTACACATTAATTTGAGATATCTCTAAATGATCATTTGGCTTGCCCTAGCAATGGAGGGATTTAACCTTTGACTTTATCTTGATTGATTTTCAAAGAAATTAACTCCAGAGAGCAACAATAGTGAGGTTAGAAAAACCTCTACAGCACTCAAGCTGATGACAATTAATGATGCTGGTAGCTTTTAGTAACTACTGTGCTGACACCACAGTTAAATCAGGGTCGCCAGTCAGTCAGAGATATCTATGGAGTTGGAGGCAGTTTCTATACCTTTTCATCATACATTTGGAGAGTCTGGGTCTAAAATAATCCAAGCATGACAAACGGACTATTGGGTAATGATATTAAAACGACATTTTGAAATTGGTTAATTAAACTCCCGCATTGTTATCTGAGACGATCGTTACCAACAGTTTCTTGGGATTGACAAACCAATGCTGTGTACTGGCCTCCTATTGGCAATAGATTAATGTACTGATGCATTAAGGGTACAGCAATGCCTCATTTGACTATAAATGTTCCAGGAATCTCAGTAGGAAAACAGTGATGACAGCAAGCATTGACCTTTTCAATGTAATTCAAGAGACAAAAAAGTCAGCAAAAATTATTATATTAATTTATTTAGCTAGAGAAGGGGGACCAGTGATGATGAAGTCAATGCTAATGTAACAGGCAGTGTTGTGTGATGCACTGCTATCGTGACAGGTTCTGACCCCTATCGGTGAGCTGAGATTAAAATCTATAACCACGAATGCAGACGAGCCTCACTAGTTGTGCACATGAAATCAAACCACTGTTACTGAAAACTGTCAAAACAGCCACATTATTGATTGTATAACGTAATTGATGACTTTAATAGGCCGTACGTGCAATTAATTTAAAATAGTTAGAGAAAGGGAACACAACCAAAAATGCTAAAATGCATGACATTTTTTTACAAATTGTTTAATATGCCTAATTAAAGCACAATGTCGTCAACATTTTAACACAAGTGCCTATTGTTTCTGTAACACTGATTACTGACAGTGTTGTATGGGAGAAATACTCAAAACACAGAAGATTTTGTTCAAGAGGGTAATACCTGTAACAGTTTAGTTTTTACGGGGGCACAGTTTAATTTACAAGCAAAACAGGTCAGTGAACAAAAGGAGATTTTCATACAAGCAGGTCAATAATCCTCTTCATCGTCAGCCAGAAATTATTTCACTCACAACTGACCAAAACACAATACTCAAACACAATAATATATATGTGCATGCAGACACAAACGTGGTTTTTAAAACATGGTTTTGAATTCCTTTAACAATATCCAAACAATTGTATTATCTTTAACTTTTATTTAAAATATATATATATATAAAATTTTGGATTCCTAAATTACTCCGCCAATATAAAAAGTTTCAGAAAGACTACAAAAATTCCTGGTTATCCCAGGTGAAGAACTTAGGACCGTCAACATGAGGCAAGACACACTAGATAATATATTAGTAAGAGCAAAACTTCCACTAGATTCTCCTAACAGATATTACAATATGAAATATAATAAAATATAGGCATTTAGGTTATATTAAAATAGGAGGCACTTGGTCTATATATTGAGTCGAAGCTGTTCATACAATTCAAGAAAATTGAGGAGGCATCCTCTCTTTGTATGAAATACGTCTTATACTTGCTCCCTTCTCTGAACTACTGTATATGTCTATTTCTTAGAAATTAAAAATGAACTTCAATTCCATTTTAGTGGGACTCGATCTGAAAGACAGAAACAACTATAGGTTAGACACTGCCCCCTCCTCCCCTCCAGCTCCAAATTTCCACTTTAAATCACTGCCAGCAAGTGTTTTCCTTTGAACATCAATATTTATTTCATACTGTACGACAATAAACCAAAGAGTGGCAGAAGTCGAAACTTTTTTTTTATTGTTATTTTCATAACGCTGTTTTCTCATTACAGCCAGCAAGAGTTCAATTGAAAGTTGAAGTCAAATTGCAGGGGAAATAATCTGCCTGTTCTATAACCTCTAGACTTGCTGCTAGTCCAATAAATTTCTCAGGAGAAGTACAGAAAGACTAGAATAGATTTACCAATGATTGATCTCTGGTATAATAACATTTCCCTTGCACCATGGCAGTTTTATTACAGGGATATTTAGGCAATACAAAAATAAGCCTAGTATCATTCTCCAATCCCCCCCCCCCCAGTGCAATTCGAGTCAATTACAAATTCTGTTTTGGGGAATGCATTTACCCCCCCTTTACTATCAGCCCTCTATCAAAGTCTGTCATATCTTACCCATAGTGACTAAAACTTATTGGCACTGGCAACAAGGATGTACAACTTTAACTTATCATGGGTTCAGTTGACATGGCAAGCAAAGTGGCCCTTCAAGGATGATTCCATTATGTGTATGCGTTGTATGTCTTTCTATTCAGTCAGGAAACTCATGCTATAACTCTAATTTCTATTATTTTGTTTAAGGGAACCAACTATGATTTCTTTGAACTAAAGCCATTGGGAAACCCACTTGATCCATATGTAAATGCAGTTGCTAATGGCAACCAAAGTACACCAAGAAAATATTCCTCTTGACTCTTCCTTTAAGTCTTTTAAAGCAGGGGTTCTCAAACTCAGTCCTGGGGACCAAATGTGGCTGCTGGCTTTCATTCCAACCGAGCTCTCAATTACTTAACTAGACCCTTAATTGAACTAATAATTTGCTTAAATTAGACCTTTTTTATTTGTTTTCAGCTCTTAAACAGTTGCAGTTCAAATTACTTATCAAATGTTACAGCTAACTTGAAATATGCAACTGTTCAAGAGCTAAAAACACATAAAAAGGTCTAATTAAGCAAATTATCAGTTCAATTAAGGGTCTAGTTAAGTAATTGAGAGCTCGGTTGGAAAAAAAACCAACAGACACAGGGGGTCCCCAGGACCGAGTTTGAGAAGCCCTGTTCTAAAGTCTCAGGGTGGCTTCTCCCATTTGTCAGGGAAGAAGCAAAAAGGCTGAGAAGTCGTTATCACACTATCAATTGAATTTCAAATGTCTCCCAGATAACTTTCAAAGTGAAACACAGAGAGTTTAAGCAAGAAGGGGGTCATGCCCCAGCATTAATTGACTGAGAACTCGGTAGAGGTGTGTGGAAGCAGAATGGTAGAACAGCAGGAAGAGTTTTCCAGCATCATCTTGAGGTTCAAAGAACCATCTTTGATGTGAATCTGCAATTCAAGTTCATCACAGGAGATTCTCCGTGACTTTGTGATAATGGCCAATTATTCTTCCATTATTTATGAGAGTTATTTGATGATGGTTTGTCTAATCAGAGAGATGGCCAAAGCTGGCCCTTCTACTCCTGGTCTTTGTTCAAACCTTGTTCTAAATTGTTTAATTGAAACAATTAAACTTCCATCCAGACCCTGAAGTAGTCAATGATCTAATTTTGTCTGTTAAACTTGGAGTGGAATGGCCCTCCGTGACCTTGATTGGGCACCCCTGGTCTATTTAGGTTTGGTCATTACAAAATCCACTGCGTGTGCTTCAGACCGTATTCCTAGTAAACTGTTTAAAGAAGTATTCTTTAGGATCGATACTACTGTCTTAAGTATTATTAACAGTTCCCTGGTATTGACGGAGGGGGGTGATGCTGGGACGCCAGAATCACCGTTGAGCCCTCTTGAGGTGTCGTGGGCTAGTCGACGAAACACCGAGGATGGACGGTGCCCACTTGAAGACCCCAGAGATGTACCCTACTTAGCTCAATCCAGACGGTTGTCATGCTGATGCGCTGGGGAGACCGCACTATGGTTGATCCCCGGAGCCAGCATCGCAGCCGTTGTGTGTGCTGATGCGCTAGGGAGGCAAAATAAGCTGATCCCTGGAGCCAGCATTACACTTCAGCCATCAACACCAGACAGAAGGATATCTACATCATCATGTGGAAGGAAGCGCAAATGGATGGAGACACATATGGATCACATTAGTTTACTGTGAAGCTACATCTTAATTGGTGCTTATCTTGGCGAGAGCCAAGTTCAAATCAGCATGAAGTTTTAACATCTACTCTCATGTAATGGAAATCATAACCAAAAATGTTTAAGGTCGCTGTGGCACAACCATTGCTCAAAATACCTACTCTAAATTCGAAAGTTCTTAACAATTTTAGGCCCTTTTCCAATTTCCCCTTTCTATCCAAAGTTTTGGAGAGAATAGTATCAAGCCAACTTAACACATACCTTGCAGCACATAATATATATATATATATATGAGACATTTCAGTCAGGTTTCACCCCGGGTCATCGTACTGAAACTGCTGATGATACTCAAATATATCTATCTCTGAAACCGGGTGACTCCACATCTGCAAATATTCTGACAACATGTTTTGCTGATATTAAGCAATGGATGTCAAAAAGCTTTTTTTAATGTTAAACACAGATAAAACAGAAGTAATGTTGTTGGGATAAAAAAAAATCAACTCAACAAAACAAATCTACGTGCTTCTACAGAATACAGCTTCTCTTTTGCAATGAAAGAGAAATTTGGGTGTATAATCTTTGACCTAGATCTTTCATTTGAACCTCATATTAGGAATGTAACTAAAGTGTCTTTTTTCACTTTAGAAATTTTGCAAAAAATAATACATTATCTTTCGCTACAAGATGCAGAGAGGGTGGTGCATGCTTTCGTAACATCTAGAATTGATCATTGCAATGCCCTGTTTTCCATTTTTATAATCTATCTTATTTATCCTAAAATTATTGTGTTTTTCTTTCTCTCATTCTTGTTTCTTTTACTGTCTTATGTTTGGACAGTTTTATTGTATTTACTGCTTATTGTTACTCCTTTTATATCTGTTAATGTCCATGAAAAGCGGTTTGCAGCAATTTATTGCATGTATTGATTACAGCCACACATATATAAATACACAGTAATTAGAGACAGTTAATGTAAAGTGTTACCGTTTGGTGTGTGCACCTCAATACTGAACTAAGCAATCTGGGTTTCATTCTGGGTTTTTTTTTTTTACAGATAATGGTGCAATAGAAACCAATAACTCCTGCTGCTTAACAGAACTCAACCGGAGTATCCAGGTATAAGACATTAGTCATGGCCATTATATCCTCTGTTTTACGTGGGATGTGTATGGCTGATGAGATCAGCAGCAATATCAACAACTACAACAAATTGCCCAATCTGTGTATCGTATTTCTCAACTTGATAGCAGATTAGCTTGGATTCAACAACAACCAAAGAAACTTAAAATGTAATTTTCTTGACATCCAAGTCAACACAATTCAGCCATATTCAGCAAAATAATAGGGCACTAAAGCTGACGGATGATCTTTTTCAAGTCATAAGCAGGGCTGGAAATAAGACTCCTATTGCACAGCAGTTTCAATCATTCCATATTTTAATGGCAGCTTGATAAACCAATGTGTGTAGGTAACAAGCTCAGGTGTGTCTTATTAAAACTAAATGGTAAAATCAGGAATGGATCAAACTGTTATGCAACGGGAGTCTTATTTCCCTCCTTGCATAAGTATTTAAAAGACAACAAGAACCAAAAATCATTTTGCACGATATATGTAAGTACACAATGGTATTAAAAAGAGTGTTGGGGTTATAAGTGTGCAAAAAGATTTACACATTAAGTTCATTGTAACTATGCATAATAACATGCTGATTATGTAGAATTAAAGTGTTACCCACAATATGTTGCTATACAATTTTATCAGAAAAGACTTAGGGTGAGGGGGGTTAAGGTTAGGGATAGGGATGTATCAAGCAAAAGGATGTACACAATAAGTACAGTGTAAAGGGCTTTTCACAGTATAGCGTTTATTGGCTGCGTTTTTTACAAGCCTAATCATAAATGGGAGAGTGGTTCTCTAGATGTAAACATGGAAGTGTGATAGACAGACGGTCGGACGGACTGATAGAGATCCCTTATATTCCACATGTTCAAATTATACATGCATAATTACTTATTACATTATTATTTTCATGTCATTCAAAACAAGTTGCATTTTTCGTTCCAGAGACCGGCTTTTCAGCGGATGTTGACAGAAGCAATAGGCATCCAAGGTAACTGAAAGATTCAATGCCGATTTACTGTAATAACTGTTGACGGAAAGCAATGGCATTGTCTTTATGCATCATAGCTTTCAATTATAATTTGAAATCCAATGTTATGGTCCTCAGCTTTGCCACCGTCCCATGTTTTATCGGTAAGGCTGCAATAATTAGTTATTTAGGTCATTTGAAAGCAGGGGTGACATTCTGTACTGTATTGAGTAAGTCAGTCAAGGCAACAGTAAAATCAACAAAGAAATAAAAAATATAGATGATTTTACAGATTGGTAGCATGTTACATTAAGTGTCTCTAATTACTGTCTATTTACATAGTAGTAACTTTGTAAATACACGTGTACTTGCATATAATTGCAGTGTTATTATGCATAGTTACATTGCACTTGAAGTATAACCATTGGAAAAGTAAAAACTGCACAAATTCGGTGCAAAAATACCATGGTAAACTTTTATAAGGGAATTGTCTTGGAGCAATGTAATGAAGATTTTTTTTTTTTGCTAAATTGAGAAACGTTCCCTCTCCACTACAGGCTCCCTTCCTCCCCTTATCAAGAGCTGATCTTGACAGCAGCAGCTGGACTCCTCACACTGAAGTTTTCAATCAAACTGAAATATGCACGGTGTACTTCTGAGGGACCAGAGAATCTAACTGATCTTACCTTTGATACAGGATCCAGCTTCTCTTCAGATCCCTCCATTGCGGCAACACTTTAGATTGTTTTCACTGTTATCTGACAATGCTGTCTCTTAGTCTGATGGGCAACAGCTTAGGGAAATGGACGTCTTATATATATATATATATATATATAAAAGATGTATAATATATATATATAAGACGTATAATATATATATATATATATATATATATATATATATATATATATATATATATATATATATATATATATATATATTATAGTTGTACCACCTTTGCTGCAGTCCCTGTCCCCACCCCCACCACCACCACCGCTGCCAATTTGTTTGTTTATAATTCCCCCCCCCTCAATCATTAGCATCCAAATCGATTTGCATGGCGTGGTGAGTTGTTTACTGCATAGATACATCAGGGGCCATTATCAGTAAGTGTTATTTACGGGTTTGTTTTTTGCTGCTGCTTTTCCACGTATCACTACAACCTTTCTGTGGCTCTTTGGAACCATTCAAGGAGAAACCAAGCTTATAACCTTATTACAGTGAAGGAGGGTTACCAAGCATTTGGAGGTGAACTAAAAGATCTCTGTTTCAGATTGACTTTCATAAAATATTAAATATATAATTTGAATACAATTTTTTCACAGATTCACTATAAAACGGGGGTAATTTGTAAACAAAATGGTTTTTATACAGTTCATCATTTGAAAACTGTTTAATTCTCAAATTTAAAAAGGTACTGGATCTGCAATCCCACACAAAACCACTGAAGATAACTGGTGCATGGATACACATTAAGTACATTGTAACTATGCATATAAACATTGTAATTAAGTGTAGGTATACATGTATTTACTAAGTAACTACTATGTAAATAAAACAATGCTGAAACAGTGTTTGAGACTATTCCGGGCTTACTGCTTTAGCTTCATGAGATTCATGCAGCAAAAAAATCCTTTAGATTATTCACTGCAGAGCTGTTGATACAATGCTAAACATTGATTCAATGCTAAACTGGAAACAAAAATATAGATCATGAAAGAAAAGGTGCTTTGGAATCATATTCTATGCAGAACAATCTCTAACAGCCACACAAATATAATATATTATAATATATTTTCAAGGGTTTATTGATTTTTTTTTTTTGGGGAATCTAATGAATGTTAAGCATGACTGCAAAAACCAATGATACACCATTGAACCCTTTTCTAGCCAATCAAATGACTGACTCGATTTACATAATTGAATTGTAGCAGCAGTAACCTTTCATCTATAGCGTGGTCTTTAAAATACCAGCAGATTACAAATTAAAAGTGTAAAATGCAACAAAAGAACCACATTTTGAACAGAAGCAGAAGGGTCCAGAGGGGTCATGATTATGTAGCTGGAACTAATTAGAGAAAGGTAATTTATTTTGAATCCTTGGTTAACACACATTTTAAAAACAAATTGCTGATAAATATCAACACACCAACTGCAGCATTCTTTTTTTATGCAGTGGGCAGCGATATTAAACTGCTGCCTTTTCATTGTGCTGAGGCATGTGACAGAGACAGAAGCAACAATAAAATGACTGGGAGATAACTAATTTGAGTATACTTCCATTTTTTTTTTATGAAATCAAAGCCACAGTTTCCCTGTGAAAGACTAATGCTTGTCTTATCTCTTATTACCCTCCTTCAGTAAAGCAGAAATACTGCTGTGATTCTGGGAGGTAATTACAGCCAAGAGCCTGGGAGCCACAGAAAGCTTGTTTCTTGCACGATCTATTTACCTTTCTTCAGGTCTCAGAAAAGATAGTGAGATTGGGACAAGGGCTGCTTATGTGGAGGTTTCAGAGATGTTAGCCGTAATAGCAGTGGTTCTCAAACTGGGGGGCGCAGACTATCGTCGGGGGGGGGGGGGCGTCAGAAGGTTAAGGGCTTATTGTGAAAGTTTACCGGTACCTTAAAAATTAAAGGCCATATAAGAACAATAAATGCTATATTTGATTTTTAGAAGGCCGTCTTTGTTGTTCTCTAAGTTGCTGTAGTGACATTTTAGATGTTACGACTGAGTCTGTATCACAGACAAGAGGAAGGGGGGTCCAAAATGTTTGAGAACCACTGGTGTAGAGTACAAATTAAAATAGTTTTTTATGCACAATGTACTGGTGAGGTCACACTTATTTCAACTGCCTTTCCCCAAGTATATCTGAGCTGGACGGTCTTGGAGAGGTGTAGCTGGAGGGTGTTTCCATTGATGCTCAGCTATACCTTAGTTATTATTATTTAGCAGATGCCTTTATCCAAGGCGACTTACAGAGTCTAGGGTGAACTATGCATCAGCTGCAGAGTCACTTACAATTACATCTCACCCGAAAGACGGAGCACAAGGAGGTGAAGTGACTTGCTCAGGGTCACACAATGAGTCAGTGGCTGAGGTGGGATTTGAACCGGGGACCTCCTGGTTACAAGCCCTGTTTCTTTAACCACTGGACCACACAGCCTCCTCCATCTAGACCGTACAGTTTCGTATCTCAAATCCAACAGGGCCAAACTGCACTGCACAGAAGAGCGCCATCGAGAGGCGTGTTGTTTTACATCACTTTTCTCTTTTTGCATGACGAAACCTCATTAATAAGGACACTAACAGCTGTGTAAAGACTGAAAATAAAAACAGCCACAAATAGTTGTTCAGCTTTGTCCCTCCTTGCTTGTTCGCATATGTTCAATCAATACTGGGTGTGAACTTTCAGGAATGAAAGTCTGTTTATTGTTTCTTCAATAACACAAAAGAAACGTTTGTGAAAAGGTGCTATGAGGAAATGGAGCTGCAAAACAAAACAAAAACAACAGAAGTAAACACAAGAAAAATTGAACATAAGGACGACAAACTCTCTTCCAGTAGCCCAGTTGAGCTCCGCTCATCTCTCTTCTCACAACACTCATCTAGTAAAGGGTTTCAGGACCTGGACAGTTCCTTCTTTCAGCACTTTGTACTTGTAGGCCATGAGCGAGTGTGGTTATGGACAGCTGCTCCCTCGTCCTTCTAAACTCGTGGCGCCTGCTAGAATGAACAGAGAGCTTTTATATGCTGTGCTTCAGGGCTGGGCAGCCAATTTACACCCTGCATTCACGTGGCTATTCAGCCCATTGTGCCATGGAGCACGCTGTCTCCCTGTCTCCCTGTCACATGAACACAAAAACCACAATGGAAAAAAGAGACAACACTGCCCATTACAATAGCATATCTAGCAGCAAAGTCCTCAAGAATTGACAATGCGTCACAAGCCCTCTCCAATTCTCTTGTGCACATGTCTCGCCTTCTAATTCCCAAACTCCCTTGTCTTAATCTCATCTTTGCAGAAATACAATTAGTTCCAGTATCAGAGATGCAGCTCAAAAAAATCAAAGTAATAGCAGCCAAAGGTTAGCATAACCCTGACAGTGATGTTCGACTTTTTGGTGAGAACAGTGGATATTATTATAAAAGTAGAGAATGACATGCAGTGACACAATAAGCTCTTAATTCTGACAGTGATCGCTGTGATATTTGTATGCACGCCTTGAGATAATAGGGTGTCACTGGCTCTCGAGAGTCACAATGAAATTCAGAGGTAAGATGAAGTCGGCATTAGCTTACTGTTCAAACCCTGTGTATTAGATGCAGGGGTTCCAGAAGTCCCTCTGGTTTTAAAATCTGTTTCGGTAAACTTGCTATCAATATACAGGGAGACACCAGACAATCAGTGCTAAACGTCTATTGTTGGGTGACACAAAATCAAAAACAATTACATTTAAAATCTTCCAGGGCTTCCCTAAAGGACCAAGTCATTTTAATTGCTTTTTTTGTGCTGTTGCACGAATACTAACATTTTTCTACAGTTCATCATTTGAAAACTGTTTAAATTTACCTGGTTCTAAGCTGGTCAAGAGAATTGCATGACAGCCTACCTCATTCCATTCATATCATGTGAAACCGTCACCTTTCAACTCTCAGCTCCACCTACTCTATCACTGTATATATATTGTAAGGTCAGTGAAGGTTTAACAAATATTGTGAGCACACTGAAGAACACTGTGGATCAGCACAGCTATAAAGTAAGCAGTTGTGGGGGGATCTTTCCGAGTCAGTATATCCAGACAAACAAGGACCTGATAAACTGGGGAACATTTCACCTCGTGCAGAAGATGTTCGGTGGCTGAAACAGCGTTTCTGATACGCCAAGAAATTGATAGTGTTTGGATGTTGTTCGGAAAATAGGGTAACACTTTACACTGTGTCTCCAACCAGTGTGCATTTCCATAGTAGTTACTCAGTAATACATATGTACTTGCACATAGTTACAATGTACTTAATGTGTACATTTTTTTGCGCAATATAACCCTAATCTTAACTCTATCCCTAACTCAAACCCTTTTCTGATACAATTCTGTACTTAAAAATATTGTGCAAAAAGCATTACACATTAAGTACATTGTAACAAGGCGTAATAACATTGTAATTATGTGTAATAACACATGTATTTACTAACTACTATGTAATTGCACAGTAATTAGAGACACAATGTAAAGTGTGATCAAAAACAGTGTAAGCAGTGTTCACAAAGATCAGCTTCACACACAGAGTTCTCCTGACGACAGACCACTGACATAGCCAACCACTTCTCCCAGAAGATTATGTAACTGATCGCTATCTGATTTCTGCTCGTAACTAGGCACTATATTATTCAGCTGGATAGAAAAAACAGTGCTGTTATAAACAAGTTGTGTGTGGGTGCCCGTGTATGTGGAGTGCTTTTTTTTTACATTTATTTTGTAATTCATCACACAATAAGTGTTTTTCATTAATATACAGTGAAAATGTTAATGTCATAGCAATGTTGTTTTTTTTGATGATGCTCAAAAGGTAAAAGACCGTATTGCTCCCTATTCCGTTTCTTTGAAAAGGAATATGATTAAAACCTATGAAATATTAATGGCTTGAGAAAACACTGGCAACTCATGAATATATACAGATTGCATGTTTAAAGATGTTAGTCTATTTTATACACTAATCTTCTTGTTGTTATATTGTTGTTCTAAAAAACAAAGAACAAAAGGTCTTCGATCTTCATTGAATTGATTGAAACAGGAGGATTTAAAGACTGACCATTTAGATTAGGACAGTCTAATGGATAGCTCTTGAGCCATATACTTTAAAAGTGGATTTTCTCATTCAAGGCTTGTTGATAGAACAAGTACCAAAATGCAGCAAAACTGATGATGTGTTTAGGGTTGGGGTCAATTCTCATTCCCTGTTAATCAATGTCAAAACATCATTGATTCCAATTGTCATTAGCAGTATTCTGTTAAAACAAGCTTCTCTCAGTGGCAACAAATTACTTAAATTGAAGTCACTGTCAGTCAATTAAACTGGCTTCAAATGAAAGAAGTTGAACCATCACAACAATTATCATGTCTCAAATATTTAAATTAAGGAACTGGCAATTGATTTTTTAAAAGGAATTTTAAAACAGTAATTGACCCAGTACCCCAGTACAGGGGAGTACAGGGTTACAATGCAAGATAGTTTATAGCAAGTGCAAATAATACTACTAAAATACAATATGAAATAAGATGCAACAAGTTAGGATTACAACAAGTTATATCTAAAATGACATATTTGACAGGTCTCGACCCAACACTTAATAAACAAAGCCAAGGGTGTCACATAGTTTGTTCGGTGATAGCCCTATAACTCCATACTTAAAAAAACCTCCCAAGTTCAATTGCTGTATGCAGTTACAGTTTGGCTTATATAGCTTCAATAATAAATCAGCTGGCACATATTACAATCTTCCCATCATGTGCTACCGAGTCTGCTTCTGTAATTCTTTTCTACCTGAAGGACACATTTTAATGAAAAAAAATGCATAGCCAGAAAGAAACTGTGACAGCAGGGTTGTTAAGTTAAGAAAATGAAAGAGAAAAAAAGGGAAAAGAAACACACAATTACTACAAGACTTTGCCTTAGGTCAGTAGAAATAGCGCTATTCCATTGAGAGCCTGCCATGTAATGCTGCGTAACTCTTCAAAGTGTAATAGAATAGTTTCACCAGCTTCTTTCCCTGGAGTGTTGTCAGGTTACAGGTAAAAGGGAGTATGTCAATATTTAACGTGTATTGCACTTGCATTTCCTTTCAGGGAATAAAATCCTTGCAAAATAAAGCTATTATTATTATTATTATTATTTGTTTAAAGAGGTTGCCCAAGGTGCATTTCAAATATGGAGACATGTACATTTTAAAACATGACTAACAGGGGTGGACTCTTACTGTGTGGGAATCCGCTGAGAAACGAGAGACACAGGAAGGTTTGATGTTGAAACGCCACACAGGCATCCAGGTTGTATTATTTACAAAAGGTGCAGTTGCATTGGTTTGTGGCCACCACTAGGGGTAGCTGAGCAAGCAGGTAATGCTGTACAAAGCACAGCTAAGAAAATAAAGGTGAACGTGTCAAGGTCCTGCACTACCACCGCTTATAGGAAGGTCCTGCACCAGGAACGCTACATCCCCTCTGTAAACTGGTTTGGGATCGTTCAGCAATCCCCTAAACTAACCCTAGCTCTGCACTATTTAACCAATCCCAGTTGCAACACATGGCCGTTGGTAAATTCTGAACTATCAGGATGAAATAGGCTTACTTTGTTTGGTTGGTGTGTTCTTTACAGACATGAAGAATCCCCGCTCCGTTCCTGGTTTGTTTACATCTGTCCAGAAGCAGCAGGCCAAATGGAGAAGAGTGTGCTTGAATTTTAGGTTCAGATGATCCTTATGAGATGGCTGGCCACACCACCCCCCACCCTCCTAGCCAATCAGGGAGGCTCAGTCATTCTGGGCCCTGACAGAACCTACCTAACAACCGGTTGCCTGGCAACACGTCTTCTGTGGAGCGGCTGAGCATATCCTGAGCTGGCACATAAGATCCAAGAAGCTAGCAACAGGTCTTCCTCTGTCACAATGACACTAGGTACAAGAAAGTCCATACAACATTTACAATCTTTAACCCTAGCCAAATACTTTAAAATGCAGAAACCAGGAGCAGAGGACACTTTTGGAAACTAATTGGAGATAGACTTACGACAGAAGGTATGAGATATTTTTTTACAGTGGCGAGTGTATGGCATGGGTTGCCAAGACACATTGTCGACACTGAATCAATGGGATCTTTTAAGACCCAACTTTACAAAGAGCGTTGATGGCCTTCTTTCATTCATATATGTTCTTATATGTCAAATGTTAAACACCTAGTTTGAGAGAGAGAGAGAGATTTATTGGTGGGGATGACAGTTGAAAGGTTACACAGAGAGAGAGAGAGATTATTTTAGATATCATTATGTTGTGCTGAGTTAAGTTCGGCAACGAGGCCGGTGTCACATATACAATGGATACTTTCATTGGTGAAAAGAGGAAATTCATGTCTGTGATTCACTTGCTGTGATAACATCTCTTCTCATTGGCACAATAGCCTGCCCTGAGGTACTAAAAAACATGGAATGGAACATGGAAAATAAAAGTAACTACCTCTGAAAATAAGCAACATCATACCAGGCTGTGAAATAATGGAATCATAGATTACTGCAAGGGAAACGTGACTTTAGAGTTTGTAGGGTTATACCAGGTCGAAGAGGTGGGTAAATGATTTTAATACCATATTTTTGAGTGGAGAATTGCTCCTTGGCTCCTAGGTAGAAATGCCTCTAGCTGATTGGCACATACAGTAAGAAAACATAAGCATGTAGAAAAGAGAGGAGGCCATTCAGCTCATCAGTGCTAGTACGATGGCAAGTAGGTGGTTGATTAAAAAACTTTGTAAAAGTCAGGTCTTACTGGTTTCTATTGATTCAGCATCAACAACACGGCTTGATAACTTTACAACTACTAGGTGTGTGCTGATTTCTTGTACTCGTCATAACCTTTAAGAAGTATTTAATCAGCAGGTATTAAATAAATCCCTTTTTGAAAGTGTTGATTTCAAAACAGGAAAAAGCTGTCTTTCCCTCACCTTTAGAACTGAGAACCAATCAATGGCAATTAACTTAACCACACTGAGTGTTTTCAAAGCTGATTGGAAGCTAATTTTCCTCTCAACTGAGGCACTGACATTTTGACTGCTGTGCCGAGGCTGTAAACTAACAACAACAATTATATTTTCATGGTCTGTTTACTGCCTCAGTGCGGCACAACAGCTGTAAAAATGTCAGTGTATTTAAATCAACACATTCAAGAATGGATTTATTTAACACCTGCCGACAAATACCTACACTATAACTACATGATATAAGCATTCTGATTGCCTTTTTAATTGCTTCCCCACACTGCCTGTATGTTGACAGCAATTAGTCTATTATAGCACCAAGGTATTACTTTTGGTTGACCTGTTCTAGTTCTCTACCACCCATTTGGTACCTGAATCCAACATTTATGAGACTGATGTGTAACACTTGTTAAATTAAAAGGAGGTCAAGCTTTTTTACTTCCATAGTATTTAAAATCCATTCAGAATAAGGGTGGTCATTTTCATTTGGGGGAAAGGAAAGTGCCGTTTCTCTTTGATCGATTAGTTACAAACCAATTTGTTTTTCCAATGAGTGCAAGTGCTTTCCTTGGTAAATCGGTGAGCTGTGATCAAGCCATAGTAAAAATGATGAAGGAGAAAGTGCTTGAAATAGCTCCCGATGCAGATCAATAGCTTTTTAGATGATTTCTTGCCAGGAGAATATATCGGCCAATTGGCTCCGCAAAAAAAGGGCTTGTTACTCAAAATTGAAAGAAGCCAGAGTTTGTTTTTTTCTAAAGCATAACAAATGGTTTCCCAAAATGAACTACATTATTTTCTCATTAGCCAGTCTTCATTGAAAACTGTAGTAGCAAGACAAAGTGGCACAGAATGTTTAAATAGTAACGTTTAAATAGTAAATGTCTATTCTGAGAGGTTAGCCACAGACAAACTTAGTTACAAAGGCTGAGAGCAAAGTAATTGTAGCCAACAACATTGGCTACAGTAAATCTAACCCGATTTCAAATGTTTAGTGTGCAGAGAGAACCACATGCTTTAACAAATCACATATTTTCATTTTAAACATGATATCTGATACTACATTAGGTTAAAGAAATGTCTCAGTTGCTATGCCTTTTTTCAGAATATCTTTTACACTTCCTGGGTCATTTCACATCAGCAGTGTCTTCTGGGTTATGTTACTGGCTTAAAAGGGGGTAAAGCTGCTTGTTGGTTAATGATAGGAAAGAAGCCATCAAAGGGGTGGGGACATGTTCACCCTCCAGGTGAAATGACCAAGCAAGTGTAATGCTAACTGAAAGCATGGCAACTGTAAGTGTAATACCAGATATCATGTTTTAAAAGAAAAATAGGTACAATAATATGTGTTCCTTTGAAAAATGTACAGGTACCTAGAATTTTAGGATTGAGAAAATTAAAAAAAAAATGTATATGAACATAATTTAGATTGTTTATTTACATCATGTAATCAAAGAAACTAGAAATTATTTCGCAAAAGTCTACCGGAAGCCATAATAGTAGTACAGTATTTCATGTTAGATTTCGAAATATCTCTTTTTTCAATTTGTCAGTTTTTCGTTAAGTATAGGGAAAACTACAAAGCGGTGAGTATTTCCATATGTTAACATAACATTATTCAGCCTGTTTCATTCGACTAAGAAGCAAAATTTGTTCTGTAGGGTGATGCAAAACATTTGGCCGTAGCTGTAGTGCAAATTGCTGCTCTAGAAAAAGTATTTTTCAGAATTATTCCAGGTTTAAAAGGCATGTCATATGCAGACAGGCTAAAAAAATTTAATCTGTTCAGTCTTGAACAAAGAAGACTACACGGTGATCTGATTCATGCTTTCCAAATTCTAAAAGGCATCAACAATGTCGACCCAAGGGACTTTTTTGACCTGAAAAAAGAAACAAGGACACAAATGGAGATTCGATAAAGGGGCATTCAGAACAGAAAATAGGAGACTTTTTTTATACACAGAATTGTGGGAGTCTGGAACCAACTCCCTAGTAATGTTGTTGAAGCTGACATCCTGGGATCCTTCAAGAAGCTGCTTGATGAGATTCTGGGATCAATAAGCTACTGACAACCAAACGAGCAAGATGGGCCGAATGGCCTCCTCTCATTTGTAAACTTTCTTATGTTCATAAATACAGGTAGAATTAATACACTTAATTTAATGATTATGACAACAGACTAATAAACTAACAAATAAATACATTTATTTGTTGTAGAGGTTTTGTGAAAGAAACTTGATTGATAGCCTGAAGCAATGCCAGACAGAATCCAAAATGACATGTTGAATATGAAAAATTATTCAATGCTAAAGCACCTATTGCATATAGCAGCAACATATTAAGCAGGTAAGAATTATTTCAAAAAAATGTATATGGTAGTAAGTAATCCTAGAAATGTGTCAGGTATTTGATGTAAGAAAAGTTAGTATTTGTTTAGCAGACCAGTATACCCCACCCCACCCCACCCCATCCCACCCCACAAAATGCAATTATAATACAAATGCATGCAGACACAGTTAAGAATCTCTACCACTGGCCCTACAACAACAACAACAACAACAACAACTGGAATTCATCCACTTTCTTTCCTTAAAATTGACTTTCTGATTTGTTTAAAATGTCAAACTTACAATTGGGCAAAGGCAAAGGAAGATATTCCAGCAGCACATTTGCAAAATGTTGTATGGGCCAATAAAATGTAACATTTAACTAAATAAGTGATAGGAAACGTTTTAATCAAAATGTGCCTGTGAACCACGCAAGCAGATTTCCATAATTGCTTGCAGAATTTTAATTAAACAATATTTCATGCTTGCCGTGGTCTGGATCAACAGTTAACAACATTGTCTGCCAACTTGCAAGTGATTTATAAAAGATGTGTTGCACAATCGACCACTATGCATCATTGTCATACATCTAAATATAAGAATAAACTGCTGCACCTCCATGCACGAAGATGACGTGGCTTTACAAAGGGGGAAAAAAGCAAGCAGGTGACAAGGCTAAATTGATGTCCTCTTAAGGCACATAATTTAACAGTCAGAGAATACTGATTTCTCTATTAAATATTGCAACATAAATACTTAAGCAGAATGATTAAAGAGCCAACCTTTCTCAGCTCAACCAGCATACCAGAAGGACCAGTTTTGCATAAGCTAGAATTTTATGATTGAGACTTGTAGAAAGTGGAAAACTACAAAGCGGTATGTAATCCAGTATGTTAACGTAACATTATTCAGCAAGTTTTATTCGAATTTAAAGCTAGTTAATTCTATAGAGTGATGCAACACTTTTGGCCAGAGCTGTAGACCAGAGGGAGGCTGTCGAGTGGGGAATAAGAACTGTCATTAAGCTTTCTCTGCTCCACCAGCACAAATGCACAGCTATGGACAAAACTTTTGCGTCACCCGACAGGAATTAACTAATTTGTTTGAAAAAATACATAAATAAAATATGTTTCTGTATTTGCACCTGTGATTATTTCTGTGTTATTTAGAATAGAGTAAACATGTTAACGTATGTAGTATTGCAATTACTGCAGCATCATTTTACCTGTAATTGAACTAAATCGCATTTTGTAATTGCAATTTCTGCAAACAATTCTGCTGTAAATGTAATTATAATTATAAATGACCGAATGCCTGGTCTCCAGCACTCTGAAGTGCTGCCAGTGTTGAAGCGACTTCTAGTCCCTAGTGCTTATTGAAAGTTCAAATGCATGCTATTATTTGCAGCAATAATTTTTTTTAGAAATGTACCTTGTTGAGCTGTGGAAAGATGTGTGACTGCTGCAAGTTGTAATATATTAACGTAGCCATAAGGCAATGCTCCTCCACCTCATTCTCTCCACAGTCAATCTTTTCAAAAGCAGTTGCTTTACAGAATAGCAAGTACTGTATGTCCAATATTAATCCAAAGCACAAACAAACAGAATCATACAGAAGACACCTAACAGAACATTAAAATTAATTGAGGGTGTGTTTGGTATGCAGTAAGGATAGGTAATCATAAACTATTTTATACAGCTATCTTAAATATTTGCAGGAGCAGGACACTACCAATATCAGTCATGCACAAAATATAAAGGATATGCACAAGCATCTCTATTGCAGTTATACTGGCTGTTTGGCAACATTTAACTAACCTTCAATTAATGGGTAATTGAACAGTTAAATATTTACTTGTGCCTTGCATAATAAAAAGCCAGAAGAAATACTTTAAATAAACTTAAATCTGTATTAATTACTATATTACTATACTATATTAATTCTGTAGGTAACACTTTACATTAAGTGTCTCTAATCACTATGTGTTTACATAGTAGTTAATTAGTAAATAAATGTGCACTTACACAATTACAAGGTTATTATGCATAGTTACAATGTACTTAATGTGTAAATCTTTTTGAACGATATAACCCTAAGCCTAACCTAGAACAAAGAAAAATGACAGTGGACTTGATGGAAGTCTTTCAAATCATAAGAGAAGGACAATCATAACCAATACTTTAAGCACAGCACAGAAACCAGGACCAGAGGACACAGCTGGGAATTATGTGGAAACTTAGGACAGAGGGTAGGAAACACTGCTTGACACAGAGTGTAGTGGGAGTATGGAATGGGCTACCTAGCCATGTTGTTAATGCTGAATTAATGGGATATGACAGCAAGGAGATTCAATCACAAACTACAGCACCCTATTTCCCAGAAATGTGAGGCTGGGGCAGGGTACACCCCCATCCCTGTGTATTTTGTGTTTTTCCGTCTTATGATTTAAATGTATGTATGTATTGGTGCACGTGGTGTGGTTTTATTCATGTTGAAAATGGATTTTTGGTGTGCCGGGGTGTTTTAGGTCGGCTGGGAAAGAGTAATTATCTTCCCCGCCAAACCACTTCACATGCAGACTGTTCCTCGGCCTGATTGAATGATTTAAGCAAGCAAATCGAGCCCAGGCACAGCTGCATAAAAGAGGCACGGATCGCTCGCTCAGGGTTGGGTGTTCAGGAAGTGGAACGTAAGCACAAGAGATCTATAAATTATA
Organism: Acipenser oxyrinchus oxyrinchus; assembly: GCA_030684275.1. NCBI lineage: Eukaryota > Metazoa > Chordata > Actinopteri > Acipenseriformes > Acipenseridae > Acipenser > Acipenser oxyrinchus. Next base: position 1,941,654 of record CM060281.1, on the reverse strand, counting down.
AACAACTGCTACCAAGCTGATCGCTGTACCGCACAGCATTTGTTTTGATTGCTTGAGTGTTTGTTTGTTTTGTTTTGGCAATTTAATTAATAAAGAAACTAGAGCATTAGCGTCTTGCCTCGCAGTACTTTTCCTGTGTGTCCATTCCCTCCTGGAAGGATGTCACCCGCAAACTTACGGGTGACAAGGGGCCCTCTATCAGGAAGTTGCTAGAACAAAACAGGCATATAATACTGGCCATAAAGTGCCACTGTATTTTAAATAAGTATTTAGGTATTTATTTATTTTCCTGTCACTAATAGTTTATGAAAGTATGAGTGGATATCCCGAGGTTGTGATTCTCTTGAGATTATGAAGTGATGTTTTCAATTAACATTTTTTTTTTCTGTTACCTTGAAGGCATATACACAAAATTTGTGTAAGGTCATTCTAGCTCAAGTGGACCAGTCTAAATCGATTCTAGGTTGAACGTTATTGTTTAGATATAATATGTGCCACTACTATTAACAGAGATGGGTAATTGATCGGATTACCTGTACCCCTAGAGAGAGCCCTCAGACTGATTCACTGATGGTCCACTTTGATCCTGGCGTTATGGGAGCTTTTGTGTCTGTGTATGCCTCTATGCCCGGTATTTATGCTATAGTAGGCTCAGAACATACACGACTACGGTTTTGTTTTTTTTGTTATCTTACTAATTATTAGAAATTGGTTATTCAGCTGTTATGCTATTCAAGTGCAAACAACCATTAACTACTCCATTTTGCAAGGTCACTGTGGTTAATTGTTTATCATATTTTCCTTTCCCATACATTTCTGCACATTGTGTATTTCTTCAGTAATTTTAAACCAAAGTTACCTAAGCAACTCCAAAGTCACCACCAGCAAACTGGTTTAACATTATCAATATATTATACTCTACACCCAGAATGCAGTCCTCTCGAACTGGAATGACCGTATACCAGTGGTTTGGCCATGGGTATTTTTTTTTTTATAAGGTCAGGGAGGTGAGCATTTTTCTCTCGACATTTAAACAAACAATAGGGCTATTTATAAGAACAGTTTGATTATGTATGTCATTAGTGGGGGGATTGCACTTTCAGAAAAACAACATAGTTTCCGACGAAAGTTAAGTGCCTTCCCATTTGACACACACAGACACACACACACACACACACACACACACAACAATGACTACATTTTATAATTCACTATAAAACTGTTTGAACACTTGCTTTCTACCTTGCAGATCACAATTCTGAACACAGATCATATGTTGCAGAAAACTCCCGGTTTGATCTTCATACACATACAGCACTTGCTTGCGTCCATTTATTTAATTTCTTGAAACTTTTTTTTTTTTTTCACACAATGCAGTGTACCCAAGTAGTCTGCTGAAAATAAATGCTCACTTTCTCCAAAACTAAACATTGCTAAACAAAATACTTCAGACTGCCGTTGAACACGTTTTGCAAACTGGTAGATAAACGAGAGGTTTATCCTTTTTCTAGTATTTTTTCTAGCTTTGTGATCCCCGTTTCTTGGACACATCTGCATATTGGTTAAATAAGTACATTGACGCCGGATGCTCACAGAGAAATAGGAACCTGTTTTAAGCTACTGTGAAAGCCTCCAAGATGTACATTATTCTAAAAAAAAAAAAAATTGTTACATTGGACGCTCATGCTTTGTATGTTTGATACAAGTCAGGAAGGAGGGACATTGCCCAGCTGCACTTGTAAAGGTACTGATGTAATAATTTGTGGCATCAAATCCAGTTCATGGATGTCAGAACAGGGTAAACACTGTAGCATTTGGCCAAGCAGCTGGTGGAAGTGAGGTGAAATGACACAGGAAGTGCAAATAAAAAAGAAAGGGAGGCGTGCATAAACCGAGAGGACTCAGTCTGAACCTGCTACTCCGTCAATGCAAATGCACGATAGTTAGGATTTCAGTAACACTTTACATTGAAGCTCTAATTACTGTGTATTTACATAGTAGTTGTATAGTAAATACATGTGCATTTATGCATAATTACAATGTTATGATTATTTTATTCAGATATTTAGTAGGCAAAGGTTTGGATTGAGGAACAAAAGACATTCATCAACATTATGCAAACTCATTTAACTTGCTGTTTATAAACTCCAGACCTGTGGTTCGACTGACAAATTATGTTCAATCAATAACACAGAAGCAAAACTTAATTATAAGGTCACCAAAGCGCAAGGTTTATTTTCTTTATACCCCAGGAGCCAGAAGATTGATGGCGGTTTTACTAATTTTTAATGGAACCTTTACTGTTTTGATTTCAAAAGTGATGCTGGTTGACAGTTCTCCTTTTTTCATTTTGTGTAATATATATATATATATATATATATATTACACAATTTTATCAGTAAAGGGTTTAGGGTTCAGGGTAGGTTTAGGGTTATATCATGCAGAAAAAATACACATTAAACACATTGTAACTATGTATAATAACATTGTAATTATGTGGAAGTACACATGTATTTACTAAGTCACTGCAATGTAAGTACACAAGAAAAGTGTTTCTGATCATTCTTATTTTAGTGCTAGCAGCATCATCACTGGTAATGTGTTAACTGTATTTATTAAAAATGCATTTAATTTATTTTCTTTAATATTGTCCAAATCTTTTGAAACCATTGAGGGACAACAATTTCACAAGAGTTATAGCCAAGCATTTTCCTAAACACTTTTGTGATGTAAATGGAATACTTTCTATTCGGCATGTCTATATGGTGATGTGTACTTTGCAGTTTCTTGTAATTTGGTTAAAGACTGTCAGCAGTGAGCCTTAATTACAGCCTGGGATCAAACCTAGCAACCCAGGATACAAGGACACTCCAATACACAAGAAAAATTATCATATAGGGTTTCTATTATATTTAAAAATATAGATATGGCTGTTCCCGATTTTTCTTTTTTTTTTAGCATCTGCTTCAGAAAACACTGCTGACAGTAATTATAAGGTAGAAAAAACACATTTTAAAATCATCTTTCTTACACTATAATTTTCAATCTTTATATTTGTAAGTGATTGTGATTTGACAGTGCTGTTTATAACCTTAAAATTACAGAGAGTGCCAAAAAAAAAATCACCAGCTGGTACTGTTTCTTATATATGTACTGTATATAATTGTGAAAATAAACTCAATACACTCTAAAAATACTTTTCAATCTCTTACATAGCTTGCTGGAAATGTCTATTTTCCCCTATTGTTTTCATTTATTAAATAATCTGTGCAAATCCACTCAATGTAGATTTTTTGAGTACTCCCGAAATCTCTCAGTCACCCTAGGTAATGTGTTATTTTATCAGGCATATATAAAAAAAATATTTTGGGGGGATGTGGGGTAGTATTGTGTTATGTTGTAAAGAAGCATTTGTCGCTATTTTTTTCCTCTCTACATATGATTTTAGACGGCCTTCGACTGTTGTGGTGTTCCACTGAATCTTTGTTCGCCAAAGACTATTTTCTCAAACGCGTGAATATTCCTCACAGCGCCCATGAATTGTTTCTGGATTTCAGAGTCAGCCCAAATTTCTGTTTCCGTTTCTTCGTTCTCCCACATGCCGCCACAATTATCTTTCTTGACCAAACTCTTCTCGACAGACACTGCAGAAGTGAAAACAGTTTCAAATGTGTTGCTCTGTTCCCCTGTCGGCTTCTTATCCAGCAGACACCTCCCTGCTACTTGCTGACCTAGTTTCTTTGTGGCCAGATCTGACCACATCTCGTACGATACAGCCAGACCAGAAAAAGCAGCTAGGGCTTGCCAGGACCGATGTGACCAGCAGTGAAAACAACCTTTTTTAAGCAGCGAAAACAGGGTATAAATTGCTAAACCCTGGAGGCCTAGCAGAGACGAGCAAAGGCTGGGCCTTTCTTTTACGGCACCAATAGGGGTCACTAAAGCATGAGGTGGTAAATTATCCCAAGGTAATTTTTCTCCCCAACCACTGGAACACGAAGTCCAATGCAGCTTTTTACAAAACACATAACCAGATGTTATTGTGTTCAAAACCCTAGCTAAGCCTCAGTGTTAGTGTTTCATTAGTATCTAGCTCCTGGCAATTGTCTAACTTAGTCACAGCTGTTATCTTCTCATGCTGTGCTGAACAATTATTAAACCCCAGCAAAACAGTCATGGCAGATGTGTTAAACATTCAGCAACTTGATACTACATGCCAGTGCGCTGACCTATTGGTTCTCTCACTGACAAGACAGACTGACACACTGGTAATTACACAACAGTACCAGATAAATGACAGGGAATCCAGTGAAGCCAAGATATTACAACAAATCAGGGCACATTTCTCTAGGAAGAGTCGCTCAAAAGTATGGGTATTTAAAGCGATTGTAGCAAACAAAATAATGCCATCAATCTGGGCTCTTGTGACTTTCGTTCATTTGCTATAGAGGTCTCAGATGTGCCGTTTTGATATTTATCTATCTACAGCTCTGGCCAAAAGTTTTGCATTACCTAGAATTGAACGATTGAGACATTAAAAATCGCAAAAGTATACCGGAAGCCATAATAATAGTACGGTATTTCATGTTAGATTTCAAAATGTCACATTTTTCAATTTGTCAGTATTTTCATGAAGTATATGGAAAACTACAAAGTGATATGTAATTCAATATGTGAATGTTATATATATTCAAATCTCTTAAGGCTTCTTGGAAATGCCTCACCACAAGTCCCATTAGAGGTAACTGATAGAGGTTAGGTTATTACAGTGGGTCATGTTCCAGTAGTTATTGCAGTATTAGCAGGACCTTAAAATAAATATACAATCGGTTTTTCACAGTGAATAAACCGAGGCCCCTTCAGGAAAAATTTTGCACTCAAATATTACTCTACCCAACGAAACTCGCAAACTGTTAACACTTTTGCATCTACGTTGCAGTACTTGAAAAATACACATCTCTGAAGAAAAAACAAAGACAGCATAGATCTGAATCTGAGAACTCGATTTTAAAATGGTAAATCCTCAATTAAAAATAAGAACACTTTGAATGCCCCTTCAGTTTTAGCAGTCTACCAATAGTCCTCGGTTATCACCTAAACCTCTCTGATCTCAAGCGTGCCACAGCAGCATGATAAAATCTCTTGCAGCCCTTTAGAATGCATGAACGCTAAAGCCCACTAGAGAGTTGCTGTCAACCCGGGGCATAAACATTAATTAAACCTTCTTGAAGTTTGCTCAAATCATCTTGGAAGGGAGTCCTTTCCGTGAAGAGGTTAGCGACATGCATTCTTGGTTTTGTAATGCTGCAGTGCTGTAAAATTGGATGCTTTCTTAATTAAGGTCTTAAAGACTGTTCTCTCTGCTTCTGTCTCCTGCAGTCAATGGACTACTTTAAGTGATACTGATTTAATTAGTACACCTTGCTGTGATAGGCAGTGGAAAGGATCATGGGAAAAGCTACAGCAACTCAGTATCCCTTACAAAAAAAGGTTATTACCAGTAGCCAGGCAATACGTGTTGATTTTGATTCTGCATTACAACCCATCAACAAATGTCTAGGTCCGTAGTACAGATTGTACAGTTGAGTATTGCTGGAACAGTTGGTGTTGTGTTTTTATACAATCATCAGATCCTACGGATGAGAAGACCTATTTCAGAAAAGGACTTTGTTAGCTCACTTTGTTTGACTTAGTAAGGGCAAAATGACAATTAAATACAGTAGTGTGCAAATGTATTATAACACCTCAAGATGTGTCATGTATATCCTTTATATAACTACCTGCATGAAAACCTCTGGGTGCGAGAATTTCTATTTTCAGTCAATAATCAGGGATATAGAAACAATAGACACTCATGTGTGAAAGTGTTACACCACTTTGGGCTTTAATTAGGTATCTTAAACAACTTCTAAAACTTCTCCATGCATTTTGTCATTTGTGGCTATGTGTTCCTTTTCTCTTACTATCAAAAATAAAATTACATGGGTGGCCCATTAACGTCAATTAAATTAGACAATCATGAATTTGCTCATTTTGACAATTTTCCAGGATTTCCGGTTAAAGTGGTTTGATTTGATATGCACAACAACATTTTAAAACAACAGAAGCAATGGGGTGTTCTAATACATGTGCACACTAATTGTACATTGCCCGGCAATCTATCTACGCATGATCACGTGATGTGACATGTGACCCCTGCAGCACTATAAAGCCATGGGAGCAGCACAATTGCAAACCGCCTACCAGAAATGAGAAAAGGCAATTCTGTAATAACATTAGAAAGAAGCGTGATAATGGGTGGATGTTGAGCAGGTGCCACTGTGGCAAGGATAGTCATTGGTTAGGCTGCTCCAAGAATCAGTGTATCAACAGTGGCAAAACCAAGGGAAAGTGTTTGCCAAGAGGCAGCTGTCAACAGTTTTTTTTTATGTACGTCTCAAAAATAAATAACATCTAGAGAGACTTCAGCACCTTGGAGACCTGTGAAGATATATATTTTATATAAAGTTATTATCCTTGTAATCTAAAATGAATGACAGATTTACTATTAATATATCAAATGTGTCATTGCTTAATTACTTAGCACCCCACTGAGATAACAGGATCCAACTTTGCTCGTTCTCTCTGAGGGTAAAATATTCACATATTAATTAGATCCCTCTTTAAAACATTTTAGTGTCAACTTAACAAATTCTGTTGTAAGAATTACTTTTGATGCAATGACAAATCCCACACAACTTTAACTCGCAATTTATATAAAGGACTTTGGTTTTGTATGAATTATGCTGTTTTCTCACTTACACTTGTGTGTTATTAGATATCCCTTGTGTTCCTTAATACAAGTTGTAATCACATGCAGAGCCATGCAGTGTCTTTTGCCTCATACAGCAGTGTGCAAATGTATTAGACATCCCACAGCTTCTGTAGTTTTGATTTGTTGGTGCCTATGAAATCAAACCACTGGAACTGAATCTTGGAAAATGGTCAAAATAGGCAAATTTGTGATTGTCTAATTTAATGGATGACTTTAGTGGGCCACACATACAATTCATTTAAAATAGCAAGATAAAATTAACACATAAAATGGTAACATGCATGAGACATTTTAGAAGTTGTTTAAGATGCCTAATTAAAGCACAGAGTGGTCTTACTTTTTCACATACAAGTGCCTATTGTTTTTGACCGGAAATTGAAATTCTCACACCCAGAGGTATTCATGAAGGTAGGTATATAATGATTAAATGAGAACCCTTGAGGTGTTCAAATACATTTGCATATTACTGTACATGAAAACATGGTGCCTTTGTTTACCACTGGAATGCTTGACATACAGCAGTATTGTTATTGTTAGACCATTCACGTTAAGGCAATAAAATAAACACACACTATCTTCCATTGGAAACAAAGACATTCCAATGATATATAGACACTGCATATTAAAAGGATCTGAGCACATAAAATCCCATTTGATATAACTAGATATGCTTTGACAAATGAAGACACAGCTTCTCGGCTCAGTGTGGGAAACTAGAGACAGCTCTTGTCTGAAGTTGCCTCTCGCCAATGAAACTCATTGCCTGATGACCTGTTTCACATGCTAATTACAAAAGTTTACATCGCCTTTCAAAAAAGACAGAGCTATGGATTTTTCTTGCTTGGATTCTCTTTGTAATCTACCCAAGTTAAATCTATCCATCTATATGTTTAATTAATTAATACACATTTAGACAGATGACTTTGGATAGAGGTTATTAGGGAAATTAACACTATAGGATAAAACAAGTTCAGCACCATAGACAGCTCCAAGTTCAGTGGAAATAACAAAATATCCAGTGTGTCTATCTGTGTTGCATAATACACTTGAAGTACAGTACAGAGTTTGCTCTGTCCATCATCAACAATGCAATAATAAATCAAATGAAGAAGAGAATAAACAGCATCTCTAAAACACCTGGGTGCTTTATAAACGTTGCATAATACAGTTTCAAGATCAGGAGTTCTGGAAGACCTTGTCAGTTCTAGTTGCTATAGTCATATGCAAGATAGGCTAGATCAGCCAAAGTCTTATATTGGTAAACTGTGCATTGCCAGCAAAACAAAATAACTCAATCCAAAGTGGTGGATCACAAGATGGTGCTGGCTCTTAGTTTTATAAAGACACATTTCTGATCTAGGCTAAGTTACAAGCATCTATAACTGGCTGTGACGGAGTGTCCCGAACCTGTATATATATATATTTATTATTATTTGTATTTTTGTTTGCGGCGCAGATCAAAGCGCTGCGTATTTGTTGTTGTTTTTATAATTTAAAAACCTCGTGAGGATGCGTGGCTGATCAGCTACTGATTATTTAACTAGCTGACAGTCACGCATCCTTACTAAACTCGTGCAGACTGTGGCCGAGGGGTAATAAGATAATTAACAGCTCGTTAACCCCTCGGTCAGAATATACGAACCTGCAGCTGTCCGTGCTCGGAGGAGAGAGAAACTGCATTTAAAAAAACAACTGCCAAGTAGCGTGCTGGTGCTAAAACCAGCACGCTTATTTGTTTCTATTTGTTTGGCCAACGCACCTTTTTGTTTTGTGTTTTGTTGTTTGTTTAAATCTTTTGTTTTGTTTTATTATTTAATAAATACGCTGAGCTCAGTAGCGTTCGGCTTCACCCACCCATCCACTGTTTTGTTTCTGGTACTTCCTGGTCCGTGACGTCACCACACACCCACTCAACAACAGCTGCTCGGTCACACTGGCAAACAGAAGTGAAGAGCAGCTCTCGAGTTCATAGTCAAAGCCCCTTAATACAGGCTTTAATTAATAGATAGATAAATAAAAAAAACAGTATCTAAGTAATTGAAGTAAGAACAGAATGACATCATAAGGGTCAGTACAAAAAAAAGAAAGAAAATCTTAAATGTTAACCTTTTTAGGTAGTTAACAACAATGACCAAATTACAATATAATGACCCACAAATTACATTTTTTCAAAACAAGTGCATATTTCCAAGCAGTTACGCAACTATGTTTCAGAGAATACAGCACAGTTTTACTTTTAGTCCTACTTAAAACTTTTCCATATCTAAACATTCATCACAAAAAAAAACACACACACACTGTGAAACATTGTCTTTCTCCCCCTCAGCAGCTAATTTATATTTAATACATTTTATCAAATGAAAGAAAAGCATGGAGCCTCTGGCCTTACTGACTGCTTAAGAGCGTGAATCGTTAGAAATAAATAAAATAACTCACACTGCAGTACCATTTTCATCAAGGATTTAAATCCAGTTCTCTGGACCACAATGGTTAGATTAAGTGTTCTGCCATTACCATTTCTGAATTAGAAAACATGGAAATAAATAATGGTTTTGTATTCAGAGTGCCTACAGCACTGAAGGAAAAGCTTTATATTTATAGTTTATATATTTATGTATTTATATTATTCCCATTAACATGCTAACGACAAATGTAGGGTCCCTCTCGAGGTATACTTTAATGGTTTAAATTCCTTTCAGAATATTATGGTGCATTTCCCTGATGAAACTTTCATCAAACCAGACCACAGCATTTGTTGCAATGGGGACACAATGGATTTTAAATTTTGCATAGTTGCATGGGGATAATGATAGTGTCCAACACCATCTTGTACACTGAAAGAAATATCTACAGGTCATCGTCAACGCAGCAATCACACCTTACAGCAAAGAAGCCTTTAACCCTTTCATGCATGACAGATTGAAAACAGATGATAAACTAGCTCGGACATATATATAAACAGTACTGTGCAAAAGTTTTAGGCAGGTGTGAAAAAATGCTGTAAAGTAAGAATGCTTTCAAAAATAGACATGTTAATAGATTATATTTATCAATTAACTAAATGCAAAGTGAGTGAACAGAAGAAAAATCTAAATCAAATCCATATTTGGTGTGACCACCTTTTGCCTTCAAAACAGCATCAAGCATCAATTCTTGGTACACTTGCACACAGTTTTTGAAGGAACTCGGCAGGTAGGTTGGCCCAAACATCTTGGAGAACTAACCACAGTTCTTCTGTGGATTTAGGCAGCCTCAGTTGCTTCTCTCTCTTCATGTAATCCCAGACAGACTCGATGATGTTGAGATCAGGGCTCTGTGGGGGCCATACCATCACTTCCAGGACTCCTTGTTCTTCTTTACGCTGAAGATAGTTCTTAATGACTTTCGCTGTATGTTTGGGGTCGTTGTCATGCTGCAGAATAAATTTGGGGCCAATCAGATGCCTCCCTGATGGTATTGCATGATGGATAAGTATCTGCCTGTACTTCTCAGCAATGAGGAGACCATTAATTCTGACCAAATCCCCAACTCCATTTGCAGAAATGCAGCCCCAAACTTACAAGGAACCTCCACCATGCTTCACTGTTGCCTGCAGACACTCATTTGTGTACCGCTCTCAGCCCTTCGGCGAACAAACTGCCTTCTGCTACAGCCAAATATTTCAAATTTTGACTCATCAGTCCAGAGCACCTGCTGTCATTTTTCTGCACCCCAGTTCCTGTGTTTTCGTGCATAGTTGAGTCGCTTGGCCTTGTTTCCACGTCGGAGGTATGGGTTTTGGCATAAGTCTTCCATGAAGGCCACTTCTGACCAGACTTCTCCGGACAGTAGATGGGTGTACCAGGGTCCCACTGTTTACTGCCAGTTCTGAGCTGATGGCACTGCTGGACATCTTCCGATTGCGAAGGAAGTAAGCATGATGTGTCTTTCATCTGCTGCAGTAAAGTTTCCTTGGCCGACCACTGCGTCTCACGGTCCTCAACGTTGCCCGTTTCTTTGTGCTTCTTCAAAGAGCTTGGACAGCACATCTGGAAACCCCTGTCTGCCTTGAAATTTCTGCCTGGGAGAGACCTTGCTGATGCAGTATAACTACCTTGTGTCTTGTTGCTGTGCTCAGTCTTGCCATGGTGTATGACTTTTGACAGTAAACTGTCTTCAGCAACCTCACCTTGTTAGCTGAGTTTGGCTGTTCCTCACCCAGTTTTATTCCTCCTACACAGCTGTTTCTGTTTCAGTTAATGATTGTGTTTCAACCTACATATTGAATTGATGATCATTAGCACCTGTTTAGTATAATTGTTTAATCATACACCTGACTATATGCCTACAAAATCCCTGACTTTGTGCAAGTGTACCTAGAAGAATTGATGCTGTTTTGAAGGCAAAGGGTGGTCACACCAAATATGGATTTGATTTAGATTTTTCTTCTGTTCACTCACTTTGCATTTAGTTAATTGATAAATATAATCTATTAACATGTCTATTTTTGAAAGCATTCTTACTTTACAGCATTTTTTCACACCTGCCTAAAACTTTTGCACAGTACTGTATATATATATATATATATATATATATATATATATATATATATATATATATATATATATATATATATATATATATATATATATATTTTCTGTTGTTTTCCCCCATTGCTTTACATGGGGATAAATGGCATATGAGGTCGTCATGCATTCACGTCTTCCTTATGTCTGCATATAAAGACTAGAAGATAGTTTGCTATGTCCACATAGGAGGTTGCCATGCATGAAAGTGTTAAATGTTTCTACATAATTATATTGTTGGCCAACAAAAAGAAACAAACAATACAAGCAAAAGTCGCCGTCTTAAGCTTTAAATTAAAGGGAGACCCAACTTGTCCTGACACTTCAATACGTTTTCTAGCTGCAGATTTGGCTCAGGTTCCCACAGAGCCACACTGGCTGGGTCTTTGCCAATTTTTATATGTCAAATTGGCCTTGAAGGTCTGATTAATTGATCAAATAGCCAATTGGCAAACCAACCATCTTTGTTCCAGCGACGACTAGTTGTGGAGTTTACCATAAATGAACCCTTGCCCTGCTAAACAACACACACAAACCCCTCCAACATTGAGATAAGCCAACAAAATATGATATTAACAATATTCACCTAGAAACAGGGCACACACTACACAGTCATGGGTACCAATATTGTACTGCAATGGATTCCTGACATACAATGGTTTGTACCATTGGTATGTAAAATATGAAAATGCTCCACTAATGACAACTCACAGCAACTTACTTCATTTGCACTTTATTACCATTGTTGTGCCACTGCTGCAATGCCATTGAAAACCATTGGTAATGGATAATATAATATTTCATAAAGTGCTTGACTAAAGATAGTGAGAGTTTCTACAGTCTTTGTATTATCTTAGAGTTTCTTAGAATCACAAAGAAGGTCATTTTACTAGGAACTATTAAAAAGAGAAGGGGATGCTGCTATGCACAGGAGCTAAATAATGGGATGTGTGCTGCAGTATATAATATCTTGAGCAGTGAGGTGTTGGTTATTTAAGGGATAATGGCATTGCAGTGGCGTGTTAGAAGGTAACTCCTGAGTCAATAAAGACAGAGACAGTAGGGCTTGGACACCCCAGTGGAGCATTTATCAATAAGCTATGATCTTGTTAGTGTCATCCTTCCGTTATTGAACAGGATGTATATAGACCTCTATAGAAAAAAATAACGAACACTATCCGGTTTTATAATTAGTGGTAAATTGTGTCTATGTTAGTACCATTCTACTTGTGAGATGTCTTGCTCATTAAAGTGATTTAGTATAATTTGTAATGATTATCTCTTCAGAGATGCCAGGATGTTTACTAAGTAAGGGAGTCAGTGTGAGGACAAATTGGCATCCCAGTCTTGCCGTAAATCATGTGTTTCTTCCAAAACTTTAAACACTACTGTAAATCAGAGTTTAGGATGTGACTTCTTGTCTGTGGAACAAACACAAATATACAAAATCTCAAAAAAGGGTGTGGTCGCTTAAAACAGGAATACAAGATCAGAGTTTTAATATTTTTATGTAAGTGAGCATGTCGCAAGACCAACACTCACTTCACATCTTAAAACAAAAAAGATGGCTTTATACCATCCTTCGGTGTGTATTCAAACAAAGGTTTATTACTTTTCTATACAATTGCCGATTATTACAATTATTTAATTGGTTTGTTCTTTGGGAAAGCGCCAACATTACAATGAAACAATACACAATTGTTGTTTTTCAGTAGATTATTTTAATTAATTATTAATTGCAACAGTCCTATTATATCAATTAGACAAATAGTCATCCTGGAGATGTAGTTTGAAGCACATGTATCAATTTTGGTTCTTTTTGCAAAAGTATTCCATCATGATCACCACCCCTCCTTGGATACTAAACCAATTAAATACCAAAGAATCTGAGGGAGCAAATGCCATGTGATTTGGTGAAAATGTCTCGCTACTGATGATTTAGGGTCACTATTCCTTATAGCACTTGTGTGTTCACAAATTCTGGTCTTTAATTATTTTTCCCATGTAACAAAATCCAGATGGGCATTTCAATAAATACACCACATAGGCTACCAATATGAAGATGAAAAACATTAACAGAAAGGTAGTAAACCATTAAAGGGTTGACATGTAAATTTTGTAATGATTCTTTGATTGGGTTAAGCCAAATATTCTCAGCACAACACTCAGGAGGAGAACCCAGACACACACTTGCATGAAGGGTATCGATTAATTAAAAAGCCTTCTTTTCCTGGCCCAAATCTGTGACCTGCATTGGATTGAAAATCTTTGAAATGACTTGAAACAGAAACTAAAATGACTGAGAAAACAAAGTTGAGGAAGCACAGAAATTAATGAACCTTGATGTTCTGTTACATTCTGTCTGATTTGCCAGTCAGAAGTTATTATTTATGCCATAGAGAGTACAGCAGGTAGTCAATGACTCAGTGAAAGCTTATGCAAGAAGTTGCTGTCTCATATGAGAAGCATTGGCTGCTGCTGGATTTGTATATTAGAAAGGCATGTGTCACATGCAGTAGTTGAAGTTAAACATACATTTACCGGTGCTGAGTACGGCTGAGCCCGAACCCGAAACTGTATTCAGATTTGTAACTAATATTGCCGTATCCAAATATTAGCCTTTCTTTCTAGGGCAACAATGTGGAGTAGTGGTTAGGGCTCTTGACCGGAGGGTCGTGGGTTCAATCCCAGGTGGGGGACACTGCTGCTGTACCCTTGAGCAAGTTACTTTACCTAGATTGCTCCAGTAAAAACCCAACTGTATAAATAGGTAATTGTATGTAACAATTGTAAGTCACCCTGAATAAGGGCGTCTGCTAAGAAATAATAATAATAATAATAATAATAATAATAATAATAATAATACAAATCTGTAGTCTGATTGGTACTCAAGCTAAAGCAATGTAACATTACAGAAAAGGTTAGAAAAATATAATTACTAACAGCATATGAGTTTGTATCATTTAGTACTGCAGGTATTCATTCGGGTTCTCTTTGGTTAAATCGCTCATCCTCATGATTAAAATAAACACAGTGCTCTAAAACTTAATGGAAAGTACAAAAAAAGTTTTAACCTAAAACAGTCGATTTCTGAACAAAATTACAACAATAGAACAACACTTAACCTAGCATAGGGGTCTCCAACCCTGGACCTGGAGAGTTAGAGGGTCTTCTGGTTTTCATTTCAACCGAGCTCTCAGTTACTTAATTGAACCAATTATTGGCTTAATTAGTCAAGATTTAACATACGTTCTGGATCCATTGGTGATGTTAAGACACCGACAAAACCTACAGGATTGGGGCTCTCCAGGATTGGGGCTCTGTCTACCACTGATAGACCCCAACACTACCATAAATCACAATGGGTTTTGAAAAATATTTCACAATGGGCCTGTTCTTGTGCTACCATTGCATTACCACTTCAGTGCTACTGAATTACAACTGAAGATCAATTAGAGTAGGCAAATTGACTATTAGCAAGAAGTCATTTATAGAAAACCATGTTGGTCAAAATTGTACCAACTGACATGTACTCAATGAAAGCAAATGGTTTTCAAAAGCACAGTGCAAGCATGTTTTAATTAAAGTGATTTGCTTTGTAGATCGCTTTTTTGATGGTTGGGCAATATGTTTACCCCCACAACCCGCAGAATAAATTTGAAATATTGCTTAATAAAATTCCCCATGCAATGCAAAGACAAATTGTTTAGCTTTATAGACCAATCTAATTGAAGTGCGTATTGTAAACCATTCCAGTTTATGGGGTGATCCAACACTGTGTGAAGAGTTCTCACAGCAGGGAGACGTACATTTTTAGAAAGCATGTTTTCACTTCAATTAAAATTCTGCAGTAAAACTGTGAGGATTAAAGTCAATACACAAATGTTACAACCCTGATAAAAGCATGGGTCAAAACCTGAAGTCTTAATATTGATGAAGTCTGCTGAAACAATTGTCTACTTGACCTCTCATAGGTTGAACCTTTCATGATTGTGTATTTACAGTCATATTGAACATAACATTTAAGAGAGGTCTCTTGGCCAATAAATTCTCATCTGGGTCCGAGTAGTGAATTCAATCTAAAAACTTTGTCAGGTCTTAAAGGATCCTGATGATTCAGCATCAACAACATGGCTTGGTAGCCCATTCCAAACTCTCATGGCTTTCTGTGTTTAGTATGCTTTGTCCTAATTCAATCTCCACTTTTGGGTACCAAGACAAACGATGCATGTACGTTGTATTCCCCTCTTTTGATTAGTATTCAACATATAGAAATGGAATATCCAAATTGCATTTAATAATATTAGCGTATTAAAATGATAAAGCGATTTAGCAGACATACGAACACCCAATTTATTTAACTGAAAATAAATCAATAAATAAATATGTTGTTGGTTATATAATACAGATTTCAGTATAAAAGATTTGCGGTAACACCAATGGTAAGGTCATTTCTAAGATCAATTTCAATGTAGATGTGTATTAGTCAAATATCTTTTTGAATAGGACTGAAAGAAAAAAAAAAGTTCAGAAGATGTTACACATCAATGCATTGAAAGAGCATTTGTCAAAATAGTTCATTCCAGTTAATGGTGAAAAGACAAAGTGCAAGTCATTAAAATTCATTTAGCATGTCCATTAATAAAATAGATGTGGATAGCTCCTCTCAACTGATAAACAGGTGCTGTCTTATAGAGAAGAACATAAATTCTTCAGTGATACAGATATAAATGGACAATTCGCTTCAGGCACCCAGCAGGAAGGATATTGTCATTAGGCTCCTTTGACTCTGTTTCTTTAAGCTGAAAATAAAGTTCACGAAAATGCATCGAACAAAAAACTATTTACACTATTTTTCAGATTAAGCCTACCCTAGCATAGCTTTGCGTAAGGGTTAAGTATTCATTTGTGTTTACTGCTTTTGATTGTAAATGGTAAATCACATGATTATTCACGTATACTTTAATTTGACCATTTATTAAAAACTTGTACTTTTAGTTTTTATTTTTTTTCTCCTGTTTTTCAAACTTTCAACTGGTGCAAACATTTATTATACCTCAATTTATCCAAATTGTGCTCAATTTATGGTGCTGGCATTTAGTGTCCTGGGAAGACATATTGAATTCCCGGGACAACTTCCTCAAATACCGGGGCGATCCAGGGAAAACAGGGACAGGTGGAAACCCTACTCACAAAACGGTGCTACAGCAAACAAGGAGAAATGCTGTATTTTTTTTTTTAATTTGACACATTGACAAAAAAAATAAAACCATCCCGATGGAAATGTTTGGTAGACTGCCATTAAGCCCACATAGGCACAACTTCAAGAGCTACTTAAAAATACATTACATTTTTCCTTTTTGTATTTTAATAAAAACACTTTTACCTAAATGTTTTTAATGGAAATGTGGGGAACTTGCCCTTTTCAGATTTGAGCATGCTAGCAGCATTGCTGTGCCGAATTGTCGATTGGGTGTTGAATTATAAATCTTTTTTTAACCCTGTAGAATATTTTTATAATCACATTAACTGCTTGTTAAATTAACCCTATAGTTTTTACCTGGGAATTGTGATTTGTTTACACTATCTCTAATGACGGTGTATGTACATAGTAGTTATTGACTAAATACATGTGTACTTACACAATTCCTCTGAAATAGCAAAATGTGCAGGCTCCCACAGAATTCGTAGTCTTTCACAGATTCGTCATACTCTGCAGCAACATCATCCTCATAATTAACATAAACACACTGCTAGTCTGAACTGAAATATATCACTTAGTTGTTTGGTTCTAGTTTTGTTAATTTTAACAGATGTTTTGTCTCCTTCAAACAATAGATGTTACCGTATTCCTTCGAATTTAATTCGCAGCCCAAATTTACCACCCTCAATTTGAGGAAAAAATAAAACATCAAATTTGCATTTACAAAGGAACAACCTCAATTATGATGTTGTATCATACAAAACTGACACAAAACAGTGTTGTAGATTAACCACGGAGCTCGTTTATTGTGCTGCCTACTATAGTTAAGATGGCATTTCTGTCGTACACACACCACTCTCACTATGGCATCATACATCCCAGCAACAGCAAGCACGACACAACATCAAGCAAAATGTAACCCAGCAACCACAACGGCACTGATCGCATTGCAAACACAACAGTCAGAACGGTATGCACAATACCAACAGTACACAACATACGCATATGGCGATTAGTCACACCTGTTTTTCTCCCAATTTGTGAACAGCAGTATGTTGAAAAATACGGGGGTCTGATAAGCATTTCCGATCTGTCCAAGCTGGTACAGTTTCTTAGAAAATGCTGAAATTGTAAAAGCTTCTCTTTGAATTCCTCAGGAAGCTAATAACGGTTCTTTGAAAATGGCTACCTGTATGTCTTGGGTGATTTGTGATCGGGCAGCAATGTTTTGGTTCATCTTCTCAGCAGTAAGTCATGTTGCTGCTTGTGTATTTGGGCAGACGCCTTTGTTCATCTTTTCTCGGGCAGTCAGTCACGTTGCTGTTTGTGTACTCAGATAGTCACGTCTTTTTTTTGGCGATTTTAATACGCGCATCACTATACTGTAGTCTAATTTAAGGCTATTTTTGAGAAGCAAAAAAATTGTTCAAAAAGTGGTGTCTTAAATTCAAAGGAATAAGGCTTTGCAAATGTGATACAATAAGAAATCTCATTTAATATGACGTGGGGTTTTGTTTGACAGTTTATAATGATTTGACTGATAAAAATCCTTGATATATTACATTGGTACATTAGAAGTACTTAACCCATACATTGTTTGATCTGATTGTTTAACTTGATTTACATTTTTATAAGCCATTATTAATACAAATACTAAACAAACACGATGCTCTGCAGATATCTACTTAACATTTCTGCATTTTCCCACAGATTTGGACTGCCTCTAGTTATGCACCTCACGAGCTTTCATTGAAACGTCCAAACAACAAATTGCCTCTGATGCACATGTGCCTCTCATACATCCAGCAATTCAAAGCTCAACTGCACACGATTAGGTGAGCAGTGAAAATAATACAAAACTAGGGAAATGGATTTTATGACCTTCAAGAACAGATGGGAATCTATAAATAAGTATCTTTGGAAGCTGTTTAGCAAAGAAGTGCCATTATAATTACAAAAATCTTTGGCTGGGAAATGTATAACCCTACCCCCACCCTAATAATTCCTTGTATGTTAGAATAAGGTTACGCAGGAGTATAATTTGGATAAACACTTTGTATATTGATGGTTTGAGGCTGTGAACAAAAGGTTTGATCGCTGTTGACTTTGGAAGCCTTTTGTATTTGTTCTCATAATATACACGCACCAACATATAGGCCTAAACACATTACCATCACAGATGGAGCTTTTCAACCAAATGGACAATTAAATTTAAAAACCACCGGTACTTAAATTAAACAGCACATAAAACGTGCAATTCAATCTGTGTTTGGTTGATATTTGGTCCTTAAAAGGATAGTCTCAATATGGTCCATGGAGGAGAGTAATGAAGGTCATAAAAGACATTGCAATGATTTAGTCCATAATGTTCAGGGGGCAGATGGCCGAAGTCAAATTCAACAGTTTAAAAAGATTTTTAATGTTCTACTCCGATAATTAAAGATTAAAATTAAATGTGGACAGTAATTACACTTTATTATGCATTTCAAAAAAAGTGCAATAAATAACACATATATAAATAAAATGCATTAAAAGAATAAATAAATTAACATAATATTTAGCTGTTACATCCAGTTCAATTCATATTAGTCAACCCTTTACTTGAACACATTAAAATGCATAACAATACAGAGTTAATCTTTTAGTTGCATAGAAAGCTCTATTTCTTTTCTGGAAAGACTCCAAGCCACCTGCCTTACAACTATAGAATAATTTATTGTAAGATAATATAAACCTAGAAAACATCTTGAAAATTTTAAAAACATATGGTATAAGGCATCAACTTATTTTACTGTTACTGACATGTATGAATAACCCATGTTACTATCTTAATATTTAATTGTAACAAGCATATACAGTACATTGCTTTACAGTTTGGGTTAAAAAGATGTACACATTAAGAACATCAACTATGCATAACAACATTGTAACTATCTAATTAATGACAGTAATTAGAGACACAATGTAAAGTGTTATCATATATTTTAGTAAAATGTGTTAAATGCACAGAGTGCCAACATCTCCTTTTAAGTATGTGCTGCTAATTATTTAAGAATCAGAAAGAGGAGGTGGCAAGGCTTGAGTTTATTTCCTGTGCTAACTATAGTGTCATCACAGGTCTCCAAGGTTATCCCTCAAACTAAATGGGAACTTTGGAGCATTATTATTATTATTATTATTATTATTATTACATGTGTCTATGGTGCTATAGAAACAACCACACCTTAGGGGACACATACCGAAGTTTAAATCCCAATTTTCCCCCAAACTTTTAAAATGAACAGCCTAAGTCTTACCCATTTTGCCCTTCCATTGGCTACATTGGGTTGAATATTCTGGTTTGGAACATGTTATAGAAAATATTTATCAAGTACTGCAATAGGATAAAGAAAGTTATTGGTTGCCATGCTTTATTATCTGTTACACTTGCACCTCAGCAGTGTGTTCAGGGTCATGTTACTGGCTAAGATCATATCAGTCAATTGGGAAGCAGTTGGTTGGTTTAAGGTAGCAAAGAAGCCATTGGACAATTGCACTCTCCAGGTGTGGATAGGGCACTTAAAAGCATGGCTTTACCCTAGTGTAGTACCAGGTATCAGATTTAAAATTAAAATCCATATAGTATGTGTTTCTATCAAAACTGTGTGTGTGTGTAATAATAATAATAACAACAAATAAATAAATAAATAAATAAATAAAATAAATGGGTCTCTTCAGTGAGTTACCTTCGGTCTCGTAATGTATGATGTCACAGAAACCCTAGATATCATACATATATTATATATATATATATATATATATATATATATATATATATATATATATATATATATATATATATATACACACACAGTGCTCCCTTGCTATAAGGCTCTCGGTTATAACGCTCCTACAGCATGTACCCCAATTCCCTATACTAGTGATTCATGCAATATTTCTACAGTAAATACAGCACCGGTGTTGTTCAAACTGTAAATAACTTCTCAGTCTAATTTCCGTTTCTGTCTCTCCCTTTTGATACAGTATTTGAACTGAAGAAAAGCTGCACTTGCTCTTTATAACCCAGACATCTTATTCAGCATTTGTTTTATAAGTAAATAAATATTAGGCTTATTACGCGGTTCTCTTTCCAAATGCATTTACTTTTTTGCAGTGAGAGGAGCTCTGGCTTTCTCCGGGAGGCCAGACGTTTCAACTTCGCTTCAGCCCCGCTCAGGCAACCGAACCTGGGGCGAGAACATTGCCTCTTCCCCTCTCCCGACCCGCTTTCCTTCTCGCAATTGGTTTACTTGGCTGTCGTTTCAAACTTAACTCCCGACCGCCGTTTAGCCAGGCTATTGATAGTTTAAAAACTGCTAATTAAATTAAATTACATTGAAATGATCCACCTTTTTTGTTTGTTTGTTTTGTAAAAAAAATATAGCGTTGATTACATGGTTCTTTCTGCATGGTTAATTCACCGAATATATGCATTATAGAGAGGGAGTTGCTTCACTATATATGCATTATAGAGAGGGAGTTATTTTACTTTGTATTTTAGTCAGATGTGTGTTATGTGTCCAGCGGCTCCTCCCCCAAGACCTGCATTACAGCGAGGGACAGATTTATTAAGTCACTATCGGATTGTAAAAATAGCTTCAGTCCCCAGAGGGAATAACATTCTCTATAAAACAGATGCTATTCAAATTGTGGAGCTTGTAGTACCGGACAAATCTTGGCACATCTGCTTTCCTTTTGTTTAATTATCATGTAACCAGGCTTTGACAAACCTCAAAGCACGCAGCTAGCTTATTAATTTACTAACCGACATAATGATTCCCATGAGGAATGATGAGGGAGCTCTTCGATGCTGGAAAACTACCTGAGAGAGCAAATCAAGCTAGCGCTGACTTGATTATGTCAAAAGCTATAACACATCCTAAAAGAAAGAAAGAAAAGAAAGGAATGGATGAGAGCACAAATAAAAGTATGCAATGTTATTATAAGAGCGAAAAAAACTGAAATGGCAGTGGGCTGGAAATGTAGCAAGAAGAACATACCAAGGAGATACTAGACTGAATCCCAAAAGATACAAAGCGACCAAGAAGACGACCTCCAGGAAGATAGCTAGATGAATTTAGGAAACACATCGGAGCAACAGGCTTTTGTGGAAGAATCTTGGGGAGGCCTTCATCCAGCAATGGATTGAAAACAGCTGAAGATGATACACACACACACAAATAAATAAATAAATTAAATAAATACAGGCAGAGGGAATTGTTTGTTTCTTATTTAACTAAAAAAGAAGAAAAAAAACAGTTTGAATTATCAGCCAGTGAGATTAACTTTTTCAGACCCTATTTACAATGTCCATCAATGTACCTTAAATGAGTGCTAATCAAAGCTTTAAAAATCTTCTCCTCCATTATATTAAAGAGTGAGTAGCTTCAAATGTCATGGATGATTGCATTAATAATGCAATCTAATTCAAGACTTCTTTCTTTTATTTGCAAACTGGTACATTTACATCCCCTTAATATTTATGGTCTTTGCACTCTTTATTAAAATTATTACTGGTCCCTCCACTTTTATGGTGCTGAGAATCTTTTAGTTCATACGTTATGCAAAATATGCAAATGTAAATATATAAAAGACTATAAACACGCAGCATCCTCTTCCTGTGTACCTGGTCACATGTTCTGTTTGCAGCTAGACCACTGGATTGAACTAAAGCTCTATTTGCAAAACATACAGCCAGTTTTCTGATCTTGGCGAGGGAGCTCTGCATTGGATATTTCACTCCAGCAGGCAAATGGGGTGGGTTGGATTATCTCAGTGGCCCCTATACGACAAGCCCGGGACCAAATCAAGCTGAAATCTTGGCTCCAGGGTTCACTTTGACAACATCAGCTCCTTAGGTTTACATTAGGGATAAAAACAGGGGTTAAAAATACACAATAAAAACAAATTTGCTGACAGCAAAAATCGGGACAATAAATGGGAGGTTTCTGGAGTCTGCAACAGATGATGATGGTGTTTAAAAATAAAAATAAATAATTTTTTTCCCCCCCACACACCAGTTATTTTCTACTTTTAGTTATGGATTCCAGCATTCACTTAATACTCAAATTACTTTTGGAAAGTTTCATAAAGAAATGAACAATTGAACCATGTGGGTGTCTACACTAAACTTTTCAGCTTCATTGTTTGAACTGTTCTTGTGACCTCTGCAGTCTTTCCCCATAATGATACATTTAGTTAGTGTCTGGAGAATTAGGTTAGCTGTCTGCACAGAGTGTATAGTCCTGCGTTGCTATTTAATAATAGTGCAGTGACAAAAAAGTACAAGGGTTATTTAGGTCACCATATACACATAAAAAAGAATTGATTAATGCTCTCAGTCCAAATCCCAGTTAACACTTTACATGAAGTGGCTCCAACTATTGTGTATTTATATAGTAGTTAGTAAATAAATGTGTACTTAAATATATTGTGGGAAGAGATTTAAATACATTGTAACTGTGCATAATAACACTGTAATTATGTGTAAGTACACATGTATTTACCAAGTAACTACTATTAACTACAAAACTCTATGCAGAAACTGCAAAAGACAGCTTTATTTGTTTAAATGGTATTTCTGCCCACGCTCAATAATTTCTGGTGATCAGCATTCAGCATTGTACCAAAGTTGCCAATAGAAATTCTAGAGGAATAACATATTCCATATCATGTTACCTTGTTATGGATTCCTGCCTTTTAAAAGCTGCAAATTGTCATAAGTCTTGCTAGATGGCTCCTGGATAATTTAAGACAGCTCCTTCATTGAATACTTACTGAGGAAATGTAGAGGAACTGAATATATGCAATTCAAAGTTAAAATTGACTTTTTTTTTGGTTTCTGTTATCAAAGCCAGCACACCACAATGCAAAACAGCATTTGGTTTGCAAATAAAGAAAAAAGCCTTGGATTATTAATTCCATTGTTCTTCATTGTGGACAAGGATAGAAATCTTTAGTCATTTGCACAAAAGCAGTACCTATGATTAATGAACTAAATTTATCAGGTACTCTGGTACATAACCCATTTCGAAACAATTTTCTCTGACGCCTAAATAGCATTTCACAGCAAAACAAAACAGATAAGGGGGTGGGGATATATATATATATATATATATATATATATATATATATATATATATATATATATATATATATATATATATATCTATATCTTTTGGGATCCATAGATATATAGATGTATACTTGTATATATAGATATCTATATATAGAGACACACACACACACACACACACACACACACACACACACACATACTTGAAGCTGAATGCATTATTCATCCAGTTGTTTGTGTTCTGTATTCAAGGCGGACAATGATTTAAAGCTCTGGATGGGGCAATATCCATTTTAATAATCTGACTCATCAGCTGCTCTGGTGAGGGAGAGAATAAAAAATAAAAAGAGAAACAGCAAGCCGTGGTTCTGTGTTCGAAAAGGGGAGAGCTGCATTTTCTGTTTGCTTCGTAAATTTGACACTTGTCAGTTTATCTGTAGAACTTCTACTATTGGATATCAGTTACCAACGCTTGCTCAGTGATAAGAGGAATGGGAATGCAACTGATATGCGAACTAAAATCATGAGATTGTACATGTTTTGCAACCCAGAGCTGCTGCCTTTTCTCTTTAAACTATTGTTATTCACATGTCTTAGATCAACTTGGGAATTGGACTTCAACTTAATTTCACTTCCCACAACCCATTAGGTACAAATTGGCAGAATTTTTTTTTTTAAATATGTTTGGCAGCACTTTACATTAAGAGCCTCCAATCAACGTCACTAAATGCCACATGGGCTAAGTTAAGATGATTTGAACTCAACAGAGGTCAGCTTTTATGTTCTGACAATTTCAAAATTTCCATAACTTAAAAAGAAAATACATTTTTAAAATGTACTCTTAAACCTATTATAGAAATCTGTGCTTCTTTTCAAATCTTACGTCCAATTACACCAGCAATCTGAGAGACTTGATCCATTAAAATGCTTCTCATCTGCAGAGAACAAAAGCAGCAGTAACTCCCCTTGCTTTGCTCGTCATTAACAATTCAATGTGACGGTCAGGGATGAGCAGCCACTACAGTCAGCAGCACTAGACAATGGAAATGAAGATTTGCCTGCTGATGGGACAACTCTTGCAGTGCAATCAATAACCCAGGCATTTACTGCAGTGCTCTGGAAGAAGGTTATAAAACAGGTTCAATGTTAAAGCTTGATGTTAAAGCCTAACAGTTTATATTATATCTGTATCTGTTTACACAAGATCTGTATTACGCTCAAGGAATGGAGAAAATGTATAGAGACTTGATCAGCACCATATACAAGAATGCAACATCCACAGTAAGACAATTAAAAAAGGAGTTCGTCAAGGAGATACAATTTCCCCAAAGCTCTTCACAGCCACCATAGAAGACATTTTCAAAACACTGGATTGGGAAAATAAGGGGCTGAAGATCAATGGAGCCTACTTGAATCACCTACGATTTGCTGAAGACATCCTCATAATTTACAACATGTCCAGAAGAATTACAAACAAGAATACAAGAACTACACAAGGCTAGCATCAAAGCAGGTTTGAAAATGAACCTGAAGAAGACTCAAGTCATGTTCAATAAATATACCACTCCACAGGCAATTGAAGTCAATGGGATCAAGCTTGAAGAAGTCAATAACTATGTCTACTTACGACAGTTAGTTTCGGCAACGGAGAACCAAATGTGTGAAATCAGCAGAAGAGTAAAAACGGGCTGGAGTGCCTTTGGAAGATTAAGCATGGTTCTGAAAGGGAAACTACCCTTATGCCTCAAGAGGAAAGTCTTCGACCAATGCATGCTGCCAGTGCTAACTTACGGATGCGAAACCTGGACCCTCAACGCAAAAATGACTCAAATTACAAATGACTCAACTGAGTATGGAACGATGCATGCTGGGAATAACAAGTAGAGACAGGAAAAGGAAGGAATGGATAAGGAGTACAAGCAAAAGTATGCAATGTTATTATAAGAGCGAAAAAATGAAATGGCAGTGTGCCGGACATGTAGATATAAATAAATATAAATCTGTTGGAAACTCACCACCCTATCTGTTAACAGAAATAAGGAATCTTAGGAAATGATAGTAATTAGACAAAATGTGCATAGCTTCACTTCACAGCCCTCTCACACAATCTGCACAAGATCTCTTTAAACAATAACCCACATGACATCTCAACATTGTATAATTTGAAAATCCCCTGTCATACAATCTATTAGAGCTATATAAGCTGTGTGTGTGTGTCGTGTCTATTGATTTTGCACATAAAACTTCTACCCTATTGACACTACCATTATTAATGTCCAAATATACAGTCTTCCCCTATAGTAAGTGAAACGAATGAAAAAAAAAAAAAAGAATTTGTGATGGGCAAGAATGTAGTTAGGCTTATGAGATGTAAGAAACAGCCTTTGTTATTTCTTCTTAAAAAGGTTGGGTCAAAGCCCATTGGGAAAGCTTGAGGCATGCAGTGTGTGCCATGTTTTTACCTTTGCGTCAAACAGCTCGATAAGATTTGACCCACGGGCCCCAGGGGAGATATGACCGCGGGGGGCCGTTGAAATGCTGTTTGTCCCAAATTGCCTTGTGAAAATATGCCAATAGCAGACTCCCACAGACGCACTGATCGGGAGAAGGTTAAATCATGGCCTACAAGCATGAAAGCAAAGTCAACCATTCAACCTCTCCAAATCTACTTGAGATTCTGAGAACTAGTACAGAACATATTTTCTAGCCTGACGTTTTCTTGATGGACCCTGTGTATATGCCGTGACTGGTTCCCAGTGGAATTACAGTGGGCTGGTTCAGGGTAATAAAACAGGAGGCGCAACCACAGTGATCGCATTCTGTGGCAAATGTACAGTAAGAGTGACGCTGTAAATGAAGAGAACAAGGAAGGCTGTGTGGTCCGGTGGCTAAAACAAAGTGCTTGTAACCAGAAGGTCCCCGGTTCAAATCCTGGCTTACTCACTGACCTACTGTGTGACCTTGAGCAAGTCACTTAACCTCCTTGTGCTCCGTCTTTTGGATGAGACATTGTGATGCATACGGTAGTTCATACACCTTAGTCTCGAAGCATCTGCTTAATAATAGGGCTGAAGCCTTTTGATGTCATCTAATGAAGGCATGTCAAAGTATTATTACAATGAATTTGGAAATATTACACAGTGGTACAGATGCTGTACTACAATGAAATGTTGGTTCATACCATTGGATTATCAGATTTTTAAAATAGAAATCACTTTTGTAACCAATGGAAGAGACTCTTACCATTGTAGCAGCCATATGCTTATTTTAGTTAATGACCATTGCATTGCTATTGAAGATCATTTGGCAATAAATGACTCAATACTGTTTCAAATGAAATATGATATGGGTCCGCTGAGTGGCTCACCTGGTAAAAGCATAGATGCGGGGTGCGCAGGGCAAGTCATACAGTCTTCGCTGGGGATTCTGCAAGGAGAGTTACATTGGCTATGGTTTGGGAGACAAAGAAATGCAATATGTAGTGCACAGTTACACTGTACAATTGACAGGGGGTTTAGTAATGCACAGTATGTTCTACTTTTTTTAAAGATATCACACCTTAAAACTATTTGGACCACTGAAACTTTTAGAGAGACTCCCCCATCTCTCAAGAACAGACTAATTTTATAAAACAATAAAAGACAGCATCATTTTATGTTATTTTTCACAAAAAGGTTAAAGAAAGCAAGCTTCTTAGTTTCAAACAGAACGAATTCAAACACTCAAAAAAAAAAAAAAAGCTCAGCATTTCTGTTTAAAGATTATCCAGCTCTCCTGTCACTACTGACAAGTGAACCCGTTTTAGCAACCAATTAACTAAAGGTTGAAAGGTGTTTGCTCAGTTATGTACTTCACTGCTTGCTAAAAAGAATCCTGGTGATTTTGTAGCATTTTGCAGAACATGGAACTGTATGAGTCAGTTGTGTGCAATACAAATACAGCTTTCTGCAACTGATAAATTAATACAGAAAATGCTACAAAGCATGTGTATAGAACAAGTAATAGCTGCATGTGTTGTGTTGAATGATTTTTCTTAGCAATTGAAATACTGTCACTGGAATGTCATCCCTTAGTCAAAGATCTTCAGTGGCAATGTGGTAGCCCTGCAATGGTAATGTAAAGATTTTGTAACCATTTTTTTTTTTTTTTTTTAAGGACAGCTACAATGGAATAAACTATAGATAGAATGTTACCGCTGTTGGCGCTTGTAGTATCATATTTTTTATTGGTTTTCCCATTGGTTTTAAATCAATTTATGCTGGCACTCCCTTAGAGTACCATGGCACTATATATTGATCTTTTTTTCTTTCTATAGGAATTGGAAAAGCTGGAGGGATTGCTTCACGTTTTACAAATGTAGGTCAATTTGTTTGCTATAATTCATCTTGAGCACTGTAATTTGCAGTTCAATTAAAAAACATGGGTCTATTAACTTACATTTCCCGAGTTTCCCTTTCTAAAAATGAATAAACACAGTGCACAGAACTGGGACAGAACAGGAACTACACTGACAGCCAAAAAGTCAATAAACAATAAAAGCTACAGACTTAAACTAGGGGGAAAACTAGCTCACAAATCTTTTACGCTGGCTCCATTTCAATCATATTACTCTCACAATCACTACAATTAATCATTACTCCTCCCCAAAGCATGTGACAAGAGGCAGTTCAAAAAATAAATCAACAATAACAATAGGAATAAACTCTCGTGGCAAGATCAATAATGAAAGCGAAAGTGGTGGATCCATGTCACCAGAAGCCCAAGATACAATTAAACTTTTTTTATTGCATACTTTGGTGTATTTTATTTGTTATAAGTAATTGTAGCCATTTACAATAGCTTGAAAAAGTAGCACATACAGTATATAAATATGGAAGCTTTTGTAAACCATGGGCATTACATTAAAAATGTTGTCCCTTAATTATACATTTCCCCCACCCCACCACAATCAACCCCTGCAATTGGTCTTTATATCCCATTGGGCAAGCTGTTGTTTTTACATTTGACAACTGCAAGCGCTCAAGAAAAATGAGCATAAACCCGTTCATCACCCCTCTCGTTAATTCACCCAGTGGTCGGTTCTGGGTTTGGGATACGGATTGTGTAATGCACATATTTATACAGTAAGTGTACTGCCACACAAATGTCATTTTCCAGTAGGTTTCTGGGACAGAGAAGCAAGCTGATCTCATTTATGGTGGCGAGCAAGGATTCTTTTATTGTAACCAAGAGAGTATGATTCAGGTTAAATACTACCTGTAAGAAAATGCCCTTTTAAAATAAAATCACTTTGAAAGATGGTTGGTAACTCATTTCCATATGTATGTTAAAAAAAAAAAATCCTGATTGTATGCGACTAACAGTCACTTTATTCTTTATCGGCTCATTCAGTTTCTTCAAAAGCGATTTAGGCCGTCATTGAACTGCTGCAAGCCCAACATCTTCCCTGATACTTCATGATACAGAAACAATTTTTCTTGCTTTCCATATAAAATGTACCTCACCCCCATAAATCACGTTAAGTACCATTGAATGAAATGGGCATCTCATTATGGAAACAAATTTAAGATGATCTTGATAGATGGGGACCCTTTAAAGTGCATTCTTTCTTTTGTGGCGATGGTGTATAAATTGCGTTTTTTTATTTTATTTCCCTAGATTATTGCATGTAATAGGATGCATCTGTATGATAATTAGATTAGTTAGCAGATGGTTGACGTTGATTATATAAGTTTGCATGGGGAAATTTGTTTTTCTACAAAAATTCCAGATTTTTTTTTTTTTTTTTAACTGTATCCTATACTTTACAAAAATCGAGTTTACGATCTTTAAAACACAGTGTTCTGTAGGGACAATCTGAAGATAAATGGGTAACATTATATTCACAGTGTCTTCAATTACTGTGTATTTACATATTCACAATGTACTTTATGTGCAAATCTTTATGCATGATATATGTACGTGCACAATTGTAGCAGAAAAGGGTTAAGTTTAAAGTTAGTAGGGGGATTAGAACATGAAAAAAAGTTACACATTCAGTACATGGTAACTATGTATACTAACATTGTAATTATGTGTAAGTAATTGAAGACACTTTATATGAAGTGTTACCTACATGTGTCTCATTCACAACTTCACATCATAGACCTATATTGTTAATGACTGTAAAATGTATGTAATTCTTAAACACACAAAACAAAATACTCAAAATAAATGGCACAAGGACTAAACAAAAAGACAGAACAAGCACGCACCTACAACAAGTTAAGTAATTGAGATCTAGTTAAGTAATTGAGAGCTCGGTCGGAATGAAAACCAGCAGCCACAGGGGGTCCCCAGGACCAAGTTTTAGAAGCCCTGCCCAAAATTGACCTACTACTGTTGCTTTTGTAGTCCTGGCCTCCCAGCGAACAACCTATACAGGCACCGTCTTGCAGACCAGGGGTTTCATGTAGTAGTTCTTGTAGAGCGGACGCCCTCCTACTTGACGTGAAACCAACACACTTTTGCTCAGCGCCCGTCTGTATAGCAATGGCCTTTTAGTAGCCTCGAAGTGTGGAGCCCCCCAGCCAATCCAGACCTCCTGCCCCCCTCAGCGCTGGCGAACCGAACTGCCCAAACGGTTGCCCAGATCAAATCAATTCTCTGACGGTATACAAAAAAATAAAGCCAAGAAAAATACAGATTTTGGTCAACTGACAGAAGCCTGAACATTGTCAGAGATAAATAAACAGATTCCCTATTCATGCAGTATTGTGACACATAAGCAGCAAAAAAGACAGTGGATGTTTGGCATGTTTGCTTTCCCTCAAAACCAACCTTTCTGGTAAATAGTGTTGAATACAATAGAAGGCAAACAGCTCACGATAAGCAATTTAATATCTCAATTCCTTCGTGGGGTTTCAATGACAAGTCTCATGCATACAGATATTTTTGGCAAGAAGGAAACCGATTTATACATGTAGCTGACTTGCTTGCACATTACATCTCCCATGTCTGCAATAGCAAGCAATCGCTATATAATTGTAGCTATACAATTCACTGGTGGTCCCCATTAGGAAGCTCTTCGAAGCAGCCAACTGGAAATATCATCAGTGACTAATATCAGCACCAGTTAATAGAGCAGGGAAATCGGATGGTCTTTTGTTACAGCAAATTGCCTGGTGTAAGCTGTCAATTGATGAGAGCATCATATGCAGAGAATGGAGTTTCCTCAACCTGCTTTGAGATAGAATAAAATGGAGGATAAATAAGGTTGGCTGTCTACATCCATGGAGGTACATGACAGTTCATTTTCTTAAGATCCTCTCTGAACATTTAGATGCAACTCCTCGTCTTTTACTTCTGATCTATCTCATTCTACAAGCCCTGAACGGAATTAGAAGAGTAAAACACAGAATCTGATGCAGTCCTGCCTCCAGTAGTAGCATATCTAGCAGTGCTTTGTTATAGAGTTACATGGTTTGGAGTTGCTTCGGGCTTGTCTAGATAATCCTAAGAGTTGGGACTTAACAGCCTTTCTCATTCTACTAAAATCATGCAAAGCAGTCCCAGTGTTTCTCTGGAAAAAGCAAGTTCAAAGCCAGGTAAAGGATTTAGAGAAAAAAAAAACATATAGGAGCAAAAGAACCCAGAACCACTCAGAATGATTGCAAATACAACAAATTAGAAAATGATTCGGTACCAACAGCCAATCAGCTTCCAGCTCTAGCGGGCTTCTATCAGACAGTAGATGCGCGCTGGAATGTCCCTGCATGAACTGTGAATCAACCTTAAAATCAATCAAATCAGAGTGCTGGCTTTTTCATTTGGACTTTCATTGGACAGCAGATACTAAACAGACACAATTGGTCCAAAATGTTTCATTATCCACCAGAACAAGCCAATTAATGCTTTGCACCAACGAAAGCAACCAATCCTGTACCCTCGCCTTCGGCTCGGGACACATAACTCCAGTTGTGGTCAACTACCACACGGTAGAGCCTTCTTCGATGGCAATATTGCTGAAATGGTAAGGGAAATGTTAAACTAAAAGGATATTCAAGTTACTTACTCTTGAAGGAATTTATTATAGAATCCAAAGAGAATTATTAAGCATACAGTAATATAGCAACAAGAAGACATCCAACAGGATTTGAATATTGGGTTTCTTCCAACAGGATACCTATAAAAATCACA
The DNA here is from genome assembly GCA_030684275.1 of Acipenser oxyrinchus oxyrinchus. Taxonomy (NCBI): domain Eukaryota; kingdom Metazoa; phylum Chordata; class Actinopteri; order Acipenseriformes; family Acipenseridae; genus Acipenser; species Acipenser oxyrinchus. Next base: position 1,909,780 of record CM060281.1, on the reverse strand, counting down.
CGATAAGGGCTAAGAAAGGTATTAAGTCAAATCATCTCCAGGTAACAAGCAGACGATGGACAGAAGTCGATGCATTATGTTATTAATTTAGGTTTAGAAACAGGAAGGTATATACTGTGCAAGCAAGTGAATTTCCTTCAGCTTCATTTCTTTTTACTGTCTTCAGTTGATCTCTTGAGATAAAGGCTATCAATTCATCCATTGAAAAAGACTGGGAATATCCAGGAGTATCCACACGCACTGAACACACCTACAGCACCTCTGAGCATACCCTGATCACTCTTTCCAATGAGGGCTCCTGGAATTATTAAATATTCCCTTAAATCCGATACCGGTATTATGAATCGATTTAATATAAATTACCCATTTCCCTCTCTCTAAATTTAAGGCCAATAAAATATACATTTTAAATTTCTCTAGCTCTGATGTCAACAAATGAAACCTAGCCAAAACTAAAAAAAAAACTCCTTTTTGCTTTGATGAAGTGGGTGACAATGGTGATTGTAGTTATTTTATTTTAATTGTAGAATAAACACAACAAATCTCCAAAGCAATTTCAGAAACGACCACTATTTATACCTCTTGTATAGAGATTTCCATTAGTTCATACAATTTAAGGGGGCATTAAATACAGGTCTCACACCCCTCATGGTCATTTTTCAAACAACCTCTAGTCAGCTTTTGGAGAGATTTATTTTCAGAATCAACCCTTGGTTGAAAGATTAGCGAAGCCTGGTAAATGATGGGCAAAATAGCAGGAAATTAAACTGGTGAAACAATTTCAAACTTATGAAACCAACAAGAAAGCCAGCCTTTTAAATAAGAAATATTTTAAAAGTATCATTTTAAATAGCAGTAGTTAATTCAATATGCTTTGTTTCTCTATCCATGAAATAATAAGCACCTTCAGACAAGTCAGCTATTTTATTGCAACTCTAAAATCAACAATAAAAACCAAAAGGGTCCTCACGTAGAACAAATGTGTTCTTATTTACAAGTGCTTTGTAAGTAAGTACAGCAAGTGGACTATAGACATGGTCTGAAGGGAAACGGAAGCTCTGACTAGCACTTGTGCAAATGTATAATTTGGAGCAAGTCGTTTTGTATACTGGAGCCCTGCTTCAGTGCAATTGAAATATAATTCCTATCGTTTTTAGATGGGTAGATTTTTCTATGTATAATTATGACAGCCCCACAATAGTAGGGCAATATAAATATACATATATTATATATATATATATATATATATATATATATATATATATATATATATATATATATATATATATATATATAATCTTATTGTATTTTTATAGAGGGCATGGGGCAGTATTTACTGCAAATAATTAAAAAGAGTGGGGGATTGTACTTTACCGTTACTGCGCTAATGAGAAATTATGGCAAAAGCTAAATTCTGTCTTGAGATCCGTTTGTCAAAATGTTAAAAAAAAAAAAAGTGGATGATGTTTAATAAATATATATGTAGTATACAATACTATTATTGATATACATCTATTCGAGTTTTTATTAATGTGTATGTAATAAAACAATGTGAAAAATAAAACAATTATATAAAAAATACAAAGAATTACACAGGGTTCTACCTATGCCTAACCCTTTTCTGATACAATTGTGTACTTACATATACCATGCAAAAATATTTATACATTGAAACTATGCACAATAACATTGCAATTATGTGTAAATAAACATTTTCTAAATAACTATTATGTAAATACACAGTAATTAGGAGACACCATGTAAAGTGAAAGGGATAGAACCCACTTGTCACTTATCTAAACCTTTCTTTATTTGTGCATTCATTAATTTTCCTTCTCCTTACACGCCTGCCTTTTGCGACTGCAATTTTCTTAGGAACAAATAATGCAAAGACTGCCCTGGCCTCGTCATACGTTGACTTGTTACAGTTGCCAGACGTTTGAGGCAGAGAAGAACGGCAGCTTGCTTTTTATTTTAAAGAAAGAGAAAGACAGTCATTGTTCTCGTTTCCTGGAAAGCTTTTTAACTGGAGCTGTCTTCTGTATTGAATTGGCCGGTTCTCCGATCCAAGTACTTGGTGTCCCACATCGAATTTGATGGATTGATTTGATGTATTGGGCTCCCTGCATTGAAATAGTTGGCTTTGACCACGTTATGCCAGCAGAGTATCGTATCCACTTTATTGCCTCAATTGTGCGCTTACATAAGTCATGCAAACAGATTTACACCTGAAGTACATTGTAACTATGCATAATAACATTGCAATCATGTGTAGGTACACATGTATTTACTAAGTAACTACTATGTAAATACACAGTAATTAGAGTCAATGTAAAGTTTTACCAGAAAACACAGTACAGGAACAATCCCTGATCATGCCAGGCATGTGAATACTGTAGCTAGACAATTGCACAGCAGTCGTTTCACAATGGCAAACTACAATGCAGCAAAAAGATCTGTTGGTCTTTCTTTCCATGACTCGATGCTCAAGCTTACATTTGTTTGCAGACCTTGGCCTGTAGCTTTTGAGCAGGTGCTGTGTAATGAGTAGGTTGTTGACTGATAGTTAAGATGTGTGTGTTGATAGCCGACAGGCAGAAAGAGACCCCTAGAGGTAGACACAGAGCACTACACCCAGTAGATTCAACACTGCTGTTACAGCACTTGCTATTCTCAACTTCATTTCACAGCATTTACTAATAAATCCATGGTGTCATTTAGAAGTGAGCTATCTATAGTTTTAAATAGAGCAAAAAAGAAAAAAAATACAGCTCACATCAACACCAGCTTTATGGGCATTTCCTTCACAAAAATGATTGCATCATTTCTAATATACTTCATTGAAAACAGAGCTGAAGATGCATTATAACATGATTCTGGGTGTTGTTTGTACATGGGCTACACTACTGTGGCCTAAAGTGATTCCCAGCCTTCCACAGATGAAAGGCTTGTGTTTTAGCCCGCTTGCCTTCCTATAACCCCCTCCCCACACACACACACACACAAAATGTTTGTTATTGTAAGTCACTTATGAGAGAAGTCAGCCAAATCACAACTAAGGATTTGTAAAAAATGTTTTTTTTTTAAAAATGCAGTAAATATTATCTTGCCATCAACAAAAGACACTTTGTAAAATAGTATTTCCCAGGGTACAATCTTTGTTTCTGCAATCTATAATAAGTTAATATATTACGTATATGTTGTTTCTTATTATAACAAATATTTCACTCCAGTTGAGAGGCCAGAGCCAAACTGCACAAAATCACATCTCTTAAAAAGAATATATTGCAGAATTAATATATTGTCCTTGGTTTGCCGTTACGGGGTTGTAATGATCTGTTGTCCTTGCGTGTAGATTGGATGTGCTTACCTTGTTAAACAAACAATTTCCTTTCATGTGCATTTATAGCTACAGGCAAAAAAAAAATTAAAATCTCTTCCCTTTTTTACATTTACATTATTCAATTATGTTTTTGTTGTTTCTGCTTGGTTCTATTAATGGGAAAAAACACACAGGCTCCAGTGCAGGAGTCATCATTTATTCAGTTGATTTATTTACAAATTTTGAAACAGCTACAGGGATAAAAGGCATTATGCCTGCAAGGTTTTATAATCCTTTTTCCTACCCTTGTTTCTGTGTGCCACTGTCTTCCCTTTCCTCGAAGGTATAACACTATAGCATTTGCTGCAACTCTTACAAGGGGCAGGCATAAGCGAATTAAAGGCAAACAGGTTTCATAAGGAGAGGGAGTGTGGGTCCTTGCAAGTAAAGTTACCTTCGAGCAGTGTTAACAAACTTATCAACAAAATAAAAGGTATTTTCTGGTGTACAGTGCAAAGAAGGACTATCTAGTTGAGTCAGGAAACTCATGTGATAGATTTATTAAAACAGACAAATATTACTGCATTATACATATTATACACTACATTCTTTACAGCCTTGTGTTTCCCAAGTACCCCTGACCATAAATTAGCTTGCCGATCACCGGAGGGGCTGACTGTGGGGAACCAGTGGGTGGGGGGAGGATAGCTGCATGCTACCAAAGTGGCTTAAGATATAACTATGCAGCCGATAGTGGCATTATCAGATATTTTATATGTACATATTGACAAGCTGTTCTGTCATTTAATATACTACTAAGTATAACATTTTAAACTTTAATGCTAGTCATGTAAACTGTACATTTGGTTAGTAGCAAAATGTAACAACTATGTATTATAAATAGGTATGAGCATGCTGTGTTGGTTTCAACGTGATTATACCACATTATGTGAAGCTCCCCCTAGGACTGGGGTCTGAGAAACGGCAGAAAATCTTGTCTATAATTAGAGGCAAATAGTCAGACTACGCAACCCTCGGCTGCATATTTATTATTAAAGCTACTTTGGCAGCAGGTGGTTACAAATGCACAGTTATATGGTGTTTAGCATTTATGAAGGTGTTATGAAGACCACATAGTGTCGATTTAAATCTCAGATTAATATTTTCCTAGATACATATAATTGTCTTAAATGTAGAAACACCACCAAGTGTATTTTCAAACAAGTTTGAGGACCAATTATGGATAGGAAAACCTGGTTACAGTAATTACAGTACCACCAACACTCAGAATAGTCTCAATTGCACCTAATTCAATAACCGATAGTGCTCGGCTAAGTGTGAATAAAAACACATCCGTCAGTACAGAAAGTTTAAGTGTGAGAAGCTCCGATGGTCTGTTTTCTCCTGTATGGTGGAGATAATAAAAGCACACACAAAAAAAAAAAATTAAATTGGAATTCCTGTCGTACAGCGATATTAGAGTGAAAATCTCCATTTTAATAAAGTTATTTTGAGACTGATGGAAAGGCTGAAATTACATTAGATGACTCAGTGGATCCCTGATGGGCTCGCGAAAAGGCAGCATGATCCAGAGCATATATAAAATAAAGACGATCGAAGCCGAGATATTCGTGTTTGGAGTTAATGGAAATATAAAGCAGGGTTGAGTTGAGGTACTTAGAGGTTCTGATTTACACTATATTGGATCACTTGCCGTGTACCACCAGAAATTTAATGAAATTAAATGAGCAAGGATATGCAATATAGATAACACTTTACATTAGTCTCGAAATACTTTGTATTTACATAGCAGTAAATACATGTGTACTTACACAGTTACAATGTTATAATGCATTGTTACAATGTACTTAATGTGTACATCTTTTTGCACAATATATGCAAGTACACAATTGTATCAGAAAAGGGTTGGGTACTTAATGCATAATACCATTGTAATTATATTGAAGTAAGAGACACTTAATGTAGGTTTACCTTAATATAGCCTTAACATTTTCATAATATTTAACGTATTACTTGTTTAATAGCTGATTACATATGTATATCATTAAGTGCTGACTAACTATTCCATAAAAAATATCCTATTTCAACCACTGCTTTTGAAAAGACTCCTAAAAGCTGAATTTTAGAAGAGGCGGTTTAAAAAATAACCTTTAATAATCTGCACCCCATATTGCCCTCTAACTGTCAATTGGTATAGAGATTTTTATTATTATTATCTCACCTCACAGTTGGTACAATTGCCGAGAGGGTCATTTACCACCTCGCTTTTCAGAAGCAGCCCCTTGTGGTTGAAAATAGAGGCACTTTGACAACAGAGTGCCCAAATAATCTCCAGCGGCTGTCATAACATTGATACACACAGCTGGCGTAGTGTTAAAACTGCAATTAACAGTTGCACTAACTATGACAGGAAAGGTATGCAGTTTGTCCTATTTTAATTAACAAACTGGGGCTCCCAAGTGGCGCATCCAGTAAAGGTGCTCCACGTGGAGTGCAGGATGCACCCTATAGCCCAGAGATCGCAGGTTCAAATCCAGGCTGTCGTGACGGGGGGGGGCACAATTGGCCGTGTGCCGCCCAGTTATGGAGGGCTTAGGTCGGCAGGGCAATCCAAGGTTCACACCAACGACCCCTGTGGCTGATGGGGTGCCCTGCGGGTCTACAGTGGAACCATTCAGATCTGTGTTGTCCTATAGGCCTGATGGCACGTTTCGGCTTGTGTTTCAGCCTCCATTTCCCAGAGTCACTGAGGGGTTGCAGCGGTGAACCGGGATCAATAATAACACAATTGGGGATTCCAAATTGGGGAGAAAACTGGGGGTAAGAAAAAAAAGTTAAAATTGAATTACTTGATGGAGATATAAATCTTGATAATTGGTATGCAGTCTAAGATCAATGAAATCTACCACATCACTGTCAGAGTGTGGTGCACTGATCTGTTGTGATAAGGTGTTTATATTGCACACCGGTGTTCTAGAACTCCGAGGGTCTACTGTAGTTGAAAGTCTAATGCTGGCTTAAAACTATACAAATGTTATTAGGATAGAGGAGGCGCATTCTAGCACATGGGGAATTAGTCAAATAGCTATTTCCTTGGGTACTACAGCTCATGTATAATGTTGAAAAGGACAAAGCATTTCAACGAGGCAAGTCAAACCTTACGTGTCACATCAACGCCCTTTTCATATCAACCTGTTAGAAAATGGTGTCAGAGGAGAGCTGCAGCCGGACCAAACCAAGAAATAAACATCTGTCAAATGTAAACTGGGCCTGAAAAGTAACTAGTAGCAATTGTGTTCAAGTAAGTTGTAACTAAGGGATTACTTTTTAAAAAAGTTTAAGTCCCACAAAACCGACCACAAATTCAGCTAACACTTTGAATTTGAACCAGCGGAGCTGGAAGGATACTGCATTGGAAAAAACACACACAACACGGATATAGATAATAACATCAATGTTCTTAAAGTATATTGCCATTTAGTATTCATTTTATTCCTTTGACTCATCTTCTGTAGCCGTGATGTTTTTTTCTCTATTTTTAGTATAATGTAGGTGTTGCACGTACTATGTTAGACTACATCAAGCGATAATGATTAAAAGTCATTTGCATGTCTGAAAAACACTTTTCAGCAGTAATTGATTGAGTTTCCACAGCAGGAGATCCTTTAAATGGATTCACTCAGCTACTGAGGTCGTGATTGGAAGCCAACACATAAGTCGTTCTGCTTGGCTTAGGAAATCTTTTCAAAGTTTAATGCAATTGAACTTTAAGGACATAAAGCGAACACATGAATTGGGTAAATGCAATGCCTTTTTTGCTATAATGGATATGCAAAAAACACAGCCCATGAAAAAGGTTTAAGTCTTTCTTGCAATATGAAAAAACTTTGTCCTTCATAGAATTTTACCCTGGTAAAATTTGCACAGTATTTTTTTGGGAGTTTAATAGATAGATATGTTTGAAAGGAGGTATATCTGCAGTGTACACAAATTTAAATAAGAAAATAAGGTTTTTGTTGGATGTACACAATTAAAAGTCATTCAGCTGTAGAGAAAGAAAAGTAAACATAGTGTAGTAAACTTGAGACAAGCAAAGGGGCAAAAAAACCACTTCAAAATAAAATTAAAGATATGGATTAAACCAAACTTAAATATCTGAATTCCAAGACATTATATTTCCTGCTTAGCAGAGAAGAGAGATTTGGAACAGCGCGATTCACTCGGTCATTGGATTAAAATGAATGCAAGATAGATTTCAAAAATGAGAAACATATTCACTCAGGGCCACTGAATACTAAAGTCATTTGATGATAGATCTTTCAACGCTTGTTGTATAAACTGGTATACTCTAATAAGGCCTGCTGTGTTTTCTGTGGCTTCAACTAACATTAGCGCACATAAAACCGCTCCGTCAACCATTTGACATGAGGGGTAATGACCCAGAAATACATGTGATGGCCTGGACCTGAAAAACATTTTCAAAGAGAGCCTTACAAGTTGAACCAACAGTGCAAAAACTTGACAGAAGACTTTGGACAACCTATCTGGGCTCAGAATCCCAGCGGGCTTTGCTGTCATTCAATCAATTAGAATACATACAAAATTACAGTCAACCAGAAAGGAGGGGGAATTAACGGAAATGGTCAACAGCCCTTGCATATTTCTTCATGTACATCGAAGGCATGAGTGACCTTTTCTTTTAATGGGATTCACAGGCCATGAAGAACAGTAAGTGACTATGAAGGCTAGTTTTGTATAAAACTGACTTTGATATGATGTTGATTAATGATGGGTAACAAATCAATACAAGTGGATTCATGCAGTCTATTAAAAATAAAATTTTAAAGTACTTCACAGGGGTGTTGTAACAATTTAATATACGCATGTTGTCGAAATGAGGGTTTGCCACCGACCTTCAAGAAGAATTGTGAAAATATACCATTGTAATAGGACACTGAAGAAACTAGAGGAACAATTGGAAAACATTACTAGCAATGGCAACTTGGTGGATTCTAATATAATACAGTACTCCATCATTATAACATTGTAGTAGCGAGCTGTAGTTCAGCGCTTCAGAGTGTTCTGCCTTTATAACAAATGTGTTTAGTATTGTCTTTTCCCTTTTACCTGTAATATTAAAAGAAATTATACACATTTGTTATAACAGAGATGCAGCCATCATAGAGGTGTTCAACAGCACCATGTATAAAATTTAATTTGATCCCATGAATAATTTATGCTGACCTTTTTGAATTTTAATAGAATCATCATTTCCCCATTGATGTAAACTCGTGATGAATGGGGAGTCGTGGGTATTGATTTTTCTGATGGATTGCTAAGGTCTGGTTCCAGATGGCTGGGACTGTACAACAGATGGCTGGGGATTGGACAGAGCATTTCTTTATGGGACCAAGTCAGCAGTTTGAAGGTACAGAAAGGCTTGGGGCTGTGGAGTTGACAATTATCAGATAGATGACAGTTCTTGGCAGCTCTCAGTTCATTTTAAAATGCATGGGGAATGGAATTCACGTTTTAAATTAAAACCCACTAGTTAATGAGTTCCAATATGACTGCGTATTTAATAATTTGTTTCATACATTGCTAATTGTTTGACCACAGAAGGGGTAATAAACTAGGATTATAGCTGGGATTACTCTTCTCTCTCTGGAACTGCTTATTTAACTACCACCACAATCTGAATAGACTGGGACATCTGGGCATGTTAACTTATTACAAATAATATTTTACTGTAGTAAAAAAATAAAGAGCACAATACTTAGTTATACAGTTTGTAGTCTACCATGCATGAGAATACACGTACTAGACATCGTTTGAAATCTGCATGATTCTCGCCTGACAGACAAAAAACGGTACCGGATCCAGTGTGATCCGGCACAAATTGACCCCTGGTCATATCCACATTAGGCTTTGAACTTCCTGAACACACTGCAAAGGCGATTGTTTGCAGATCCTTTAAATCATTTTGTTTTAGCTGGCATGTCTGTAGCAGCTTCTGAAAATTTCCATATTTAAAATATTACGGCCAGGCGCAATTTCCTCCAGATGAGAGCGCTCTGCATCCCGTCCCACAAGTGCCAAAACTCTCAATAAGCACTTCCTAATTTCAAATATTAAAAGAGTAATTTACAGCACAGATGGGATGCTCTCTGCTTTATTTGTTTAGTTGCTAAACAACAGGCAAATTTTCTACCTGGTAGTGACAAAAAAACAACCGTTACAGATCATTTAGCAGGTAACGCAACACTAATCTGTTTATTGATCTACATAAGCATCTCGTCTCTGCCTGAGCTTTTCCAGTTCAATGCAAATGTTGCTGTTTTTTGTGCCCACGCACACACAAAAAGGGAGATCAGCAAAATTTGATTTGTATTAGATTAAGATTACATAAAAGCGGTCAAACGCTGCGTTTGGCTCAAGATCGCGTTAAATTTCTAGGTTTTAGAGTTCAATATTTTTGACAAGCCGTGGGTAGTTTACAAATGTTGGCTTAATTGTTTCAGGAAAGTTAATTAGTTTTGAATATTTTTGCGTAGGCTTGTTCTCTCACTTTGTTTTGTTTTTCAGTTGGACTTGTGGGAGATTGGTTTTGAAAAAACATTCCTGTAAACATTGTTAGAGGTGGAAGATAACAAGTAAATAAAGTCTTTTGAACCTGTTCAATGAAATAAATGTCAAGGACATCTGAAGAGTTGAAGACACTATCCTTGTGGAAATGTAATATACTCTATGTTGTATTTACACCTTGCTTATATAAGTCAGGACCAGATGATTTAACCAGGATAGAACCATTGAGATGCCAATTTGTTATAACACCCTATTGCTTCTGTTGTGAAAATCAAACCACCGTTATTGAAAATCTTGGGAAATTGTCAAAATAGGCAAATTAGTGATGGTCTGATTTAATAGATGACTTTAATAGGCCACACATGCAAATAATTTAAAATAGTAAGATAAAAAGTAACACACAGCCACAAATGGTAAAATACACAAGATTTTTTATAAGTTGTTTAAGATGCCTAATTAAAAGCACAAAGAGGTCTAACATTTTTCACACACGAGTGCCAGCTGTTTCTATATCACCGATTATTGACCAGAAATTGAAATCCTCCCATCCAGGAGGTTTTCGTGCAGGTAGGTATATAAAAAGATATCAAAGAGAAATCTTGGGGTGTTCAAATACATTTGCACACTGCTATACATGTCATTTACAAGGGAGTCTTGGCAGGAGAAGGCAGCAAGAAAGAAATAAAATCAATGTTATAAAATCAACATGGATTACTTCTTGTTACTACACAGAGAGTGGTATGGGATGGGTTACCTAGCCATGTTGTCGCTATGGAATTGGGTTCCTTTAAGACACAAAGTTTTGAGGCAAGCCAGCTACAAGAGTGTGGATGAGCATTAATAGACAAAATGACCTTTCTAGCCAGAAAAGATAACAGTTTAAAAAAAAAAAAGTACTTCAAATATTACGTTTTAGATACAGATTCAATAATACTGTTGGTTAAAAACTGTGTGTAAATGCACGATTCCTAATTAAATCATAGTGTTAGAGTTAGTTTAAAATTAGTGTTTACTTACTTTGAATTTATTAGTAAATCCTGTGTTCATAAGGAATGAAAGTAGAGAATTACTGAAACTATATTGTATGGAAAGAGATTGATTAATAAAAAAAAAATCTTAGGGATTAAACCTTTTTAAGTGGAACAGCTGGCATGTAAAAATATGCATAGGTGCTGGTTATGCAGAGGGCTGTGCAAAAATTATGTTTTGCTTGCCTCAGTTAAATGGAAAAGCAGTGCCTTACAAAGCAATCCCACTTCATTTTTGCAAAAATGTGCATCGATTCAGCATGCTGAGCATTAAACCATTGGAACTGCTTTGGGTAATGAGATATTCTCCACAAATGAGGAATTTGGAGCAGCATAGGATTCCCAATACATAGTTTTGTATTATTATTATTTGTTTATTTAGCAGACGCCTTTATCCAAGGCGACTTACAGAGACTAGGGTGTGTGAACTATGCATCGGCTGCAGAGTCACTTACAATTACATCTCACCCGAAAGACGGAGCACAAGGAGGTTGAGTGACTTGCTCAAGGTCACACAAGGAGTCAGTGGCTGAGGTGGGATTTGAACCGGGGACCTTCTGGTTACAAGCCCCTTTCTTTAACCACTGGACCACACAGCCTCCTTCTTCCTTTTGTACGGAAATAATTCTGGAAACTGAAGCTTTTAAATCCTTGCAAATTTGTGAAAACCCTAATACACATGTATAATTGACTTGTTCATAAAAGCGAGACAAATTACGGCAATTTAGCCACTCTGTATTGTAAATGTAACTTCATGATTTCAGTTTACATTGGGGTTAATGCAATTGGGTAACACTTTACACTAAGTGTCTAATGTCTGCTTACACAATTACAACATACGTAGTGCGTAAATATTTGTGCACAATATATGCAATTACATAACTGTAGGTTTAGAATTAGGGTTTGTTAGGTTTAAGGTAACTACAATGTAAATGCACAGTAATTAGAGTTAGAATGTAAAGTGTTACCTTCAATAGATTTAAACAGGTGGACTCTCAACTACTCAGAGTGTCTCGATACTTGTATTTCCCAAATAATTGCCTTTCAGTAGCATTTGGCAGCAGATATTAAATAAATCCATTCATTAATGCATTGATTTCAAAAGCAAAGAAAGCTCACCTTCCATCACCTTTACAACCAAGTACCAATACATTGCAATTAAGTTACTTTCACACTTCATTGTGTTTCATTGTAATTGAAATGGATAACGATTATTGAGCCCAGGTCTGTTTCTAACCAACGCATTTGCTTTCCTATTGTTCATCGGGATATACCTGCCTGTTATCACATGCGGTGACCAAACCTGGCTTCATAATGTTTCAATAAAGAACCTAAGTCAACTCAATAAAAATACTTTACTCCAAAATGTAACAGATTACAGTATTTTGCCCTCCTCAAAAAAAATGACACAGAATAAGGAGCCCCCAACATATATAGTATACACCCGTTGAGTCACCCTGAACATTTTCCCATGTTGGCAGTACTGCTGCGAGGGTAATTCTAGCAGCTGTGCCCGTATGTCAGTGGGCTCTCCCAGTCAAACCACACAATTCCTTCAATGCTAAATGACACGCGATTAAAAAGAACACCAGCTTGCAGATGGACATTTATAAATAAAACATGAGCCCAGACCTGCCTGCTCTGTCTTCCACAGAGAGCCTGTTTCAGCATCTCTTCACACTGCTTTGACCTCCCTGCAACAGTTAATCAATGACCAGCCAACCCAGATTTCCCGGAGGTGATTTTTTAATTAATGGAGCCACACTTACATATTTTACTGCTTATGCAGATTTTATAGAAAGCAACAACCCCAAGATAGACGCAATGTTTCACTCTCCATTACAAAACAGGGCAACACTTTACATTAAGTGTCTCTAATTACTGTCTAGTTACATAGTAGTTACTTAGTTAATGAACGGGTCCCGACACACAATTACAATGTTATTATGCATAGTTACAACGTACTTCATGTGAATCTTTTGACAAGATATATGGAAGTACACAACTGTATCAGAAAAGGGTTTGGGGAGTAGGGTCAAGGATAGGGTTGGGTTAAGGTTATATCATGCAAAAAGATTTACACATTAAAAACAAGCGGTTTACTCATCCAAAACAATATTCCAGGGTAACTGAATAAAAAAATATATTTATTGGTTGGCAGCAACAACAGTGCGCCTCCATTACTTAGCATACTGCCAAATACCAGAAGGACTACTCTACTTCCAAAACATTAAATTCATGAATAATAACACTACGTTCCCTATGGCACGTGACAGAATAATATTGAATCCCTAAAAAGAGAACACATTTCTGTTGCTAACAAATTTTTTTTTAAAAAGTCAGGGATATTTAAAACTGGAATCTCGTTTTGCCTAACACTAATGTTTCAAGTTGAATTGCACAAACAGTTTATAATATATAAATATATGTTTTAAAGTATTCTATCTTTCCTACAGGCACAGGTATCCAGCTTGCAAGAACATACACGTGAACCCAAACAGAGAAATGCAAAACTGACAAAGTATAAAGAAAAAATGTGAATCCCCAAATAGCTTTTCCAAACGTTCCACAGCCTTCTGTTACCGATGTGGCTGAGTAACTAAGCAAATCAAACTGCTAAAACTACTTTGACATTTAACCCTTTGAAGTCTAGTTTTCATCTCTGGAAGCTGCCATTTCCCCATGATCGTGTTCAGGTTTAGGCAACACATTAAATGTATTTAATTACTGTGTATTTATTTAAATACATGTGTACTTACACATCATTACAATGTTATTATGCATAGTAACAGTGTATTAAACGTTTACAATATATGCAAGTACACAATTGTATCAGAAAAAGGGTTTGGGTTGTAATTATGTGGAAGTACAAATGTATTTTCCAAATAACTACTATGTAAATACACAGTGATTAGAGACACTTAAATGTCACAGTTTTATAATAAAATAGGATTCCTGATCAATCCAAACTACCTGAACCCAGGGGCATGGGACCTTGGGCTGTGGCGATTATCAAGAGTCACATTTTGAATCTCAGCGAGACATGTACGGTTTAAAAGCCCTCCATTTGACAGCTCTGTTCTTGGTCATTGAAGTTAGGGCTGCTTTACACACATTGCCAGGAAGTGCCCCCAAGCAAAAAATGTATTAATAATTATACAATTCAGAAGGGAGCATTAATCCGCTTCCCCTAAAATCTGCAGGCAAACACTCTCCCATTTCAACAAAACAGAAACACAATAATCCAGACTTCCACAGTTAATTTCTTTAACATGGAAACTACCTAGAATTATGATGAAAACAATTAAATCTGCATTTATTTTATATATTAGCAGGGGCAGCAGTGTGGAGTAGTGGTTAGGGCTCGCGACTCTTGACCAGAGGAGGGTTGTGGGGGACACTGCTGCTGCACCCTTGAGCAAGGTGCTTTACCTAGATTGCTCCAGTAAAAACCCAACTTTATAAATGGGTAATTGTATGTAAAAATAATGTGATATTTTTGTAACATTTGTAAGTCGCCCTGGATAAGCACTCAGTATGAAGTCCAGTCCAGGTTTTTACTCCAACCAGGTTCTAAAATAATTAATTGAAACTGTTAAGCCATTAACTAAATTTAGGACCTGGTTGGAATAAAGACAAGGACTGGAATAGATGGACTGGATCTCGAGGGCCAGATTTGAGTATCGCTGCACTACCATGTCTTGCAATGCTGTTCATGGCAGCATTTTACATGCAATTATAATAGGAAGAAAAAAAGATGATACTGTTCTGTACTAAAAGGAACTGTGACATTTGAATCATTACTACATTAATGATTCAAGCTTTAATTAAAATGTTTGATATTGTGTTAGGAATGGATGAATGTTAACCTGATGGAAATGTTCACTAATGTTAAAATCAGATATGTACGCAATGTGTAGTTGTATGTCCAGTGCGCTTTTACGAGGAGATTCTCTTTTCTGAAAATATATGGCTAGGCTTTTCTTACATGCACAACAAGTTTTAGTGTGGCAATCTATAATGTGAAAAAAATGCTGATCATTTAATACATAAGTGTGTACTCTACAGGATCCATTATTTACATGAGTATTTAACATGCTATGAAAGGGAATGTATGGTGTAAGAATGTATGACTTGCCACAACACTAGTCTATAGAGTTGAATAAAAATAACTCTTACGGAGTTGATTCGTAACACCCCATATTATTTATTTTCAACACTATGTACACATATTAAGGAAAAACGACAGCCAGTGTCACTCAATGTTGATTTTTTAAAAAGTATAGTCTTCATACAACACTATGGCAGTGTAAAAAAAAGTGTCACTTTAACACTGTACAGATTGGGACAATATATTCACTTGCCAGTGTTGATTTTAACTCTATTAGAGTTACTCCAACACTGACAAATTTACTGTGTATATCCACTTAAAAGTACAAGAACATAAGAACCTAAACAGCACATACAGATTAACCAGTAACTACTATCCACAGGTCTAGCCAGCCCAGCAAGAACACCACCATACAACTGGCAACGACTTGACATGAAACTACTAGGGTACAGCGAGTGGCTGTGCATAGCAGCAGGCATTTTAAAAATGTTCTTGGTCCACAGGACCCATGGATAGCAGTTATAGGTTAAATAAACAAATCATGATGGCCAGCTAATTAAGTTATTATAAAATCTGCCTCACAAGTTAGTCATAAAAGGTTAAGGTATTAGTTTAAGGTACTATATTTGTATCATATAAAATATGTTTAATCACGCATAGAGTATTCATACGCACAAGCAAATGAACCCAACACAAATCCAACTCAGCACAAGAAAGAGAATGAAACTGTTTGATCTTACCATGTGTCCAGATACACTGGATTGAAACAAAGGCTCCACTCTGCATCAAGTGAAATCCAAACCACTTTTGTAATCCTAACAGATAAGTATCATTTAATCACAGTAATTGATTGCAAATCCAGGCTCGAAACTCAACATCAACACAAACCAGTGCTGGAATAAGCTAATAGTGCATTTGTTCATGTCAAACAAAACTAAACTAAATGAATGGAAATTAATCTATTTGAAAAACAAAGACTATAAAAATGCCCCTGCTTTAGGAACTTCAGTTAAACTTGCTTGACCTAATCTGGTGTGCCTAAATCTCCCTCACCTGAATTTAATTTCTATTGCACTCACCTGTTTAGTGACATACCTGTTTAGTGACATAAATTAAATTGGGCCCAAGCTGCCCCAGAATATGTGCGTGAATCCTTTATGAATGGCTAATCAACATGTTAACTTTTTGGGGGAGGATTTAAACATTAAATCAGATAATAAGCAGCTTTTTCAAAAGTTTGCTGAAATCTTTTTCAAAAATCATAAATGCAACTATGGGGTTGTTTTTTTTCTCATGTATATGTGTATATTATAGTTGTTCTGTATGGTTCTCAATAGCTTTTTCAAATTAGATCATTATTTGTCAGCTCCATGTGTTTTCTTATTGCATATCATGCTGGGATATTTAATTTACAGAGTAAGTATCTATACAGCAGTGTGCAAATGTATTAGAACACCCCATTGCTTCTGTCATTTTGATTTCTTCTGCATATGAAACCACTGCAACCGAAAATTGTAAACAAATAGGCAAATTAGTGATTGTCTAATGTAATTGATGACTTTATAATAGGCCAACCACACAATTAATTATAAATAGTAAGAGAAAAAGAACACATAGCCACAAATGGTAAAATAGATGAGACTTTTTAGAAGTTGTTTAAGATGCCTAATTAAAGCACAATGTGGTCTAACATTTTCACACACGAGCGCCTAGTGTTTCTATATCTTGAGGTTTTCTAATAAATGTGCAAACTGCTATATATATATATATAGTTAAGAAAAGTGGATAAACTAAAAAGAGATCTACTAGATTATAAAACTAGAGATAAAAAGGTCAAAAGAGTCCCATTGAAAAATGACTTATTCAAAACTTTTGCCTAATATTTCTAAGATAGTTTGGAAACACTTGCGGATTCTGCATAATTCAAAAATTGAAAAAAAATATTTCTTAAGGCCCCAGTCGTAGCATTCAAAAGAGAAGCTAATTTAGGTGATATTTTAGTTCACAGTAAACATAAAACAATAATTGACAGAATAGGTTCTACAAATACTTGCACTAGTACATGTAAAGTGTGTAAATACATGGACAAAAGTAAAAATATAATTAAACATAAGAACAACACATATCCACAAAAAACTAATACCTACTGTAAAAATAGCAATGTTGTTTATGGAGTCACCTGTGATGAAATAAAATATGTTGGAGAGATTGGAACAACTTTATATAAAATAATTCAGAACCACCTTTCATTAATTAGAAATTTTAAAAAATGAATGAACCAATAGTACAGCACTTCACCAGTCAAGGACATGACATAAATGATGTAAAGTTTGTAGTATTAGAACAGCTAAAATTAGACAATGCGACATATAGAAGAATAAAAGAAAGTAAATGGATATATAGACTGAACACGATTATCCAAGCGGGACTCAACAGAAAAGAATAAACTAATTAACTCCAATAAAATATATAACATTTAAATAAATAAATACATAAATAAAATTCATTCAAAAGTTGTGCATGCTGATGTGCTGGGGAGGCCAAATCAAGGCGATCCACACAGCCAGCATTGCATGATAATATAAATATAAGTTTATATAAACTAATGTGAATTAGAATTAATAGAGATTTAAATATAGAAGAAAAATAACACCCTTACACCATGTAAGAATAAATCATGCCGTCAAAAACCTATAAATAGCTCCAATGTTTTGAGTCAAACACATGACGTTGGGCAGCTGGTTCTTTGAGCTAATATTTAATCGAATTACTCTTTACATAAAGCAGAATGTTAAGGCCAGGGCTCTAGGACAAATAGTAAAGAAGCAGATTCTTGCAGGACAGGGTTAAAACCTGGTTTGACATAAATTATTTCTTTAAGTAAACTGCGCCCAGCTGCATTGCTATTTGTCCAGGCGCTTGAATAACTGCATGCCTGCACTGTGAAGACAAGTTGTCATTTCAGGTTCCCTGAATCATTCAAAACACCATCAAGCATGAAGCCTCTTTCTAAAGTAGACTAGCCCTGAAAGATACCCATATATATTCACAGCCTTTCCCTTTGATTTATAAGACAATGAAAATTTAAAAAAGCATCACCAGGTGTGTGTTTGTCAGAGGGCAGGCCACTTTCCTCTCTACTTTTCCCCATGGAAAAGTAAATAAATCAGACACATGGACAGTAAAAATAAGAATATGAGATTGCAAGAAATTGAAGCTGTAGGTAAGTGATTTGTTTCATTACTTTGGATTTGGTGTTGCCACGTTTCTATCAGACTCATTTCCATCAGCGGCAAATCAAGCCAATTTCAGTTGGAACAGTTTCCGTTAGGGTTGCAGGCTGGCAGAACTCTCCACACTGATGGTTGTTGTTACCAGGTGAACATCCAATGTGAAGGACGCTAAATTTACGTCGATTGGAGATAACTTTTTTGTTACTTCATGTTTCGGGCACTGTGTTGCGTGATACACTGCCGTTAAGGATTCTGTCCTCTGTCACTGAGATGAGGTTAAAAGCTCAGCTCTTTTGCATTGTGGTTAAGACGGCTAAACTGCGGTGCACAGAGTCGCCAGTTCGCGCTCAGCCTCTGCACTGTTACATTCAGTTGGATATATTGTAGCTTCTGTTGGCAGAAGCACGAATGTGGAAATACATGATTTATTTCAAATTACCAGCCAGTAAAACTCAAAAGTTTTACATTGAGTTATATGTGTTTTATCCTTATCATTATTGTCAAAAGTAACATATTACTTCTATAAAAAAGTAATCGGTATTATGTAACACGTTCATTTTTGGAGTCAGTAATCATTAGTAAATGAACATCTCTGATTAGGGTTGTAAAGACATTATACTGTCAGGGAAATGCTAGAAGATGGTGAATGTACCCTTATAAAAGTTTACCATAGTAAAAGCAAAGGCCACTGCAATAAAGTATAGTGAATGTGTGGTAAAGCATTGGTAAGCATTGTGAAGACAAGCAAGGTATGCTAAAGCATACTTAAAGAAACATGGCAAATCATGGTAAATGTTACAAAATGCATAGTATAACCATGGGGAAAGCATGGGAAAACTGCAAAAATACTGTGCAAAAATAAACATATATAAGGGAATTCATACAGATCTGTAACTTGTGTGTATTGTCTGGTTGGAGATTGTATTGCAGGCTGCAGATGGAACCAGCTGCAGCCCCAGTTTGATACTGGGAGTGGGATCAGTCAGGCAGACTGACACTGTGAGGGACAACAAGAGAGTCCCCTTCATTCAGTCCTGAGCCTCTCTCAAGCACAGACTACCGTTCTTCTCCAACTCCTGTTGAACGTATCAAAAGTTTTAAGATTAGATTTAAAAACATCAACTGAGTCACAATTTTTCAAATAGCCCGGCAGGGCGTTCCATAGACGTGGGGCTAAAGTGCAGAAAGCCCGATTACCCATACTACGCAGACGAGTCCTAATTACTTATAGATATATGCATATTGAGCAAATAGATTTAATCAATAAGCAATTTGTGTTACCTTAAAGAGCAATGCAGGGGGTCGATTTCATCACTGTGATGTACAATACACATAGATCCTTGGTCTGATTTCATTAGCTTTCACACTGGGGGAAATGCAAAGTAAAACAAGCCTAGCTCAAGAAACATTTGTTCTACTTATTTCCTAGGTTCAAAAAGGCCTGTTTCTTATCTATTAGCCTGTTGTGCTCGCTGTGTAGTTGGTGGGGGTAGACTTCTGGTAGAGGTAAGATTCCCCACTGGTATTGAGATACAAACTGCAAGCTTGTTAGGTTTACAGAGGACAAAACCCAGGGTGTGGTCACGGATCTCCTCTTTAACTAGGTAGACTCTCTGCAAAAGAAATGTAATGTTAACAAGCATTTTCCATGCTGGAAACAATATTTTAAGAAGATTAAATAAATGTGACTTCCCAGGACACAAAAGTATCCAGGTTTTACTCTTATCCTGTTTTTAATCATCTGCTTCCAAATCCACGTAGAAAATATGCCAGTCCTGTATGCGGTGCACAAGTTAAATAAATGAAGATAATATTACTGCAATAGACGCACAATATTAATTGGTTGTTAGTATAGTAATATTAATTTCCTCTTGGATGCATATAGGATTTCTAGAGAGTTTCACATTTTTAATTTTTCAGATGTCTGTTTCTTTTGTTTTTTGTACCTCTGAGGTGGCCACCCTAACCAGGCTAGTAGGGTCTTCTGCAGCACGATGAGGAGAAACAGTCCCTGACGGTTTTGTCTCCCTAACCCACAAGAGCACCAGGGCCAACGTGCCGCTCCCTGTGGAATTTCCAGCAAAGATCGGCAACTTGAACCTGCGCTTCCCTGATTGTATGTCTTCACACTATGCAGCCGTGCCTTTAGAAATGTATTTAGTTTTTTTCATTTTCAAATTTAGCTTTAGAATATTCTGAGGATGTTTATAAACGGCTCCATTGCCTGAACTATGGTGATTGAAATACCATATCGTACACACCTGTGAAAAACAAATCCCATAAACTCAATATCAACTTGAGATATTGCCATTGATAGGATAAAACTCTTTGGTGAGTATCCTGATAAATCTGCACACTTGATAATCCCTAATACATTTACTTGATGAATTAAATTATCAAAACGCACACATTTGATCTCAAACTCTGAGACCCAGGCTGATAAATGTTAGCTAACAAAACCTGGCCAATTTCAAACTGGAACTGCCTTTATAAATTCACAACAGACCCAATAAACAGAATAAGGGCTGCTTTTGTTAACATACATACTGGCAGCCTAAGGCTTAAAACAGACAAAACACAGATATGTTTTCTGCAGGTATTGTCAACTTTATGTCAAATTGAGTGCAGATATTATTATTTTTTTGTTTGTATGTTTTAATTGTTTTATGACAAAGCCATACTCACTGAATTGATACATCTAAATTAATTTACCCAAAAGATTGGCTGAAGTTGTGAAGCACATAGAAAGAGCTAACCATTTTGACTGGATATCATTAACCTAAAGTGCTAGATTGCTGAAGCTGCCTTTCTGTAGGAAACCTCCTATATATTATATATGTACATACATTATATATATATATATATATATATATATATATATATGTGTGTGTGTGTGTGTGTGTGTGTGTGTGTGTGTGTGTGTGCAGTCAAAAAAAGTTCAACAAACAATACATGGATAGTACAAAGCGTGCTCTTATGAAATGTTGATTTTTTCATTTTATTTTTTATTTTATTTTTTTGTGGCTAAATGAGGCAGGCTGTACTTACATAATTTTTTTTTTTTTTTTTAAAACATCTTGAAAAGCTGTTTCAATTTTGAAGGAGAATTTCTCTTCCTAAAAGAAAACCACTGTAAATGTAAACTCAAATTGCCCAAAATGATTGCCCATTTTTGCATGGAAACCATGCCAACGTTTGCTACCAGCCGCAGATCCAATTTGCAACCTTTTTGGTCTGCCTAGGTTTGTCGTAAAGAGATTTATAAATTTCTCAAAGCAGGGGGCATAATGAAAAATAGCAGTAATACCGAAGAAAAAGAAAGAAAAAAAAAGATTATCATCTCAGAATTCCACCCAGCATCACATTTCACGATGGCTTAGCAGGCTGATTTGACTAACACTGTTATCTGCTGCTAATCATATAATTTGGACCAATAATGAAACAAATCTGATTATTGTGAAGGAGCTTGCCTCTACTTGTCAAGCACAGATGAAAAGGTATTACGATTCGGCACGCTTTTTGCAAGTATTGTAGCTCTTGTTTGTTTTGTGAACTCTTTCTGCGTGTGCTCGATTTCACATGTGCTTGCTTTCCTGACAATATGGTCTTATAAACCACATCTGCACAAGATGATAAAGTACGTGTCCCCGCACAATTAGGGTTAATTTAAACTAAACTGGAATACCTTGCTGTTTATTACAGAGTTGCATAGTCTGTTGTGAATCCCACAAACGTTCCAAAGATCATTCGATAACACTTTACATGAAGTGCGTCTAATTGCTGTGCATTTACAAAGCAGTTTTAGTAATACACGTGTACTTACAATGTTATTATGCACAGTTACAGTGTACTTAGTGCATTTTTTTTTTTTGCATGACAGAACACATCTGCATTATGAAGTATACAGCACAAGCAAACTGATAAATGTAATAACCATAATCTAAAATAGTTAAAATAGCAGCAATCACTAACTTTAACCTGCTAGATAGGATACAGGCTTTCTGTTCTGAAAAAGAAAACCTAATTTAGGTTCATTTATTGCTCAGGACAAACAAAATAAAAACGTCCTAACATTAAAATAGTCAGCTTCAGGCTTACGAAAATGAAAAATATAATTAATATTATACATTATTGAAGTAGTCCAAACACACTTTTAATATAACAACAGCCTTTAATGACTCACAGGTAAAATGTGAAAAGGACCTAGACAAAAAAAAAAAAATGAATAACACAATTAATACATAATTGATATTTCTTTGATTTTTTTTTTTCAATTATGAGCTGACCTTTCCTAATAATGTCTTGTTTAAACCAAGCTAAAGCAAAGCCTGCTGCAGAATGCTTCGCCTTGGTGTTTTTTTCAACTCACTTGAAGTCAAATATAATTAAAGCAAAGAGAAATTAAAGGTACCGTAACTGATTCCTTGGAACAATTGAGAGCAGACATGTATCGATAAAGAGGTTATGAAATATTCCCTCTTCAACTTCCAACAGTTGCTGTTGGATGAAAATGTATTTGGAATCATAGGAGAGAAAAAAGTTTTTCAAAATATGCAAATGGTACTACTGTGGTACCATTGGAACAATGGCTCATTCCATTGTAGCTGCCCCTGTGCTACCATTGTGGAGTGAGAATTGAATGTTAAACCAGTTTTGCTGGAGCTGTCATGAGTAGGTGCTAAGGGGGCTTAGGTTTAAAATGATTGAAGAGATAAAGTATGTGCAGAAATGTATAGAATGAAATATGGTAAATAATTAACCACTGTAACCTTGTAAAAGAGTTTGGGTTTGGGATCAGTTGGCCAATTCTATTGATGATTAGTATGATAAGAAAAATGGGCTGTAGTCACATTTGTTCTGAGCCTACTGTTGTATAAATATCAGGCATTTAGGCATACACAGACAGAGGAGCCTCTAACCACCAGGATCATTGATCTGATCAATTGCCTATCTCTGTTAATACTAGTGGCACGTATTGTATCTAAACTATAACGTTCAATGTAGAATGCAATGTGGGTATATGACTTCCTCGTTGATTGTCTTGGGATAAGGCAGAGCGGCAATTTTGAAATGCCTTTTTAAAAAGCAAACCGCACAAAATACAAACTTCACTTTATACTTAGGTTATTATTATTATTATTATTATTATTATTATTATTATTATTATTATTATTATTATTATTATTATTTCTGTAGACGGCAACATGCCCATGAAATATCCCCTCTAGCACAGATAGTAAATTGTACCTGGGAGGTCCTCCAAAGAGCTTCTGCTTAATTGAATGTCATTTATGTACAAATGAGGTCCCTGCTGGCAGGTAATATTTCATACTTTAGAGCCAAAAACTAAATTTGTTTTAAATCCAGGACGTACTTGAGCTTTCAATGACAATTAGACAAAATGGCTTTGTGTGGCTGCAGTACACTTTAATTAGCAACTTGAAAAACGGATAGTGTTGTTTAGAGAGATTCACATGAGATAGTTTAATTTGTCATTTGCTCAGGTACACTCATTTTCCAGTTATGATAAAATGGCATACGCCTGCATCATTTGCAGATGATACCAAACTTGGGGGAGTAGTGGACTCAGAAACAGCAGCCCGGTTAACTCAAAGAGGTTTAGACTTTCTCTGTAACTGGGTAAACTTGTGGCAAATTAATTTTACTGTTAAGAAATGCAAAGTATTGCATATTGAGCACAACATTCAGGTTACATGTATAAAATGAACAGGTCTGCCTGTAAGTTCCCCAGAGCGGCATTGGTCCTCCAATGCTGTACCTCTGAGGCGGCTGCATGGCGGGCCAGCAGAGTGAAAAGAAGTGGACGGCTGATGGCACACGTTTTGGAGGAAGTGTGTGTCCGTCTTCGTCTCTCCAGTCAGCGGGGGTGGCAGCGGTGAGCCGGGTTGAATTAAAAAAATAATCGGGCTTCCAAATTAGGGAGAAAATGAGAAGAAAATAATTGGCGAGTCCAATATGGAAAACTACAAAGCAGTATGTAATTCAGTAAGTTAGCGGAACATGATTCATTAGGTTTCATTGAACTTCACAAAGCAAAATTAGTTCATTCTAAAGGGTAATGCCGTAGAACTACAGAGCAGCTCCTTAACTCAGATAAAAGCACAGAAAATATCTAAAAGATAAATAAATAAATAAATAAATAAATAAAATACAATCTTGAAAAAAAAAACTTTAATTTGATGCTACTCATTTCTCTGGGAACCAATCAGAACAAAGGCAGGTTGCCTGAGGTGTGTCAGAAAATGATTAAGTCCATTGCCCCAGGCTGTGGCAGCACCATCTGTGCATCTCAGGTACAGGTGTCTGTGTGATCCGAAGCGAACTGTTCCATCATAACCCTCACACATGTTAGGTTAATCACCCAATAATGAGCTGCCCTTTGCTATTGATCAAATGGGCCCTCATCAGCGACCGAGACTATTGCAGCAAATCCCCTACAGACGTGCTATTCTCTGGTTTCACATTGCACTGTTTTTATTGCTAAACTCTGTTTATTAAAGGTGAAGTCCACCGTACACCAAATATTTCCAGGCGTCCCTGAGTGGCTCATTATTATAAAATAATGATTGCATGTTGAAAGGTGTCAGGGCAGTACAGGGTTACAATGCAAAATGAATATCAGTCAGCAGTCAGCTTTATAAGATCTGATGTTGCCACTGCAATAAGCTCTGCTGGATAACTTTTAGCAGAGAGGCAGTGCCAATCACATTGATAGCACAAAGGTCAGTCGGTATTGTGCAGAGCAAAAGGGACCCCTGGTGGATGATATCAGTATTGCACTTTTACAGAGTTTTACAGAAATATTTCAGTGCTGGTTTTGGTAAGTGTGTCTAGTGATGGCCACTTTATTAGGACCTGTACTTAATGTCAGGTGCCTACCTTTTGTACTGTGCTGGTGCAAGAGGGTGGAAGCTGGGTGCCTTAACCACAATGCAAAAGAGCCGGGCTTGTCTGCATTCGTGGTTTCGAAGCTTTTAACCTCATCTCACCGACAAGGGACAGGACAATCAGTAATGGCAGTGCATCACACACTGCCCGTTACACTGGAAGGTGTCTTAAGGGATCCATTCATTCATTTCAGGCTTGAGAAGCCTCCTTTTCCATCTGTCTGGCACTGTTTGCAGCCTTGCACTCTAGGCAACCACTTTCCTTCGCTTTGTCATTGCTGAAGCACTCTGGCAGAGTTCACTTAAAACCACATAAGAATCAACCATAGCACCACTTATCAGCAATCTAATTTATGGGCCAGGGTACCTCGAAAGGTGAGGCCAAAGGCCAAAGAATGTAGTGTGAAAAAATGAATAATGTAGCAGTGTTGTCTTGTCTAAGCTTTAATAAATAATCTATCAAGTGAGTTTCCGGACTGAACCAATACAACTGTCCTTGCTACTGTGTCTCTTTTAATCGCCGTTAGATGTCGCCATGTTTCCCTAAGAAGGATATCTTCAAGTATCGTTCTTTTTGCACAGCAGACAGACAGACAGACAGACAGACAGCTTGTTGGTCTCTACATTGGTTCGATCTTCGGTAATTATATTCTGTTGATGTCCTGACTAGTTCTTTACAGTGGAAAATAAATGTATTAAAAATGAAAAGTTCAACTGCACAAGGGTAAGAGTATCTGTGTAAATGGTACTACAGCGAATGAGAGGTAGGAATATGGATTTCATAACCTCAGCACACCTTTGATATGCCTACATGCAGTACCAGCACTTGGGAATATGCAGTCTCTTCTGTCTATATCCAGAAGGAAATGGAAAACATTTTAAAAGCTGCATAATTTATCTCTGGCCCTGCTAGCACCATACTTGTTTAAAACCTTTTAATATTTCATCAATGCTTTCCTAGTTTGTGTTGCCTGGGGTAATGTAAGCGTTAGGTTGTTCTGCAAAGCTTATTTATGAATTCTTTCTTTACTTATTGTTTCAATATTTACATAGGTTCTACTGAGACGGTTGTCTTGCTAGGGGGGAGACTGTCTAGTCCTGGTATTGTTTGTTTTTTTTGAGAAGTAAGGCTTTTAAATCAAATTTCTTACTTGTGTTTGGGGAATCCTATCACTGCTGTGATGGAAATTTTCGTTATTTTTAAAGTGCCCAATTGTGTTACCAATTTTCTCCCCAATTTAGAATGTCTATTTACACTCCTTCACCACAGTAGCGACCCACAACAGCTCAGAAGAACTGAAGGCCCACGACCAAGCCAATTTCCTCTTTACCCCCAGGAGATCTGAAGGACAAAGGCCAGCCCTGAAGAGTTCCCCTTGATAGGGTGTACACTGGGACAGTTTGGGACAGTTCAGGCTTGTCAACTCACATCACACACTACAGTGTATCGCCACCTACTGACTTAAAAATACTGTGGGATATATATTAACTTGTTTATTATCTCGTAATAAAGAAATAAGATGACTGAGAGTGCTAG
Source organism: Acipenser oxyrinchus oxyrinchus (assembly GCA_030684275.1). NCBI lineage: Eukaryota > Metazoa > Chordata > Actinopteri > Acipenseriformes > Acipenseridae > Acipenser > Acipenser oxyrinchus. The sequence continues at coordinate 1,883,035 of CM060281.1, read as the reverse complement.
AGGAGGCTGAATGGTTTATAAGAAACTTAACCTGGGAGCTGTTTAACATCATACCACTAAGCATGGATTTGTTTTTAGGATCTTAGAGACTGGCTTGGCACGAGATGCATTTAACATCAAACAGACAATGATACAAAACGCTGCTTTGTTTATGTGTCTGTAAAAGGGGTTATTGAAGTCACCACTATGACTCACGTCAATCGTTTGTAGCTTCAAATGTAATTTTAATTATTTCTTTTTTTACTTACTGTTTTATGAGAAGTTCCTAAGTGCCAGCACTGAACAGCCTTCCTCATTTTAAATCATGTGTAAATGTGACCTTTTGTCCCTGTCAGTCCCACCTATTCTCTATCTCAATATATGGAGAGTAGGTGGGGCTGGTGAAGTTGAAAGGTCATACAGTCACTTCACTTGAATGAAATGAGGAATCAGTCCTGGTGCTTCAGATTCTCCAGAGAAGCTCAAAGTCAGCCTAAACAGATGAGTGATCAAACTCAACATAGGAACAACAGAACCCAGAACCACACACAATTATTGACTTCTTCATTAAATACTGTAACAGGGCGGAGGGCGGGCACAAACCAGCCACCTCGCGCACCGCAAGCGAGCATCTTAACCACAATGCAAAAGAGTTGAGCTCACCTAAATTCGTGATTTTAGAGCTTTTAACTTCATATCATCTCACAGGGTACAGGACCGGACAAAATCCGTAGTGGCAGTGTATCACACAACACTGCCCGTTACAATAGAAAGGGGAATGTAAATAAATAAATAAATAAATAAAAAATAGATCAAATAAATACAATTCCAAAGGGATGCTTTGTACTCTCTAAGAATCAAATCAATGTAGATAAAGGTCAGTGATTCTACACTAAGGGGCAATGGTAATGCTAGGGCAACACCAATAGTATTGACCATTGATAGAACACCATATTTTGAAGCCAGTTGTATCACAATACAATCCACAGCAGTACCATGTCACTGCATCAGTAAGAACAACACAAGAAAAGTTCAGGAATGAGAAGAAGCCGTTCTGCCCATCGAGGCTTATCCCTTCTTAGCACAACGTTCACTCCACTAAGGGGGTCTAATTTAATAGGACAGAATCTAATTGGTTTTTAATGTTCCCAGTGTTTAATCTGAGCTACTGTGCTGTATTTGCTTCATATCCATTGTGTTGCCATTGCTGTTAATGCTGTGGTCAGCGTATGTTTCTGCTAGTTTATCAAAAAATTTTCAAAAATTGTTCTGCAGGAATACAAGCAATCCCCAAGCTATTTTACACTGTCCAAAAAAACGTTTGTGAACATAATTATCCACATATTTTCCAGACATGAGATTATGTTTTTTTTTTCAACTTTAGTGCAAGCCCCAAAATGTCTTGTGGAAAAAAGACTAACCCCACCCCATGTTCAGAGAGAGAGAGAGAGAGAGAGAGAGAGAGAGAGAGAGAGAGATAACTGTTTGTCTGAGAATGCTCACCTTTCTCCATTGCTTGCTCGCCCACCTGCAGATTGGGCCTCATGAATATTAATGACTCAGATGCCGAGGGAATTAGGGGCAAATGAAAACGAGAAGAAAGCTGCTGATAATGAGGGCTGGATCCATGGTGCTGAATAGCAATGAAGCGTTTCCAAATCCCTCCCGAAGCCCAGCGTACAGCTTCACACGTCGTTCACACAAGCCGCACGTTTCCATCAGAAATGACATAAACATGGCACAGCATGGCTACTGTATGTCAATGCAATGACAACACAGTGAGTCTACACTGGTACACTGGTATGAGGCAGACATTGGCAGAACATTTTTGCAATGCTCCCCCCATTTAGAATGTACAATTATGCCCCCCCCCCCCCAGCAATTCCCCACAACAGCTGAGGAGAACTGAAAGTCAGAGGGCCTCTTCCGATCCCACCACCAAGCCAGTCTCCTCTGGAAGAGGAGAAGGCCAGCCCTGCAGGTGTCTGCTTAAGCTCCCCGGCGCCCGACCAGTAGGGCAGGCTGAAGCCTCAGGGCATGCCTAATTCCATGCCTGCTCCAAACAACTTTGAATTGATACATACTACCAGTATTATATATTATTATTATTATTATTATTATTATTATTATTATTATTATTATTATTATTCTTTCATACACAAATCTTGCAAATTAATATATATATAAGACTTCCCTTTCTTATTAACATTTCTCTTGTTTTGTAATTTATATGACAGTATAGATTTATGAAAAATTCCATGGGGAAATTACCATAAATGTTGCTTTCATATAACAATAAAAAAAGAGAAAAAGAGAGTTTCCAATTGCAGTTAATAAATTATGCATGCTTGTTCCTCTGCTTACCGGTACTATAAATATACTTCAAATAACGTACCAAAATTATTGAAATAATCATCAGAATACCTTTTTTTTTTTAACGTTTGCAGTAAAAGTCATAACAGTCCCCATAACAGCACTCTGCGTCTAATATAGATTTCAAAATAATACATAAATAAAAGCTTAGTACCATCCAACTAGGATCCCTTATAAAAGTTTAGCACAGTAAAAGCATATCAAAGTACAATTTAGCATATTGAAAGCTTGTAGAGAGAGGATAACCATGAGGAAAGCATGGCAAACTTTGAAGGATGTTTGATTTCCATAATCATGGGCCTTAATTATTTAAACATGTTTTTAAATGTATATTATCTTCTGATCTTCTGACGTTTGCATACAGATTCAGATCTAGATATATAGATCACTTTGCTGTTTATAAATTTTTTAGGGACATTAAGTACACAATCAAATTGGAGAATATATGGATTGGGAAGAAAACAGTGCCCCCTACTCACTGGGTTCAGTTAAAAGTTGAGAAACGAATATATCACACATACTGTACGGTAACAGTAATTATTTTTTTGACAATAGCAATCCATCTATGTGACTACTATCTGCATGCATCAATTAGCCTCAAAGAGTCTCTTTGTATGTTTTTTTTTATTTTTATGGACTTGTAATTTTATATATTGACATTCTGCAGTCTGTCATTTTGACAGGGAAAAGCAATTTCCAATTACTTCCTGAATGAGTGTCTGCAATTGTAATGTTCCTCTTCTGTTCCCACAGCTCTGAATGGGACTCCTAAGATGAATATGTGTTACAATTGGCCATACTTACTCTTACCTAAGCATGCTCTTTTTAAAACAAATTAAATTGCATTTTTTTATGTTTATTACTGCCGGGAGTGTCATTCTTCAAGTCAATAAGAATTTAAAATACAGCAATGGAGAAATTAGAATCAAACATATACCCAGTCTAGCTGCAGAAGAAGAGCAAATCAATTTGAATTAGCTGACTGGATGGCAGATACAATGAACGTGTGACCTCATTTCATGCCTGTTTGTATCTCCTTCATACTTCATGATAGTTTGTATTAGCAGAGAATGTGCTGCCAACAAAGACTTAAGACATCTGCTATTAAAACCAAGTAGAGACCAGACTCCATTTTAAAACCTCTATAATGGTACAGTATTCAAGAACAACTGTTCTTGTGTTCACAATTATTTTACCAGTTTTTCGCCCCAATTTAGAATGTCAAATTATTTTCCCTTACTGTAGCAATCCACAAAACAGCTCAGGAGAACTGAAGGTTAGTGGCCATAATCCCATACCCAAGCCAATTAGTTCTTTATACCCTGGAGCTCTGCAGCAGATATCAGCGAGCTACCGCCCCCCAGAGGACAAAGGCCAGCCTCGCAAGTGTCCACTTTGAGTTGTGTGAGTCCCACCTGCACACCACACAGTTATACCTTTACAAGATGAGCTAATCAGGGACTCCATCCATTATTGTTTTTATTATTCACTAAACAAAAGAAATCTGTAACCTTTCTTCTGTATTCTTTCTGTACTTCACTATTATTGCCTAATACATCCTTGAAACGTGAATGCATAGCCTGATGGTTTATTCAATTGGCACCAATTAGTTTACTAAGAGAAAGCATTCCTTTTCATCGGTTCAGCTTTATTTGTTTTAATTGTGATTTTAATTGGTTTTGAAGTGCCCTTTAGAAGAAAATAGCAATATTTTCAGCATTACTTTAATAGTTAATTTGATTCATTTGCTTTATAATTTCGTTTTAAATGCTGGGGTCAATTCAGTTGATCTAACCGTTAAACTCAAAACAACATTAAAATAATGTTTTTCATATTTTTACAGACAGAAATCTATATACAGTCGCTACTTTATCATGAGACTGTGGGCCTACACCTAAAAAACAAATATTTAGTACCTGTCATTTATAGTTTTTCTTAGAGGTATTTAAGAATGACTTCACACTCCCTATATTTTGATCCACCACAAAAGAGTAGATGTTAGTTACAAAATACTTAATAATCTCCAAAATATATACAATCTAAAAAGACAAACCAATGTTTGATTATATCATTTTTAATTTTTAATCAGTGATTTCGTCTTTTTTTTTTTTATAACAAACAGGCATAGTAAAGATTATAAAGAGAATGGATCACATCATAGATTTTCAAAATATTGAGAAACAAATTAAAAATGAAATTCTCAATTTCAATTCTCAGTACCCTTTGGTTTACCGTTCCTGAATTTGTTTTAAAAACCCATCCATCCTGTTTTGATCAGCCGAAAAAGGACAGTTTCTCTTTCAGCCAGTCTTCAGTCAAGTCATCTGTGTTCCTGATCTCAAACACCTGAGAAAAAGATAAATCAAATAATATAAATACTGTTCATTTTGTTTAAGGCTCCGGTCTCAAACTGATAGAATTCCTAGGTACCTGTGAACTACATCCTTCATTTCCTTTCTATGAGCTGTACTTATTCAGGGATGGAAATAAGATACCCATTGCATATAAGATACCTATTGCATAGCAATTTCACCCGTTCCAGGTTTTACTACAAACTTTAGCCACAGTGTATAGGCAACAAGCTCTGGTGTGTCTTATTAAACTCATAGGAAAACCAGGAATGGATCAAACTGCTGTGCAATGGGAGTCTCATTTCCATTACTGGACAACTACAATATACTTCTCGAATACACGGTAGACAGTAGCATCTGCCACAGCAGTGTGTCAGGCATTTTACTGTAGCTAACAAAATAATGCCATGCACTTCACTATGCACAATGTATTATATAGGGCTCAAATGTGCAGTTTTGAAAGAAACATGCTATTTAAAACATGATATCTAGTACCACACTAGGTTAATTAAATCTCTAATTGCATGCCATGTTTTTAGACTGTCTTGCACTTCCTGGGTAATTTCATCTGGGGGGTTAAATTCTCCCCGCCCTTGCAGTGTCATCTTTCCCATTATAACCAATCAGCTGCTTCTCCTATTGATTGACATGACATGACTACATGGCTGGTAAGGGAAGCTCAATGAAAATCCACGTTTGCTGTAACATGTGTTTCTTGAAAAGCTTAACATCTGAAATCTATGAAGCAAATGGAAGTGAAAAAAAACGTATTTTAAAACAAACTTCATGCTCTTCTATGAAATTTCACTAGCATTTGAAACATATATAGTACTGCCAAAAAACCTTACTAAATAACAATCAAGGTAAATATACCTATTACCTCGATACACCAAACCCCCTCCGTAAAATAAACACTGATCAATTCTGAAAACTAGAATAATGCATTCCTGCCTGCAACTGTATTTTTAATGTGTCAGTTTAATGTTGCACCACAGTATAATCTCGAACCCAGGCAGTCTCTGTAAAGAGAAGGAGTGTTTCTTACCTTGGTGAGTTCTGCTGCCTGCACTAATCTGTTCTTGCTACCAGCATACATCATCTGCTGTTCAGGCTTGCAACCTACCGGGAACAGAAGAGTCTGTGTCAAGAAGCAGCAGGGTTAATAATCTGCCTTGTGTAAATGCTTTGCAACCCTTCAAAGCAGTGACCCATATCATTGTAATATGAAATAATCCGATCAAAGTGTTTCACATGTACAGCTATGGTCAAAGGTTTTGCATCATGAAGCATTTTAGGATTGAAACTATATATAAATATATGAACATAATTTAGATATTTTATTTAAGATCATGTAATCAAAGAAACTACAAAATGATATTGCAAAAGTCGGAAGCCAACATTATTCAGCAGGTTTCATTCGATTTTAAGAAGCAAAATGTGTTCATTCTTTAGGGTGATGCAAAACGTTTGGCCATAGCAGTACAGTACTTCATGAACATTCTTGGATTACTCTGTATTTATATGGCTTATCCGTTTTCTTAACTTGAGTATTTTTGTGTATTTGGAATATTGTGATCAATTATCACTTCTTTAGTTGTTGCTGTCTGTTATTTTATTGTATGCTTTAAAATACTAAAACACACACACACAAACACACACACACATTTACTCAAAGCGAGATACGGCAATCCATCTCACTGCGTAACAGAACTGCAATATAACTGAAGCCAGTCAACGTTTGAGTCTTTATCTTGTCTGACTTTGAAATGTCACATTTTTCCATTTTGTCAGTTTTTCATTGGAAAATGACAAAGCGGTGTGTAATTCAATATGTTAACGTAACATTATTCAGCAGATTTCGAATTTATGAAGCAAAATTCATTAATTATATAGGGCAATGCAAAACTTTGGGCCGTAGCTTTGCTGTGCATAAACTACCAGAATAAAGGGAGGTTTAGTGCCCCCTTGTGGATATTAATCAATATTACGGATTTGAGTCTTCAAACCTGACCAGGAGCACCCTTGGCACGGCACAGCTGGCTAGCATGCTGAGATTCTTATATTGATATAAACATGCTTTTTCTGAATGGCAGTGAACTGCTCAATTCAGACATGACTCACCGACAGGGCTGGAGAAGATGAAGCAGAGGGGATAGGAAACTCTTCCATCTGAGTGGTTGTATTTATAACTGTACACAAGAAATGTGGAGCGAAATCAAGGAACAACACAAACGCAAGCAGCAGTTACGGAACACTGCAGTGGTTACAACAAACACTTGAGTTCCGATCCCTACCGTTACAGAACACTGCAGTGGTTACAACAAACACTTAAGTTCTAACCCCTACAGATATACTTTATTTCTTAGCTTTAGTTACTAATGTTTCCGACATGAGCTTTGCATACAATTCAGTTTCTCAATCAGAACAACAAACCATAACCTCTAAGTATATTTTAATTTTGGCAACACTTTACGCTGTGTGTCTAATTACTGTACATTTACACAGTAGTTAATTTGTAAATACATGTGCACTTATGATTTATTATAATGTTATTATGCACAGTTGCAATGTACTTAAAGGGTACATAAGGACCTTTTTATTTTATTGTGTTACGTGTTCCCAAGTGTTGCTACAACTGTTAGGTGTGTGTATTGTTTTATTTATTTGTTTTTTCACATTTTGATCACTTTTAAATTGCATTCCCTGCCTCAAGATGGCTTCCCATGTACCTGCATGGACCTCTCAGAACTACATTTCCCATCATCCTCCTGCTCACATATGTAACTGAGATGGATTTACCAGTGAGCAGGAGGGTGATGGGAAATGTAGTTCTGAGAGGTCCATGCAGGTACATGGGAAGCCATCTTGAGGCAGGGGATGCAATTTAAAAGTTTAAAAAAGTGGTCAAAATGTTGTACAGTTGTAGTGACACATGTGAATATGTAACACAATAAAATAAAAATGTCCTTATGTGCCCTTTAATGTGTGAATATTTTTGCAGGACATATGTAAGTACGAGAAAAGGCTTGGGTTTAGGGTTGGGGTTAAGAGTGACACATGAAGTACATTGTAACTGTGCATAATAACATTGTAATTACATGTAAGTGCACAAGTACTTACCAAGTAACTACTATGTAAATGCACAGTAATTAAAGACACTTAATATAAACAGGGGTGCAAATCATTTGAAAATTGGTGCTAAACTGTTTTGAAAGTTTGGCACCAGGGAGCCTACTGGCCTTATCAAGCCCCTCCCACCCCCTGCTCTTCAATGAGATTTTAGAGTTTAGTGTGGGTGGATCATGTGATTGTCCAGACCCAATTAGAAACTTTCACCATCTATGGTTGCTAAGGAATACAAATAAATAAATAAATAAATAAATAAATATCTACTGCTGCCAGACTGGAATGCCGCTGCGGGTGCTATACGAGGTAAAACAGAGGCAAACTTGCAAGCCATATAAAGTGATACCCTATGTTTAATAAACTTGCATTGAGCGCCCCCTGCTGGAACTGTGAGGGGCATTAAAAGGATATCTTGGCTGTCTCTCTGGGAGTTCACTTCTCAGGTCATCCGGGGAAATGTCCTGAAATAGACAACCTGTTAAAACGCTTTATTTAGCATACATAACGCTTGCATTGATATGCAATTATCCATGTACTGAAATCAAGGAAACAGATATGAAACAAGGAAACGTAACTATGTGAAAAATAATGATTATTATTCCAAAACTTAATAGCCAATGTTTTATGTCATAGATATGTGTCTGAGCAGGAACATACCAATATACATGTTTATAAACATATCCCAGATACAAAGAGAATATAAGTACAGCTTTTCAATTGTAATGGTACCTACTTCATATTCTTCTTCAATGATTACAAGCTGTTTATCCTTGTCAATCTTCACTGAAAAGCAATAAGAACATAGCATAACACTTAAAAGTGGTGCATTCCCCATTCTTATATTTAAAAGGCATACTATAACATCTGGCAAAATATGGTTCTTTTGATTTACAGCTATCTCATTTAAGGTTGTTAAGGGGTTAAAAAAAAAAAAATACAAGAGGAACATGTTATTGCCTGTCGAAAATACATAAAGATGTTCCGAAATGAAATACTGAAGCATTGTCTTAGATTTATCGAATTTCATTGTTCTTATTTTGTCCGCTTTTTAGTAAACTAAACTTATTTAGGGTTACAGCGTGTAGTGTTTATGTTTTATTCAGTTTGTGTTTGATGTTTCCTGGTTGTTGGCATGGCTCCAAGCAAAAAAAGGTCACTCTGATATATATATATATATATATATATATATATATATATATATATATATATATATATATATATATATATATATATATACAAATATATATTTATTTCCATATGAGGATGGAGCAGACTGAGTGAAGTTTTTTTTTCTCCTATCATATTTTACAAGAATGTGCATTGATATATATTTGCAATTAGTAAGGGTTAAATACAACAGGCTTTTAAGCCCTATTTTGTCAGCATCAACAAAGGATTCAGAACTTTTGTAGGCCTATCGATTTAATGGGGTTGCTACGGTAACACCAGGCCTTTGTCTCTTACTAATGATGGCTGCGTTGCTGGTCTCTTTGCGGAAACGAAACTTCTTCAGTTTAGCCATCAGGGTCTCGTCCACATCACACACAACCAAGGAGTCTGACTGGAGAAACAGAGAAATACCACAACGTTACCAGAAGGGGGTACTGTTGACCATCATAGACTGGGTAGACATGTATAGATGCTGTAAGATTATGGTTTAAAAATCTGACAGACCATTTTTGACTACATTAAGCTTTAAAAAAAACCCTGCTAATTACTTATGGTGACTATGGTGTATGTCTTACAACTGTATTTTTTTAACCCTTTAATATCTAATGCAAATACCGAAGTACTATTTTTTGTTCCTCATATTTAGGAAGGACGTACTGAAAAAAGGGTTGACAAGTGGTTATAAGGGGACAGGAAACGTAATTTGAGGCACGCTCTACCTCAACTATTAATCTTTGCAACAAGCAGTCATTCATATAACAGAGAATGCCTAAACAGGTCTGCAGCAAGTATTTAAAAACCTTGAACTGACAGTTTGAGGCCGATTTGCAGTCTCAGTTAAAAGCAACTCTGTCTACCACACCAGCTCAGGCACTGTGGTTTTTCTAGAAGGTTTTTGATGAATCACAAATGCTTCAGGACAGCAAGTGCAAAATAACAAGGTTTGAATTTGAAAATAAAAACATTATTTGAGGTAATGCAACAGGTTTTCTTACCATGTTTTAACAGACGTGTGTTTCCTCTTTTCTGTTGGAAAGTGAAGAGTTCTCTGCAGACCCTTGTGACAGGATGCAGCGAGCCATTTCCTTCTCTGTCATACTCAGATGTGAGAGAGGCTGATTCGTGAGCAGGAAATCTTCACAAGGCAATTCGGAAATGCAAACTGTCAACCGACAAATTAGTTACTGAACTGAATTCATGCGATTTCATTATTCTGCGTAGAACCATTTGGTGCTAACCACAAAAAAAAAAAAAACACAACACTTTCTTTATTTGCATGATCAGCATTATCATTGGTCCCCTATTCCTAAAATGCACAGCTAAAATGTTATTGAACTGGGCTCTTAATATTGCAATTCTACATTACATTATAGATATTTAAATTATCTTAGGGAAATAAAACATATACACAAAGCTGGAGAAGAGGAAATCAAGAAATATACCAATACTTTAAAAAACTGAAAAGTAAAATGCTTTTTTTTATTTTTTATAAAAGCTTACCATTGTAAAATCATAGCAAAGTATAATAAGGCATAGTGAAAGCACGGTACAGCATAGGTAAGCACTGTAAAGCCCAGTGAGGTATGGTAAAGTTTGTTAAAAAAAAAAAAAAACATGGCAAACCAGGGTAGACAATGCACAGTACAACCGTGGGGAAAGTATAGTATGGGCAAGCTGCAAAATGACTGTGCAATGTTACTGTGGTAAACTTTACTGTTCGACTATTCGGAGCTTTCAATATAATAAAGCACTTGAAACCTTGATAGAGACGCATGAAGAAACATATTGTAACGTTTTTCTTCGCTACTATCCAATGACACCAACCGAAAATGTGTTCATGTATCTAAGATAATAAATGATCATATTCAATTTCCTGCTCGACTAATGTACTGCTTTCAGATAACGTAAACTTATCCTGCCACTATATCATAAAGCGTTTCAGACCGCGAGTTTGAGGCTCAGCATGTGGTTCTAATACCTGCTGCACAGGAAGTCAATCTGGCTTGAAATCTTTTTTTTTCAAAAACTGTTTGGATTAAATATTTCTGAATTTATTTTAAAGCATCATTCTTTCTTCATACATTAGAGTTATATAGTCGTAACATTTTGGGACGCAGTACATACATGCTTTACAATATTTTATTATTATTATTATTATTATTATTATTATTATTATTATTATTATTATTATTTAAAAGACACTTGCTTGCATTTACCGTTTTATTGATCAGTCTCCACTCGATCAAATCGAATCCGGCTGCAAGTATAAGCCATCATAAAAAATAAATTAAATAACATTAAATAAATAAATAAATAATACAATTTAAAAAAAAAAGCCATCACTTCCTCTGTGCGATGATTGGATGTCTACCAGCCAATCACCGATCTGTTTGATATCCCATTTATTTGGACTTGCTTTGCTGTTCATTACAAAAATAACAATCCGTAGTTCCCACACCCCATCCCTTCCAGCCTCTCACGTCAATCAAACGTATTATCCCCTCCCCTGCTTGTGATTGGACCTTCTAGTCAATCAATCATCCACTGACCAATCAAAACTACTTTCAGATGCATCGCCCTACCTTCCACAGACTCATTCTTGTCCGTGGTCCTGACGCCAGTACGCAATGCCGCACTGTTTACGTCCCCCCCCCGCGTCAGGTCTTCAGAGTGAAGTTCATGTTTTTTTTTTTTTTTTTTTTTTTTTTTTTTAAAAAGGTTTCTCCCAGTTGTGTGTGTGTGTGTGTGTGTGTGTTAACAATTCTGGTGTTCTGGTGTGGATTTTTTTTTGTCTCCCGGCCCACTGGAATAAAACAACGGGACGGCCACAAAAGCTATTAAAAAAAAAAAAAAAAATGGGATACCAAAAATAAATAAATAAAAAACACATATACACCAAAAAAAAAAACTGCTGAAGGAACTTTGAGACGTCAGATCTCCGCCAAACGATCAGGGAGTCCCCAGTCAATCCCTACCCGCAAACTGGCTGGCTGTGCAAAAACTAGCAAAACTAGCAAGGCCTGGATCCTCACATCCACCGTAGTTACACAGCACCGCTCTCGGGAGAGCGAGCAACAGCTCAGGTTCGTACAGTTTATAATCTCCTATCGTTTGTACTGCAAGACGCTTTTTCTGCTACACAAATAATAGCAAAAATAACTGCGCTTTATTTATTTATTTTGGGGGGGGGGGCTCGGCGGTTATAGAACGTTCAGTTTCAAAGTTGAAAGGGGGTAGGAATGTAATGTTGGGGTTAGGGGTTGGGGGTGCACCGGGGGTTAAGAGATAAGTAAGACGCGTCTACTGGCATTAGGACCAGCGGGCAACGATACAAAACATCGTTTACAGAACAATTGTGTTTATTTATGTACAGTATATAACTCAAAATAAGGCAGGCTGCAAACTTAATCGTAAAGCATGAACGGCAGGGTTTGGTTAACACGGATGTGATGTATTGTAAATGCATTCAGTACTAGCGTACATGTAGGGAATCGATAAGCAAACAGCGTATTAAAAAAAATAATGCATGGCCATTGTTGGTGGTGGTGGTGGTGTCTTTTCTAACTGCAATAATACGCCAGTTTTTTTTTTTTAGCATAGATGATCCATGCCGAGGATACCTGTGCTCCTGTCACAGTTCCGCTGCATTGCATATTTAGAAACAAGGGAGGGGTAGTCATCGAGAAATATTTTTAAACCTCGAACAAGAAGCGCAGGGGAGGCATGTTTTCATTCAGCACAGGGCACGATAAAGACAGTACTTTTATTTTATATAGCTCACACAGGCAACATTTTAAAGTGGCTCGCTCCCTGTCATTCGAATACTAACTTGCATCGTGTCGGCTGTATGTTTTGTGTTGGCTGTGGCAAAGTTGGAGTAAAATGGTGGAGTACACTGTAATAATAACGGGGATACACACAATGCTGCACTGCTCCATGCCGTAGATTGATAATGGCATGTCAATTTGCAGGTGTCAGGCAGTGGTTTGCTTCGTTGTCCCTAACTAAGCACTTTCATGTAAAATAAATTTGTGTTCACTAAAGTTGTAACAAAGCTACAGCGCTGGAGAATTGCTTATTGTTTAAAAGAACACAGAAAACCGCGATAAAGCCATAACAAAATGGTCTTGAGGTCTCGGTAACTTTAAGGCATTGCCAAAATACAGTACGTCCGTGGTGTTCAGTAAAATGCGCATATTGGTACTGTGGTAAATAGACAGTAGCAAGTTAGCAACACAGTAGCTTTGTCAGCTGACCATACTCTGCTTATATTAGCTGTTTGTATGCTACTTTAATTTCTAAACACAGAAAATGAATCTGTGACTATCTGTTAAATACAGTCTTATATAAACATAGTTTGTTGAAACATCCAAAACAAATAAACATAATAACATCCAAAATAAATAAACATTATAGGCCTAGCAGTATGCAAGGCTGGGGGGTTAATTTCGGTTTTTCAGTTCCATTTCCAATTCCTTTTTTAAAATCCTTTGAAGGAATTGGAATTAATGTCTTAAAGATGTAATAAATAATTGTTGTGGTTGTTCAGCTGCTTTCATTTGAAACCAGTGTAATTGACTAACAAACAGTGACATAAATGTAAGAAATCTGTTCCCACTGTGAGAAGCTCATTAACAGAATACTGTTAATTGCAATTTTGACCAACGATGTGTTGGAATTGATTAAAAGGGAATGGGAATTGGTTTTCATAAGGGATAGGAAATTACTATTATTATTTATTTCTCAGCAGACGCCCTTATCCAGGGTGACTTACAGCCGTAAACAAAAACACATTTCAAACAAAAATACAGAAATTGCAGCTAGTAAGGCATGCAAACGGGTGGATTTCTGTAGCATGGGTAGCAGATGAGTTTTGAAATGAAAATATTGTTTTACTATGTTTGCTACCAACTGTAGCACAGCAAATTAGGTTTATTTATTTACTTTAATTTTCCGTAGCATCTCTATTTGGGTCAAGATGAAGACAGTGATAAGCAAGATCCAATAAGGGAGGAACTTTCAGGTATGCAAACTAACAGACTGGAGTGTGAACAAGGTCTGCTTTCTAAACAGAGGGCCCATAGCTGTATTATACACTGACCAAGACATTATATTAACAGTATGAAAATTAACAAGGTCGTGGATTCCGGAGGCAATGCCACATTGGCTGTGGCGCTCCTGTGGGTTAGGGAGGCAAAACCGGAAAGGGCTGTTTGTCCTCATTGGGTTACAGCAGACCCTACCTGCCAGGCGCCCAGTGTGCTAGGGCAGACAGCTACAGGGTCTGGCCTTTGTCCTCCAGAGGCCGGTAGCTAGCTGACATTCGCTCTCGAGTTCCTGGATGTAGAAGAGGCTCAGTCTTGGGATCAGAGGACGCCCACTGAATATTCCCTTGAGCTGTATTGGGAGTTGCTGGGGTGAGGGGAAAACATAATTGCACCTTCTAAATTGGGGAGAAAATAGGAGGTAAAATAACTGGGCACTCTAAATTTGTAAAAACTAAAAAAAAAAAAAAAAAATTATCAAGATCGTTAGACACTTATACAAATCAGTCAATCATCTGGAATAGTATTACTATTAACACGCTGTGAAAGCTTTTCTGTCTATGACCATGCTTGTTTAAAAAAAAAAAAAAATGCAGCAGCTTTTCTGTTAATGGGGCAAAAACAAATAATGACCCTCCATCTACACCCCACGCCACTCTAGGAGATCTGCTGAGTCAAGTCACTTCAGAGAGGCTTGTGATATCACATTCAGTCAGCGTTCTTCCAATACTAGTGACCCTCCACCCCCCCCCCACCTTCAGTGCCAGCAAACTGCTGCCTGTTTTTAATGACACTGCCCCTTTGCGCTCTCTCTCTCTCTTTCTCTCTGTTGTTTTTTGCCGAGTAGGTTTCCAAAATGCAGAGGACTGAGCTGCTGTCTTGAGAGGCAGTCTATTCAAACAGACATCCTCAATTCTGTCTCAATTTTCGGCTGAGTTGTGTATTGCGTCCTAAACTTTTTTTTTTGTAAGCGGTGCCTGTCTGCCGTTTGGTCTTTTGCAATAACCTCAAAGTTAACAGATAACTGACATTGTTTAGGATTTGAATTCTCAAGTTCGGTGCATGGGAATATCCCATTCAAGGTTCTTAAAAAGTCTGATTGAACCTTTATCTTTGCTAGTTAGATCCCTCCTAGAATGCTATGTCCAGTTTTGGACTTTTGCATTTTAGGCAGTGCAGAGAAGGGCAACTAGGCTGATCCCTGGAATCGGTAGCATGAGCTATTCATAATTATCCCCCACAGGGATGAAGTACGTCCGTATGTCACACTGCATATACTTGTGCCACAATCATAGTTTCTAAAAGATGCATATAAAATAAGGTCTGTTTTTTGGGTGAGAAGAGGAAACAAAATCGCAAGAGGAACTTGTTCTTTACCTTCAGGATACATATTTATCCTGGTAAAATCACCAAAGAAAATTGTCTATCTTGTATGTGGGCCAGCACTGCTTGTCCTCAATCTATTTGAAAACCAGTTATTTAAAGTCGTGTCAACCACTTCTTTGGGTTGTAGTTTAAACTCACTCCAATGGTCTAACCTCAATCAGAGTCTATTTTAAGGAACTTAGCTACTGCATGACATATTACTATTGCACTAACCTGAATTTCACTGAATTATTGTAGGTGACATTTTTAAAAAGTGGGTAAATGAATCCCCACCCCCCACCCCCCCCCCGAGAAAATACCATTAGGATTAATAGTTAAAGGGTGGCGTTGTTAGGTGGTTTCACCCCTTAAGGTAGACACGGAATTGATAGGTTGTTCAAGCGGTTTCTTCTTAAATTGCGTTTTACAGCATGGGTTAGAACATTGTAAGCCAAAGGGTGGAGATTCGCTGAAAGCTTACTTAAAAGGTAAGGGAGAGTTGCTGTTAAGCTGCAGATTCATCTCTCTTGGTTATCACTCATTCATATTTGGGGATGGCGGTGGTCATTTAGAAGGGATCTGGCTGTTAGCTTCTGCTTTGGTGTAATTATGATTTCAAGTAGGTCTCGGCCCAGTTGCTTTGCTCTATGATTCAGTGATGTCTCATGCTGCCTGGGAGGGGTGTGGTTCCCAGCCAGGCATTCTGACATAGCAACACTTGTTGCCATGGCGAGGCTCATAAAAGGATGCGGCCTACTGATGCCTAATTAATACATTGCACTGTAGGCACACACAAGCACACCAAAAAAAAACTTAAAACTTAAAGTAAAGCTGCAATACTCCTGTTCATCATAGTTTGGGGTTTAATGTTTTAAATTTTTTGAGATTAACATTTTTTTTTTTTTTTTTTAAACGGGTTCAGGTGGTCTCAGAAAGAAAGGCAACATTGGGTTTTATTTGATCTAGTGCTGGTGACAAATATTTGAATGCTAAATGTCCATGTTCACAATTGTTCATATAAATAAATGACTGTTGAAAGAAACCAATGGATAAATGATGTCTGAAATAATTCACACATTTTACTGTACAGATGTGTTTCTGTCATTTGTAGACATGTTTTTACTGTAATAAGGTATGGATTTTATTTTCCAGCCAATTCAAAATGAAAGATTATTTGGATATTTGTTTAAGTAATATTCATACAGGAAAACCTGTGTTCGTCCCAGCACTATAAACTAAAGATTTAAAAAGTTTGCAAGCTTTATATTTAATGTATGCACTGTTATCTTATGACTGTGTTTGTTTTTTCTTGTGGCTAAACTTCTAAATGCCTACAATGTTTGTTTTTTTTTTTTTTTTAAAGCATGGGGAATATTAAATTACAATTTGAACAGTACGTAATGATTTAGAAAATGTATTCAAGTATTCTTTTAATAAATTGCCATTTTGTTAAATGTCAATTCCAATGTCACCTTTAAACTGCAGCTCTCTGTTCTAATGTTTTTGTGAAGAGCAAAATAATAACTGTTAATTTAGTTTCTCCTGGATCCCCAAGTGGTCAAAATGGATTTTATATCCAGGATAGGACTCTTAACAGTCTGTATATTCTAACCCATTAAGTGCCATTGTATATTACCTAATTTGAGGACAGGCTACTTTTGTAGTTTTTTAGGAGCATTTTTAAGTGCTATCTACCTGTTCTTTTAATTTTCTCTTTAACTATATTGTTATGATCACTTACTCTAATTTTGTTAACCGCAAAACTCAAATTACATAAATACAGCTTGTGTGCTTAATGGGTTAATATAGTTGAACTATCTTAACAGACAAACACAAATTATTTTTTGAAGATGAGACACCTTTTAAAGAAATGTGCCCTAAAATGTCACCCTTTTTTTCTTCCTTCCCCACCCCCACCCCAAAAGCGAGCCTAATAACCGACGCACAGGAAATCAAAAAAACCCTTTTCCAAAGGGGACTGACCTGTGAAGAATGTTCTATTGAAGATTTCTTCCATGGTGGAAACATCAGAGGCAACCCAACACCCCTGAAAACATGTGAGGGCCTTTGGCTTGTGTCAGCTGGGATTCGAGCATCATAACTGAATTGGGGCAGACTGCTGTTGTGTTTGTGAGTGTATGCGTGTGACGCGCGTTGACGCGCAGAGCTACAATGATGTTCCGAGACCAGGTGGGGATCCTGACAGATTGGTTCAAAGGCTGGAATGAGTGTGAGCAAACGGTGGCGCTCTTGTCACTGCTCAAGAGGGTGACTCGGACTCAGGCTCGCTTTCTACAGATCTGCCTGGAGCACTCGCTGTCCGACTGCACAGAGATCCACATCCTAGAAGCCGAGGCAAACAATGCTGGTGAGTCAACTTGCCCTGTTCAATTACAAAACCTCCATACCTAAACATAACCTCCTCAGTATTTTACCATTCGATAATCAGTTCACTTTATTTGCTCTCTGTTAGTCTGTGTTGCTAGTAATATGTTGCAGTACTACAGCTATGGCCACAGGTTTTGCATTACTGTATTGGATTAACCCATTTTGCTTCATAAAGTTGAATGAAGCCTTGCAGTTTTCTGTATACTGACGACAATTGAAAAATGTGACATTTTGAAATCTAAGGTGACATACTGTACTACGATTATGGCTTCCGGTAGACTTTTGCAATATCATTTTGTAGTTTCTTTGATTACATGATGTTAAATGAAAGATCTAAATTATGTTCATATAGTTTTTGTTTTTTAATTTGTCGCAATCTTAAAATTCTAGTTGATGCAAAACATTTGATCTCAATCTGCTGCTGACTGAAGTGAACATCGATTTTTTTTTTTTTTGTTACAACAATGTGATTCTTTTCTAAGAATCAGGTCTTGGTAGGACAGTCAAACTTGTAATACAGAAATTCGTCACATTCCAAGGCAGTGAGCTAGTACACGGGCCCCTCAGGCTGACAAACAGATCTGGAATTGAAACTGATACAGAACATCTGTAATTTAAAAAAGTGTAACTATACTTCCCTGGGTGGCCTATTGGAAATTTTCAGTATTCTTTTAAAATTCAGATTTATAGACAGTGAAACATCACTATGAGGTCAGTCAAGGGATCAAAAATGTGGCTAGAGAATGTATAACTACTTGTACAGGATTATAATATTTTGAGTATTAAAAATAAATTAGTTAAAATTTATTGACCAGTTGAACAGTATTTTTCTTTTATGGAAACTTTTCTTTTGATTCAAGCTGTACTAAAATGAAACTGTAGTCTTTGCAGGTTAATGATGTGTTATTATCTTTTTTAGTTATTTTAAAAATGTTTAACTTAAGAGGATGATGCGCGTACCAGAGAAAACAATGAGCCAATTCTGGCAAAGTAACAGAAACCAATAGCTATGAAATGTATCCCTGCAAACGGAAGTTCTGGTTGCGTAAGCTATTAGACCCTAGAGCTCCCAGGGACATCCCATGTCATCCTTTCACATCCCTGCCACCTCGTTTGCATCTCCAAACAATAGCTTTCATTACGTTGACTGTGGCCAGCTGTGCTCTGAAACATATACAGCTCCTGAGTTATCGTTTTGAAAAGCTTTCCTTTGGGATTGTATATGGAATGTTGTGGAATGCATATGTGTGGCCCTGCCTGCAGTTCTGGAATATAGACTGTGTTGAGTAAATAGGAAGAGTCTCTGTGTAAGCAGTGCATGGGAAGGCCCTGGGGGCACCCTGTGTGTAAGGCAGATTAAGCAGAGAGAGTCAGGCATGAGTCCAAGCCATTTTGCCTTCTCTGTGTGTCTTCAGAGAGGGCTACCTTGTTTTTTTGCACTTGAAAACTTGTTTTCCTTTCCGTGTGAATAAAAACAAGAAAGACCGACGTTAACTAGCATGCTACACCATAGGTTTGGTCAGGGATTCTGAAATACAATGCACTTTTATATTCGCTCAGCTGCCAGGTTATAAAATGCATAACTGAGATACTAAAATCATAACTGCACCCCACTGCAGGGCTGCAGTCCTGGTTTTCAAAACTGCCCTATTTTTAAAAGATCAGAAGCTAGGAGTTTGGTGTTAAAACATGTCTTCCTCAATTATAGCAGCAGGAACAACTCCTATAAGTAAATCTGAGTTATTCATGCTGTGATAAGATTTACCAGGGGCCTGATTATTCAAAATCTCATATATATCATTCCAATATCTAAACAAGGGAAGTTCTGTGACCCAGGGCCGAGTGCAAGGCTTGTGTCTTTTAATCGCTGCACTCTATTCCTAGTCCAGCAACAAGATGTTCGTCCAGCACACACCCTATCGCACTGACAGCAGATCCAAACGTCATGGGATGTGATAAGATAAACTTGATAAAGCGTGCCAATGGCATTCCAACAGTGGTTTCCAATCGGGAAGGTCAGTTACTGGTAACAATGATATAATCACTCTGGTGTTTCCTGCACAACCCCATGCGCACACAGCTGAATCTCACAGACAGTGACATTCCTTTCCTCTGTATTCTTTACAATCCAGTCAACCTCACCCTTAACCCATAAACACTCTTCATGGTTCCATTTGAATTTCCATGATAACCGACCCATTTCTGTGGGTTGTCAAAAAAAACTTATCCCACTGCCTGCCATTGCATAAGGAAGCCCAGCTTTGATTAAAGTTTATGTGAACCAATTTGGAGAAAGCAAACCGCTTTTTATTATTTTAGAAACCCGTTAAAATAAGTTGTCATAATACGTGTGATTCCACATTTCCTGGTCAGTTCTGCTTTTTTAACTAAAGTAATGCATCGTAATGTTGTCTTTTTAGAGAGATCCATCATATTTTGAGGATGCTGAACAAGGTTAAAAATCTGCACTAGTTAGGCTGCACCCAATCCTGGGTTTAAGATCTACCCCCAATTAACTCCTTAAGATACACAAGGATGTGTTCAAACCAGATCCAACCTGTCAGTACATTTTAAACCCTGTTCCGTGCACCCCATTGCAAAAATAGGAAAGTTAGCATCATTTTATTTGTGGGATGTCCCTATATATATATATATATATAGTTATTGAAACGATCAGGAGGCAGGAGACCCCTGTTAAATAATATGTTCCTCCCTTATAGCTGCAAAAACAACTCCTAATAGTAAACCTACAGATTTAGCTGAGACTTATTCATACTGTGGTAAGTGGTAAGTGTGATCAGTTCTGATATTTGCAGTATGTTGTTCCCATGATGTACTGTGTGCTGGGTGTAGAAAAGAAAACACGCTCCGCACTGCATTGCCTATCTGAGGATAACAGATGTATTTTAATGCAGTTTGTTTTTTCAGTTTCGGTTTTGGAATGATGTGTTGGTCTGTAACTTGACACGGTTTGTAAAAGCGAACAATAGCTTGTGGATGGCATAGTGTACTGTATAATTTATCTTGCACAAACACCCCACAGGCATGTCCTTGCAGATTTGGCTTTCAACAAAATATCTACATCCAGGTAGTAGGATTCCAAGATGAAGCAACTGGGTGTGATTTGGGTGTGGCATGCTATAAGGAAATGGGAAGAATATCTAAGCCCATCTTGTCACGGTAAATGTGTTGCATTGCATAGTGCAGGCTTCTAAATCTATTTCATTTATCCCTTAACGCTTTGGATAAACAAGTATTACTGTAGATAAGAATGCACACATGCATGATGCAGTTGGAATTGAAGGCTTACCTTCTTACCTTCTCAAAGCATTGATTTATTGTTTATTATTACCTGTATGATATTCCATTAGGAAATGAGTTGGCGGTTGCAGTTCTATAAAATATATTCAAATATTTTTCAATGGGGGGGAAAAAAACAGAACAGTATTCAAGGCGGTCCTGCTAATAAAAACACCCCAACAAAAAAGAAACAAAGCACAAAAGTTGTCCTGTGCAAGACAATCCATGTCCCCAAAAAAACGGCCATTATAAAAATACCAAAATATTTTCTGACTTGTATTTTACCGTGCTTAAAATAATTGCTTCTTCTCGTTGATTTGTTTATTGGTATATCTTAGAAAGCGGAACAGCTCAATTATGATTGCATGGCTGGAGTGTAAAGTGATGGATTGCTGTTCACAGTTCCTCTCCAGTACCTTGCTGGCAACCTAAGCAATGAGCCCCTCACTGAAATCCTACAGTGCTGTTCTTCTGCTACAGCAGTTCCGAAGGCATGCTGTAGGTAAAAGACTCTTTGTTTAGCCTTGCTCCTTCATTTACTTATTATTCAGAGCACATGCTACTGCTGTGCTTCTCTCTCTCTTGCACTCCACAGCTAGTAAAGGAATCCTGAAGTAGAAGAAAGGCTTCCTGCTTACTGCTCTTAACCTTTAGTTGCACTACTTTATACCAGAGATTTTAAAATTACCGCATACATCTTAACAAAAAAAAACACAACAGCAGTGACATACAGAGAAGCCAGTGGCATGTTGGATTTTTTTTTTTTTTTACCGGTATATGTACACGTGTGTGTGTGTGTGTTGGGGAGGGTCGTCAAGTACCAGTCCCAAGACTCTTACTACAGAGCAGTTTCACCCATTCCAAGTTTTACTACTAGCTGATTACCCGCAGTGTAGAGGTAACAAGTTCATGTGTGTTCTATTAAACTAATAGGAATGGATCAAACAGCGAATGCAATGGGAGTCTTCTTTCCGTCCCTGTAATATAACCTTTTTGGTTTATAATAGCATCAATACCCTCTGCAGCGGTCATTGCCCGTTGGTTTTTGACCTTGTGTTTTTGGCTTAGGACGCCTAACTGTGGCTGCGGTCAGCCTAGCGGGTTATAGTGCGTCCCAGCATTAAAGCTGAAATAACTACAGAGTCCGTTTTTACGCGTTGTAAATATTTCTCCACACTGTATGATGCTGAAAAAGTTATTGGACCAGATACATCTGCGTTTTTGTGGTACAAGGAACTCAGTTTTTTTTTTTCAAATCAACCTTTTTTTTTCTCAGAAACAGAATACAGATAGTTGCAGTTTTAAGGCTGCCCAGGGCTAAATTACTGTACTTTAAGAAAAGCCAACTTACCTTGTGAGAATTTTTAACCCTGCATTATTTAAGCCTCCCCACCTTTTTTTTTAATCAAACAAGTATTAACAGGTACATTAGTAGCTCCTATCAAGGAATAACTCATGCTGCTGATGCACTATACTAACGGCACAATTTAAAAAGACATGCTGAGGTTTTTGAAGCTTCAAGTTAATACGTGTCCGAAACAGTCTGGTAATTGCTGAAATATAATTGAAAGTGTTGATGTACTTTTAACCTACACTTTTTAAATGCACTGCCTGGCCCTGTAGCTACAGGGGGGAAAAAAATCCAAATAGAATTTTTCTTTTTTTTTTTTTTTTTTTAATAATGGTAATGTCAATGCCCTGATCACAATCTCGATGGAGACTCCACAAGGTGCTGGAAGGTGTCCTGAGGAATACTAATCCATTCAGCCTTTAATAGTTTACGCAACTGGTACAGAAAGGCAGAGAACCCTGATGACACAGCCGTCATTCAAGGTCTTCCCACACTTGCTCAGTTGAATTTAAATTCAGTGATTGGGGTGGCCATGGATATTGCCTGAAGTTATGCTTCTCAATCTATTCACACACAATTCTGGCACAGGCGATGGGTGCATTATCATGTTGAATAATTATACCAGAAAAACATCCAAATTAGGATCGATGTTTGTTTTAAATTTAATATTTGATCATTTATATTTTATAGTGTCTTTATTCATACTGTAATACCCCACTCTATTTGAACTTTCATTTTCATATTTATTAAAGATGTACGCACTGTAGTTAAATGATAAACAACCATTTACTATACACAAAAGGTATGATCTAAATTCAATTTTAAATTGTTTCCCCTAACACCTAAACTCAAATCAGCTGGTTTATGGGTTCAGAATGAATTAACATGGTTTATGAGATTCATGCAATTGTAGGCTACAGCTTGTGCCCACAGTTCTTGTAGCCAGTCTACATTTCATTGCTTTATGGCAAATTAGTTAATTTGTTTTACGACCGACTGCGTTAAGGTACACCAAAATATGATGATCTCCTAAATGTCAGTCTGAGGGGTCTGTTGCCGTTCCATATCAATAAATAAATGGCTAACATTGTAACACAAGGCTGCAGATAAGATAAGCCATGTGATATTTTCCATACACTGCGGGAAATAATATCTAATTGCAAAAAGTAATGGGGGTGGGGGGGCTAAAGTTGCATTAATTTGTTACAAAACCAAAAGGCTATTGCTTTGCTTCAGATAATCCTAACAATTCTTTGGAGCCTTTTGTTACTAAAAAAAAATAAATAAATAAGAATAAAAACAAGAATATTAAAGCACGGAGAAACCTGCTCAGCCTGGATGTGGATTAAGTGTTTATGCCCACTCGTCACTTGATTGGTCAGTGATGGGACGTACTTCCACCCATCCCGCTTTGGAAAAGGGTCCGAAAAAAATCAGGGGCAGCTCTGATTGGCAGCCAATGCGGGTCAGCTAAATGAACAAGGAAACGCAGTATCGGGCAGCAGGGTTTTCAACCCGGGTTGTGCATGGAAAATTTTTCTCCCTTGACTGGCAACATGTTCTGTTTGCAAGTACTGTAGAAACGTCTCTGATTTAAACTGGTTTCCATAGCGATTTTTTAAAGAAATTGAAGTACTGCCTTCTTGGAACGACTGTGTGCTGGTTGAGGAGGGCCAAGAGCACTGTTTGAATAGTGACCTCATCTCCAAACACATCAACTCAGCCAACTGAGGAAAGGGCAGGAGGGGGAGATACTGTTTAACATTCTGCTGGAGGGACAATCCTCTCATAAGATAGTAAATGAAAATACCTCTTCCAGTCAGACTGCAACAGCGGAAAGTATCTTATCACATATACACTTCCATTCGCCATGGTGGTCTCAAATGTGCAGGTTAAATTTATGTTTTTATTTTCTAACCTGATATCTAGTTCTACGTTTGGTGAAATACATTTCTGTTGGCAAGCCCATGCTTTTAATCCCTTAAGGAATTGAGCGGTTGTTCAAATAGTTTCTGCTTAAAATGCAAACTGGAAACTGACAATTTGGATGACCAGATCCAACGTGGCAGTACATTTTAAACCCTGTTTCGTGCACATCCTCATTGCAAAAAAAAAAAAAATGGTATTGTTATTATTTTTGGGACACACATGTCCCTTGTACCTCAAAGAGTTAAGTAGTATTGCTCTTCCTAGGTCAGTTGAAGAGTAAAATTGCTCCTCAACTTTTAAATCTTTTCTTTTCTGTCATTAACAAGCTGCTTCCCCTGTTGACTGACATGCTTTCAGCGAATTAAATGAAGACACTGACATGAAATCTATTAAGAAGTGAAGTGAAACACAAATGGTGTCCCTACTAGACTAAGACTATAACTTTGAGTATCCCTTTCTTTTATGAAAGCTTGCTACATCAAGAGGGGAGCGTAGTATCCAATCATCGCATATTTGTAATGTTGTCGCAATCAATAAAAGGTCTACAGTATTGTTTAGTTTACCGCAATTAGGTTACGTTCATCCAAATTTGTAAACCTGGTAGCTGTTGTGCTCTGACTTTTTTTACAGAGCAGTGAGAAGTCGGATCAGTTGGCACCTCGGTGGTACTGCAGTACTGTAGCAATGATAATTCCAGCTTTAAAAACGAGAAGGACACTAGCACAAGCATGCTTTGATAGTAATGTATGCTGGCATTGTTTGCCGCTAGCAACCTGCGTTATAGTGCTTCATTCTATTAGCATACACATACATTAACTCGGAAGGTTGTTTCAATCTCCAACTTTTTTTCTATGCATAGAATTTCTTAAAGCTACAGTAATGCATTTCAAAACTGAATCAAAAAAAAAAAAAGGCAGTTCACTGCAAGAAAACATTCCTTAACTAAAATGGAAAAAAGAACAAAGAAAAATTAGGGTGGGGGGCGACTTACCTAACCTTTGCCAAAGCAGTTAAATACATCTCGCAAATATTTGTGAGATAAAAGGCCAGTTTTTTCCATTGTGGGCACATTGCCTATGTCATACGTTTTAATATGGAGTGGCCCGTTTGACCACAGTGGAAAATAGAGGCCAATGTTTCAGGTTTTTTAGAAAATGTTGTTTTGTATTCTGTGATGTGGTTAGTGGTGTAGAACGAAATGCACATTTCTCTTGCTTTGCTCTGCAGCAATGTCCCGACCTTGACACGGACGCAGTACATTTTTTATATTGTCACAGCTTGTTTGGCAGATTAGCTTGGGCCCAGGCCATCACATTAGCTACAAATGTACTGAATTTTGAAGACCGCCATGTGGTTTTTAGCAATATCCTGTGAGCGTACCAAGTATAGGAAACAAATCGAGTCATGCGGTTTTGCTTTTCATTCAATTTCTTCATTACAAGAATGTGATTTCCTAGAATATATGAATTTCTTGAATAGTTCTACTGTACCAGAGCGAGTGAAATTATTTTGTATGGAGGAAAGCTCCAATATTATTATTGCCATTGTTTTCTAAAGCAGCTTTTTCCAGGCTTTGAACTTGTTTGGAGAATGCTAGGACAAGAAGGCACTTTCTTTCTAATCTCAAAGCAGCTCAAAGCCATGTAAAGTCAGTTTAGAGAGAACTCAATATGTGGGCAACAGAAACCAGAAGCGCTAAGAAAGATTTATGAAACAATTCAATATTAAGTGAAATAAAAACAAAATAAGGCATTGCCTGATTTCTACTCCCAAATTGAGCTTAGTAAATTAAGGTTGCATCTGATTTTAATGTCTGAATATTCAAAAACAGTGATTGATGTATTTGGTTGCAAAAATGATCCTATTCATATTTGTTCATAAAAAAAATATATAGAGTGACTGCATAAAAAGATAAGGGTAAACTATGCACAAATGATGTCTGAAATAAATAACACACATTCTACTGTCAGAGCTTGTTTATATGTCTAAAATGTTACCTTAACAATTGAAACAACCATAACAATTGAAATTATCAGCAAATACAATAATTTTTTTTCAAGGTGTCAATCAACACTAAAACAAACATAGTAGATAGCTGATTATAACCCTCACCCCGATTGATTCCTCTTTCTTTTCCCTTCTCCCAGCGATCGTCAGCCAGTGGTACCAGGAGCCCAAGGAGAAGGTGGTCTCTCTGTTGCTCTCCCACCTGCCGCTGCTGCAGCCCCGCAATGCTGAGGCCAAGTGTGAATACATGTTGCTGCTTCAGAAAGTGCTCACCTACACCATCGAGAGCAACCTGTTTGTGGAGGAGAGTCGGCAGCTGCTGTCCTATGCCCTGATCCATCCAGCCACGACCGTGGAGGACCGCACCACCCTAGCCATGTGGCTCAATCACCTGGAGGAGCACTTGTCCAGTGGCTACTCAGGCAGAGCTTCCTCCTCCTCTTTCTCCTCTGGCTACCACCCCCGGCAGGGCTCCGACGAGTGGACGGGCGGCCAGTCTGAGATCGTGGACCCCGGCCACGTGTGGCAGGACAAACCAGCCACTGCGGGGCAGAACGGTCACATGCCCTTCCACGTGTCCACTTCCGTGCCGTCTGCCATGAACAGTATTGGGAGCAGCGCCAACACAGGTGAGACAAACATGTTTCTCTCCATTCTTTTTTTTGGTCCAGTATTATAGTTTGTTGTAACACAAACCTGCTGGATCTTTCCCTTTCTGGCATTGTGTAGCTGCAGCCAGCACAAGTGCCAGTTTTAAATAAAAAGATGGTAGTGATTATCTGCCTCATTGAACGTCTCTGCCAGGTTCCAGTATATACAGCTATCCTAGAATTTTAGTAGTTAATGGTTTTTATCCACAGTAGCATCACAAAGTGGAGCTCTGAATTTATATTATCATGCAAAATTGATGTACAGCTATCTGTATGGCCAAAAGTTTTGCATCACCTAGAATTTTAGGATTGAGACTAATAATAATAATAATAATAATAATAATAATAATAATAATAATAATAAAAAACTCTATGAACATAATTTAGATCTTTTATTTAACATGTAATCAAAGAAACTGTACAATGATATCGCAAAAGTCTACCAGAACCCATAATAATAGCACAGTATTGCATGTTGGATTTCAAAATGTCACTTTTTTTGTCAGTTTTTTAGTATATGGGGAAATCTACAAAGTGGTAGGTAATTAAGCATTTTAACGTAACATTATTCAGCAGGTTTCATTTGACTTTGTGAAGCAAAATTTGTTCTATAGGGTGATGCAAAACTTTTGGACATAGCTCTAGGGGTTTCAATTAAAAGAACAGTATATTTGAGAATAAGCCTTCTCTGAATCCCAGCACAACTCTTCATCTTTTCTTCAGTGGTTGAACACCCCAAGCATGACAATTACAATGATAATGCCCACGCGAACTAATGAACTCATTAGGGTAATTCATTTCACTCCAATTTGCACCAGTATGCTTAGCTGGCCCTGCAGTCATTACCTGCCACCAAAGTCATTAATATTACTGCTTAATGCATTACCTTCCCAAGTATAGTCATTTAACATTATGGGTATATTCTAGATTCAATTTGGTTTTAGTAAAAAAAAGTGTTAAGCATTCTTCAAATGTATTTTTCTTGTTGCTTATTAGTAGGAGTGGAGTGCCACAGACACTTCTGATTCAATGATTGGCTTAATTAGTTTAGAATTACCTTGTGTTCCAGGTATGTAGCCATTGATGATTATGAGATACTTACAAAACCTGCAGGATTGTGGCACTCCAGGACCAGGTTTTGCCTACCCCTGGTTTAGAGTTTATTTTGGTCTAAACGTTACCAGGAATGTGCATTTGACATAAATGTTGGGTTGGCTTGTGTTTTGTACAGTAGGAAATGGACAGTGTAATGTTGTTTATTTTAAAGTCAATATTCACAGTTTGTTGCATTTACTCATTTGCGTTGTACACATGTAGTCTTGTACACATTAATATTGTGGTTCTGTATTTTAATCTCTGTTGGAGTGCTTGTTATATGTTTATCTGGGTGCTTCCCAGACTTCCAAATATGTTTAGTTTAAACATGTTTAATGTTAAAGTTTAGGAAATTAAAGGGAATCTAACTCTACCTGTTGGTAATAGTAGCCTAACCCTGTGTGTGTGTGTGTCTATCTATCTATCTCTCTATCTCTCTATCTATCTCTCTCTCATTTGGATCTGAAATATCTGCATAATCTAAAAAGCACAAAGAAAACTAAAAGTTTTACAAGGAAAAAAATGCTACCAGTGAAAGTCACCAGTGCTAGGTAATACATTTATCAAATCTCGTTCAACAGCAGGTTTTTAAGGTAGTTTCTCTCGCTTTTCTTGGTTGCTTTGCAGTTCTGTCAAGCCAAATCCACCCTAGCCCCCTGAAGAGGTCCATGTCCCTGGTGCCCACGAGCCTGCAGGTGTCTGGCAGCGACTGGACCAGCCAGGAGGATCTGGGCATCCGGGGGTCCTATGTGTCCTCGGACCACGCGCCTCTCTCGCCTCAGAGCAGTGTGGCATCCTCGGGCAGCGAGCAGACTGAGGATCAGGGGATGGGACGGAACACCTTCCAGGAGGACGGCAGCGGGATGAGAGGTAGTCCAGGGAGTTCCTGAGAACAGGAAAGCCAAGGGAGCACGGAGCCACTGTGTGGCTTGGAACTTGGTTTCAGGAGACTGCATGGCACCCCAGGGGAGACTTGGGGGTTTTATACAGCTCCCTCAAACGAGGTCTCCCGGTGTTGCTCGAACCAGGTTTCAAGTCACCATTCCTGAAAAAGTGGCTTTGTGTTCTCTCAGCTTTAGTTTGTTCTTGGTTAGATTATTCTGTCTTTGATTGCATTGATTTTGCCTTCGCTGCACGGGATTAAAACAGTAAGTTTGTCATACATCTTAATTTACTGTTTTGCTTCCCTAGATAGGGATGAAGTCTATCCATGACAATAATAACCTCTATTTCTTCAACATGGAGAGACTCGTTGTTTTTTTGGGGGGGTTTTTTACACTTCTTTCGTGGCAAGCAGGCTTCAGGCACCTTTCTGTTATGAAATACGACTGACCAATCTATTTTTCAGATGTCCCTACGTGGCTTAAAAGCCTTCGTCTCCATAAATACGCAGCTCTTTTCTCGCAGCTGACCTACGAGGAGATGATGACACTTACCGAGCACCACCTGGAGTCACAGGTTTGGGGAAGCATCTTTTGTTTTTTACTTCTTTATTATTTCTTTATGTCTGTGTCCCATCTGAAGGCTAGATGCAGCCATACGTCGAAGCTACCAAAATGTCAACTCTGTGTTTGATGCTAAAGTTTTAAAAGCTGATGAAATTAAACAGCAACTAAAAACCGAGATGTAATCCTATGAAGTCACATTTATTTAGCATATAAGAGCCACTGCTTTTGAAGTCTGAGCTTAAGAATTCACCAATATGCAATGGTTGTTGTAAGTATGTTTTGCTTGTGGTGGAGACATTAGGAAAGTGGCCCATGCAGAATGACCTGATCTGTCTAAGGTCCCTTTTCATATTGATTCCTAGCAAGAAAAAAAAAAAAATCGGGTCCTAGTACAGTGGTCAGGGAGTGTAGATTTTTGCTTTTTGATACCGATGGCTCAATTTGTATTTACAGCGTCACACAGGGTATGCATGTTA